>CANTUT010000969.1:5000-387500 GCA_947687605.1 Reutealis trisperma
AATCAATCAAAACATGATAAAGTGGCTAGGCTAAACTAACCCCTTCCCAAGAAGGGAGAACTGTGTGGATTCCAATTCCTATTCAAAGGGATATATAGGCATGCTTGGTTCAAGTATTGAATCCAATTAAAATTAATTAACTATCCCTCTATCACCTTCTCCACTCACTTTTGTTTTTGTTCCTTTGTTTATTGTTAGGATTAGTTTGGGGAATGTGTGACTTCCCTATAACCTATAAGGGCTAGAGGAGATATCCCCTATGTTTGAGATTTTATTTGTAATGTTAACTATTTTTTTTACTATTACTTGTATTTATTATGTGGAGTCAATGATCAAGCATATTATAAATTGTCCATACATTTCAAATTATTCATGAAATATATTTTAAGTCACTTTTATATTATTTGGCCAAACTTATTTTGTTAAATTAAATCGAAAATCTAGTCCCCAAATCCTCTTTGATTCCGAGGCTAGTGATCCTTTTTCTTTTGGATAATAATTGGAGTCAAATGAGTTTTTTCCTTATATTTTCTTAAATAAAAATAAATTGAAGTGGCGACTTCAAGAAATAATTTTCAAACCTATCAAAGATAAGATCAAGGGCTTCCTCGTGAGTTTTTTTCCAAATGAGTATTTCGATTTCTTTTAGCGGATCGGACCAATACTCGGGCGAGGACTTACAGCTTTATTTTGTAAATTTTATGTTCTGTTAATAATTTATTAGAATTATCGAAAATTTAATTCCCGCCGCAACGTGTCGATTGAAAAAACTAGTAATAATAATATATTTGCATTTCGATTGTGTATATGATTATTGAATATAGAAGTAAATATTTTTAGTTTTTCATTTTTAATTTTTCTTTTTTTACATAGAAAATATTTGAAGAGAAATGAGTGATCAAGTTTTAAACTATATAATTAAATTATCATATTGGATGAATGATTATTAGTCAAATTTGTAGAGTATTCATTAAGCAAATGAGGAAAATTAAATATTTTATATGACAGATCGATTAATTAAAAATTTTAAAAAAATTACTAATTAAACAAATAAAAATTGTTCAGTGTATAAAAAAAATTTTAAAATAGAAGCTGTAAAAAAAAAAAAGAAAAAGAAAATAACTAAACCTCTTGGAGTCGATTCCTAGAGAGAGAACACAAAAGGTTCTATAGATCCCATAATTTTCATGCAAAATTAGGAGTTTATATATCATAAATTTAGATTCACTTTATATTATGAATCTGAATTCAAAGTTTTAATTATTATATATATACTAAAATAAGCAAAAATATTGGCTGGTGTATCTTGTTAATGTATTAATCCCATTTCTTTCCCTTAGGTTGTGGGTTTAAATTCTAGCAAGCTTCTTTTTTTTAAGTTATTCTTTATTTTTTCCCTTTTTTAGTTATTCTTTTTTTTTCTTCTTTGTTTATAATATTTGCAATTTTATATTTATTTCTATGAGAAAAAATTATATTAATGGTTGAATTTTTTATAAATATTTATTTATTATTTCTATGAAACTATCAGTTTGATTTTTTATTTATGTTAAATTTAAAAAAAAAACTAATAGAGTTATTAAATATTATTTTATATTTATTTAGGTAAATTATTTAATACATCAAATAAAATTCACTTTCTATAAATTTATATCAAATTAATATATATATATATATATATATATATATATATATATATATATATATATATATATATATATATATATATATATATATATATATATATATATATATATATATATATATATATATATATATATATATATATATATATATATATATATATATATATATTAATTATAAAATAATATTTTTATTTTTTATGATATTAAAATTTTGTTATAATATTTATATTATTAAAATAATATCTCAAATTTTTTATGCTATAAACTAATCTATTAAAGTTCATAAATCATAGAGAATAAGTTTATCAGTTATAAAGTATAGATTTACAAAATATAAAACATAAATTCATCACTTTTAAAGAATATATTTTATTCTCTTACTAGTATAACTGATAAATTTACAGTTTATAAATGATGAATTTACACCATATATTTAATAAATCTATAAGTAATACTTAATGAATCTATTTCTTATATTATTTTGAATTATACTCGATCGAAATAATAAAGTTAGTTGTTGATTAATAAAAAAAATAAATAATTTAGTATTGATTTATAATCATGAATTTAATAGTAAAAGATAATGAATCTGTATGTGATATATGATAAATCTAAATATTATATCTAATGAACTTGATAGTTATATATGATGAACCTAAACTTTAAATCTAATAAACCTCATTATTATATGTGAAATATTAAAGAATGAAAATTATAAATATGAGGAATGAATAAAATTAAATTATATAATAATTAAATCATGAATTTAACAGTAAAAAATAATGAATCTGCATGTGATATATAATGAACTTGAATATTATATCGAATGAATTTGATAGTTATATGTGATGAATGTAAACTTTAAATCTAATAAACCGTATAATTTAGAATTTAATATAAATTTACAATTTACAAATGATGAATCTACACCATATATTTAATAAATGTATAAGTAATACTTAATGAATCTGTTGTTTATATTGCTTTAAATTTTACTCGATCTAGGTAACAAAGCTAGCTGTTGATTCATAAAAAAAATAATAATAATAATTTAGTATTGATTTATAATCATAAATTTGGCAATAAAAGATAACGAATATGTATGTGATATATGATGAACCTAAATGTTATATATAATGAACCTAATAGTTATATGTGATGAATAGTGCTGGGCATCGGTCGGTTCGGTTTAATTTTTTCTAAAACCAACAAAATCGAAATTCTTTAAACTGGAAACCAGACCGAACCGAATAACAAGAAAAATCGATTTTAAATTTTCCGTATTTTCAAAATTATTTTCAGTTTGTAAGTTTGGTTTTCGATTATGGGCCAATGGGCTGGCCCATTAAAAATTATACAGTAAATATTTAATTAACATTTTATTTAATAGAATAGCCTAACTACTGCAGTAAAAAATAAATTAATAACTTGTTACAAAATTAAAACTAACTACATTTGTAAACGATAACTTGTACAAAAATTACAATTTCCTAACCAAGTTATAGCAAAAAATTACAATATTTGTAAGAAACAAAAAAATTATGATGGAAGATATAAAAGGTAGCTTCCACCCAAATTTAGCTTCAAATTCCTGCACATATTAATAGCAAAAATAAAAAAGAGACCCTGTATAAAACAAGAAAAATAAGTCAGATTATGTCATGATAAACAGAATTAAAAAAATATAGTTAGTGAGCTCAAAGTATTTTTCTCTAATCACAGAAGAACACGGTCAAATTCTATTTGGGCTGCATCATTGAACTTTAAAATGTTCAAAAATACCATGCCACAAATAAATCCAACACGAGCATTCTTAATGATTCAGAGGTGGAAGCTTCCTCATAGCCCAATAAGAAATGCAAAAACACACAAATGAATGCAATGAAATTAATAAGATATAAAATGAATGCAGATGAATAAGTAAAAGCTTAGCTCTGCATTGTGCATTGCCTGCCATAGTTGTGCCTACTCATTGCAATTGTATCAAACAAACCAACAGTAGATTATCACCATACTTACCCAAATACAATTAACATGGCACTGCACCCTCACATGACTGGCATGTGGCATCAAAATTGCAGAGGGAAGATTGCAAGCAATCACACAAGAAATAGAATGAAAAAATAAAGGAAGGAAGGAAACAAAACCATCAAAGCAACAGGTTAGTGCTGTAAAATCAAAGAGTTAGTTGCTTCCAACCACAGAATGCCCTAATCCAACATTTGGCAATTCTGCATAACAAAATCAACCAACTATCAATGAAACAGTAGAGTTCACATATCAAATAAGCAACACAGTTTAATATGCTTCCACCTTTTTCAATTTCTTCAAGTTCATCCAATGACTCCTTAATAATTAGAGGCTGATTGGATGGCCTAATCCAGTCCTGTGCACATAACAAAGCTTCCACAATTCTAGGGGTTAGTGAACTCCTAAAGCAATCAAGTACCCTACCCCCAGTGCTGAAAGCACTCTTAAAAGCAACAGTAGAAATAGGGACAGCAAGAACATCCCTAGCTAAGTTTGAAAGAATAGGAAATCTTTCAGAATTAATTTTCCACCATCTCAGAATATCCAGTTTTTCCTCAGTTTCAAGGAGTGATTCACTTAAATAAATATCAAGTTCTGTTTGTTTGCTTCCACTCATTCCCTTTTCTAACTTGTGTTACTTGAATCTAGATTTAAGAATGGACATTGGTTTAGGGTTAGAGGATTCAGAACTTGATTTGGAAGAGGTGACAGTGCTTTGTGAATCAGATTGAGAGGACACAGGTTGTGAGGAGGCATACATGGACTCATATTCATTAAACAGAATTTTCAATTCATTTTTTATTTTATCACTTAAGCTCCCACCCAACTCATTCCCATACATCTGAGGAATAGTATAGTCCAAGTATTTTAACTTCTCCCTAAGATCAAGGACACTTGCAAAGAATATCAATGTGTTCATTTTTTCAGGGTCCCCCTAATATTTATCATACTTAGACTTCATGTTTCCACCCAAGATTGCAACATCAATATCAAGGGAAGTACACATTTCTTTTAACATACAGAATACATCAAAAATTTTAGCAAAGAATGAATTTGCAGTCGCATACAAAGAACCAAATATTCTATTTGTTAAATCATAAAAATTTTTCAAAGTTTCAGAAAGCTTTTTACAAGCAGCAAAGTCTAAGAAATCAGGAACACCACTAGTTCCTAAATCAGCAGACAAACTAGACTCTTGTTCATCATACCTCTCAAACACTTTCTCATACTCAACTGCAACAGCAAGCATCAAATAAGTGCTATTCCACCTAGTAGGCACATCTATACACAAGGACTGTTTACATTGCATAGCAAGTAAATCACATATTTCCCTAAATTTTCTCAACCTGGCAGGGGAATTTCTAATATGCCTCACAGCATCCCTAACTTTTTTTACAGATTGGCCCACATCTTTTAACCCTTCAGTAACAACAAGATTAATTATATATGCAATGCATCTCATATGTAAATATTGACAGTTTAATATGCTTCCACCCCAATTTTGCATTCTTTTTTTAAGAAAAGTAATTGCAGTATCATTAGATAAGGCATTATCAATAGTCACAGTGAATATATTGTTAAGGCCCCACTCTAATAAGCAAGTCTCAATGGCCTTACCTATATATTCACCCCTATGACTAGAAACAGGAATAAAGGATAAAATTTTTTTATGGAGACTCCACTCATCATCTATAAAATGTACAGTTATGCACATGTAATTAATTTTTTGAATGCTAGTCCAAATATCAGTAGTCAAACTCACTTTTTGACAATGACTCTTTAAAAAAGATTTGAGTTTGGACCTTTCAGATACATATAAATTATAATAGTCCCTCGTCACAGTCCTTCTAGATGGTATTTTAAACCTAGGACAAGCTGTATTCATTAATTTTCTAAAATCCAACCCCTCTACAAACCTAAATGGGAGCTCATCAACTATAATCATGAATGCAACAGCCTCCCTAATTGCATCATGATCAAACTTCCATGTCCCTAGTGTGCCTACAGCCTATGACCCCTCAATCTCATTCAAAGGTTCAATTTCAGAAATAGGTTGAAGAGTTAAAAGGGACTATCTAACATGTTTGCTAGCAGAGTTCTTTAAACAATTAAGCATGTGATTTCTAAGACTAGAAGTTCCATTAACTTTGGAATCACAATTATAAACCTTGGGACAGTATGTACATTTAGCTTAAATAATTTTACCCTCAAAGGAATAAAACTTACTGAAGTGGTCCCACACAGGAGACCTAGTTTCCATTTGCTTCCTCTTTTTCTTAGCAGGTTGTGGTGGAGAAGTAGCAGTTGCTTCTTGATGTTGGCCAGTTGCTTCCACCATATTGGGCTTACTCTGAGACTGAGCAAGATTGCTTCCACTAGGGGATCGACTGGATATATTAACATTGCTGCCAATGGATCCAGTCCCTTCAGTATTATCATTTGTCAACTAAAATAGAAATGAGATATAAAGATAATTAGTCATAGAATGTTCATACAACATAGTAAATTAAAAATTTAAAACAACAAAAATAGAATCACATATTAGGATTAGTAATTTACCTTAAAGCAACAGCTTGAATGGAAATTACCACAACCAAGTCCACAGATGATTAAGAACCTGCAAAATATAAAACATAGTTAAAACAAAATAATTAAAAAAAAATTAACCAAATAACTTTAGCTCCAATACAAACTCACATTTATCTCAACTGAGTCTCATAGACAAAGGGTGATAGTCCGTTCCCTTCTTTTACTTGAATTTGGTAAATTATATAATAGAAGAATAAACAAACAAAGAAAAAATATAGTTACTGTCAGATAAATATTAATATAATATATTAAAAGTAATTAGAATTAAAACATTAGTATTACAAATAATTAAATAACTAAATAAGTTTAATTAAAAAGTAATTAATAATTATAATTGAATAATTACAAATTAAAAAGTAATTAATAAATAATAAATAATAAATAAATAAACTAAAAAAATAAATTAGTAATTTACAGAAAATAAATGTGTTATTTTAAAAAAATTTAAATTAAAATATTTTTAAAATTTAGAGTATTAGAAATTATCATTTAATAAGATTTTTAAGTTTAATAAAAAAATTTTTTTTTTTTTTTGAAAAATCCTCAAATTATCGAAACCCTAATTCCCTAAATGTAAAATTGGAGGAATTTGATCCAAAATCTCACATGATTTTCGATATCAGATTTCAATGCTCTGTTGATCAAAGCTTCCACCATATTCATATATATTAAGATCCTTGCATGCAAAGGATAAATAGTTGTAGATCATTAGTGAAAATGTGAAATCAAAGGAAATCATCAAAATAATCTCTGAAAATGTAAGAAATATAGAACGAACAAGTAGTAGATTTTTACCCTTTCTTTCTTTTTTTTTTTTTTTTTCCTTTTTTGACTAGATCACAAAAGAATTGAGCATAAGAGAGCTAGATCCTTATATGCACTGAAAAAAATATCATAGACCATTAGTAATACAAAAAAAAAAAGTTCAACAGAAAACTTAAAAATAAAAATAAATCAAAAAAAGGACAAGATATTTACCTAAAAATCATCACTTATGCATATAGAGACTCAGACGAGATGATACTTCTCCAAAAGCGAGAGGATTTCAGAGGAAAGAAGAAGGATTTATCCAGAAACTCACACAAGATGAGATTTTACCAAAAACAAGAGGATTTCAGACGAAAGGAGAAAAGATTTCTCTAGAAAACTAGAGGATTTTAGAGAAAAATGTTTTGAAAATGAGGGGTTTTCAACGTTTCAGTGTGAGGAAGATAGGAGGTTTTAGAGAGGAACGAGAGTAGAGAGAGAGGGGGGAAGATTCTAGAGAGAGATTACCTGAAGAAAAATGAGGGTTAGGTTTTTAGGTTATCAGTTTATGAAGCTTATATATGATCTCAAAACGGCAGCGTTTTATGCTAGGTTAAATAATTTCGGAAATTCGGTCAGTTCGGTTAACTAATTTCTAAAACCAAACCAATTTTTGTTAACCAAAATTTTTTAAATATGGAACCGAACCGACCCGCACTACTTATATGAACTGTTCCGTATTTGAAATTCGGTTCGGTTCGGTTCAAAATTTTGGTCCGGTTCGGTTATGCCTAGCTCTAATGATGAACTTAAACTTTAAATCTAATAAATCTCATTATTATATGTGAAATATTAAAAAATGAAAATTATAAATATGAGGAATAAATAAAATTATATTATATTATAATTAAACCATGAATCTGACAGCAAAAGATAGTGAATCTGCATGCGATATATGATGAATCTGAACGTTATATCTAATAAATTTGATAGTTATCTATAATGAACCTAAACTTTAAATCTAATAAACCTGATAATTTAAAATTTAATATGAATTTACAGTTTACAAATGATAAACTTACATTATATATTTGATAAATTTATAAGTAATACTTAATGACCATATTGTTTATAAGTGATAAACATGATTATTATATAAATTATATTTGACGGTGAATTTTCAATAAATTTGTTATTATTTAAAAAAAAAAAAGATTTGATTCTTAAAAATTCATTGTCATAAAAAAGATAAATATGATATTTATCTTTTCGTTAAATTATCTTTAAAAATCATTCAAAAAAATTACCCATAAAAATATTAAAATTTATAAATAAAAATTACATTGAAAAATTAATGATATTAAAATTAATTATCATTATAATAATCAAATAAAAAATCCAACCATTAATATAATCTTTTTATTATAAAAATTAATATAAATTTAATTAGAATAATAATAATAATTATTATTATTATTATTTAAAAAATGATTTTTGAAAATTTATTGTTATAAAAAAGGTAAATATGATATTTTATAAAAATGTAAAATTTTCCTTAAAAATCATTTAAAAAAATTACCTATAAAATTATTAAAATTCATAAACAAAAATTATATTGAAAAATTAATGATATTAAGTAATCATTGTAAAAATCAAATAAAAAAATTTCAATCATTAATGTAATTTTTCAATATTTTTTATATTAAAAAGTAAAAATAAAAAATAAAAAAAAGAGAAAGAAACAAAGAATAAATGAATAAAAAAAAAGAAGAGAGTTTTCAATGATTTGTGCGGATTGAACCTGGAACCTCTAAGTGCTAAAGCTAGTGTATTTACTAATTATGCCAACATGTCACATATAATACTTATTATATATTTTGGGAATATGATGTTACATAGTTCCGAGTCTATAATATAAATTGTCCAAAATTAGGGCTTGCCTCTTTTAATTTCAAGGAATTCAGGAAAATTGATATTTGAACTTAATTTTTGTTTAAATTGAGAATACTATTATTTATGATTTTTCATTTTCTTTAATCATGAAAAAATAAATAAATAAATAAATACTGCTTTCAGTAAAATTCCACATACAGTCTCAATATATTTTCTCCGCTTTTGTCAGAAATGTTTTAAAAATAATAAATGCTAAAATTTTGTTATTATTTGAAATTAGAGATTGCTACTATAATTCAAAGATGTAATAAATAAATACCAGGTAGCAATTCAGTTGCACGTATCCAAAAGGTTTAGATCCTATTTTTTGTAGTGTCATGCACAATGATTTCAGAATTAATAGGATGTTTCACAAACCTTTGGATCTACACAAAATCTTCTACGATCTGCTTCTTCACAATCTCAGTGATAGATTTAGCTAATTGAGTCAAAGCATTATTCTATGTGCAAGTCTTCAATAGTATAAAAGCAATACTGAAGCATATATAGTCTTTCTCCAATAGGAAAAAACTTCACTTTTCTACATATTTAGTTCTCTGTGTCTTTTAATAATCAAAGAATTTCAAGTCAATTGAAATTCTTAATTATAGACAACCTTATCATATTTCTATTATCTGATAACCATTAACAGATAATAGGAAGGTTTGAATTAATGTAATTAAATCTCTTCAATCAAATCCTTCTAACTGGGTCAAATCTCCATGAGTGCTCTAGTTAGGTCCAAATCTGACCATATTCTAACATTTCCCACTCACACATGAAGGGACAATGTGAAGGTATATACAACTCAACATTCCATTTGCTTCTCATTCTATTCATACAAACTAATAATGAATGGTGTGATTGTCGAGTCAACATATAATGTGGGAGCTCTATACTAGAAGTTTGTTAAATCCAACATAAGGGCATCTACGTTTTCAAGAAAAATATCTGATAGACTCATTGTGCCCTAAATCATTTTCATCAAAGTTAAAACATCTCTTACCTATCCAATAGAGATACTTTTAATATACTCATAGTTACACTCTCACCCTAGGTGTGATATAACTAGTCAACGAATGAGCTATAATATAATAATGTACATCAAAATAGTTTTCCTTTAACACTCATATTAATAGGTTAAAGATTAATTGCTTTTCTAGTAGTATCTCTTTAGGTTGAATCATTCATGACCATAGGTAATACACTAAAGTAGCATACACCAATCATTAACTTTGTAATATAGTTGAAAGTGAACAAGAGTATAAAACAAAGACAAAATAATGTCTTCTAGAACTCACACGATAATGAAGCAAAGATCCATTCATTCAACTTCTTAAATCATTCATCTCGCACATGTAGTATAAAATACACATTACAGCAAATCATCTCGCACGTGTCATATGAAATACACATTACAGCAAATAAGTGTATGTCTATCTCTATCTGCTATTGGATCTTCGTTTAGACACCCTATGAGTGGCTAATTTGAGTTAACATTTAGCTCATTATATCAAACGTCTAAAAGTTTACATCCAACTCTATTATAGGCCCTTAAATGGATTTGGGAATTATCCATTTTTGGTCTTCCATCGAGACCTCATCTTAGTCTTTACTAAGAAGACACAACTATCTCATCTTTGCTCTATTCTTAAATGCCAAAGGTGATTGCTCGTGTGAGAGAGCCAATCAGCCGAAAGACATACTTTAACAACTATACATACACACACAAAAAAAAAAAACTTAAGTCCATTTTTGAAATATCAAGACATGTTATTATAATAGTTAAGAATAACAGGTAGTCAATACAGTTAAAATAATCAAATCCTACAAGGTCCTAATGCCCTGACATGAGCCAAAAATACATCTCTAGAATTGGCTTATTCAAGGGATCAGCAACCATCAATGTCGTAGGAATGTGTTGTAAGACCACTTCCTTTTGTGCTAATGCCTCTATAACAAAGTGATATCTAATATCTATGTGTTTGCTTTTTCAATGGTACTTAAGTTCCTTAGTGTAGGCTAATTTTGCCATATTATCATAATGAATTGTAACTGATTCCATTTGTAACAATACCAAGGTCCTTAAGGAACCTCCTTAACCAAACTGCTTCTTGAGCTATGGCTAAGGATGCTACAAACTCAACTTCTATAGTGGATACTGCAACATAAATTTGCTTTTTACTATTCCATGAAATGGCATCATCACTAAGCAAAAAAGCATATCCTGATGTTGATCTACATCCATCTAAGTCACCACCCCAATCAGCATCAATGTAGCCAACTAGGTGCAAATCATATCCTCGATAACATAGCATATAATCCAATGTGTGTTGGTTGTATCATAATATCCTTTTATCTGCTTTCCATTGCTCAATCCCATGGTTAGACTGATATCGGTTGACTAAACTAACTACTAGTATATGTCAAGGTGAGTACATATTATTGCATATATGAGGCTGCTAAGAGCACTGATGTATGGAATGTGGTTCATCTTTCTTTCTCTTGAAAAGTTTTCGGGCATTGATCAAGGCTCAAATTTTCATTCTTGGCAATTGAAGTATCAAAGGGTTTTCCATTATACATATGAAATCACTCAAGAACCTTCCTTGTGTAAGTTTCTTATGACAAACCAAGGAATTTTTTAGAGCGATCTCTATGGATCTTCACTCTGAGCATATGGTTAGCTTCATCCATGTCCTTCATCTCAAATTTTAAGGACAACCGCTTCTTAACAGCATTGATTAACTCCATGTCATTTCATGTAAGTAATATTTCATCAATATATAATGAAAGGATAATGAAATCTCTCTCAGTGCGTCTAACATACATAATGGTCTTCTTCAATCATCATGAACCCATCACAAATAAAGGCTCGAAGAAACCTAAGTTACCACTATCTAAATGATTACTTCAAGCCATAGATGGATTGTAAGAGACCATTGTCTTTCTATAATAAAGCTAACTAATTGATTTATAAAGATGTCCTCATCTAGTTCTCCATTAAGAAATGCAATTTTAACATCCATTTGATAAAGTTCTAAGTCCATATAGGTGACAATAACTAAGATTAGATGAATTGAAGCAAACCTTACTACTAGTGAGAAGGCTTGCTCATAGCTTATATACTCTATTGCTGAGTGTAGCCTTTTGCTACTAAGTGAGCCTTGTATCTCTCTATCGATCCACCTGCCGTGCACTTGACCTTTAATTAATTCCAATGGTCTTACAACTAGGAAGGAGGTCAACCAAGTCCGAGACATGATTTGTCCTCATGGATTATATTTCTTCTTCCATAACATTTATCCATTCCACACTAGTACTTGATAAGAGAGCCTCTTGATAGGTTTTTGGCTCTTAATCATCCAAAGTAGCTACCATAATCTCAAAATAATGACGAGAAATGTTTCCACGTGCATCTTTCTTAGAGGAGTCAATTAAGGGTTAGTACGTAGTGATGTTGTACCGTAAGGTGGTATGCTCCCACTATCCCACAAAGATCATGAGTTACCTTTTTGTCTTCAACTAACTAATTAGGTGCATGTATACTTAAATCCTCAATCTCATAAAGACCATTGTCTTCACACACCTCATTTCTAATAAGGAATTCTTCCTCTAAAAATTGATGCCATGTGATTTAGTTTCAATCATACTTCCATTTGATTGCTCGCATATGAACACATACCCTTTGGAGTGTTCATGATATATTACAAAGATGTCCTTTTTTCCTTAAGGACTAAGTTTTCCATAGTTATAGGAAGCATTATGTAAGCAGCCAAACCCTATAGGCATAGATAGCTCAAATTTAGCTTTCTACCAGTCTATAACTGATAAAGGATGGAAGAAATTGATATAGAGGGGACACAATTCAGAATGTGGGCTATAGTTATCAATGTATCTCCCCACTAGGAGATAAGCAAATTAGCTTGCGCCATTGTAGATCTAACCATGTCAAGCAAAGTTTGATTCTTATGTTTTGCAACACCATTTTGTTGTCGAGTACTAGGGATCATTAAGTGTATGATAATTCCTTTTTTCCCACAAAATCCTTTAAACTGATCTAACATATACTCACACCCTTAATCAGTCCTTAGAACTTTAATCGTCTTGTCTAATTGATTCTTAACCTCATTGATACATCATGTAGCAATCAATTACTTCTAACTTATAAGAGATCAAAGAAACATGACTAAGAGGATCTACCATGCATTGCCTTCACATTCATCAGGCCAGATACATCATAATGTATCAACTGCAATGGAATTTCTACTCTTTTAGCTTTTCTAAATGATATCCTAGTTGCTTTTCCTATCAAACAATGCTTACATATGGATAGGATGACTTTAGTGAGTGGTCTTAATAAGCCTTATTTAACTAATCTAGTCATTCTTTCTTACCTAATGTGCCCTAGCCTATCATACCATATCATATATTCATTGTTTGAATTATCAACATAAGATAGTAATGAAAAAGAACTACGTTAATTATGATAAAGAACTACTTTTATTATTCCAAAAAGAATAATTAACATCTAATGTGAAGAAACCATCATAATTTGTTCTGAGATAAAACTTAACAGAATTATCTTCAAACTAAAATAAAAAATCTAAGGAAAGCATAACAAGAACTGGAAACAAGTATCACCTTATTTCTAAAGCATAAAGAACATCATGGAGAAATCAAGTGTGACCATCTCACATTTCCAGCTTGTAGGTGCTAACTCTGAGCACATCCACACTGGCAGTATTTCCCATGTAGGTTTTCTTTCTCTCTATTGGCAAATGTTAATACTCAGCATATCATGTTTGATCTTTTGTTACATGCTCTGTTGCTCCTGAGTCTACATTCCATACATAAAAGATTCAATAACAAAAATACTAGAAGTGACAAAACAATTACCAAAAGGATTAGGGTTGACTTTTTTCGGCTCAGTGCATTCACGAGCAAAGTGCCCCATCTTTCCATAGGAGTAATGAGTCATCTTAGACTTGTCTTTCTTGCCACCTCTCTTTCCTCTTCTTTTCTTATTCTTCTTCTTTGCCTAATAAGGTGTAGGTCCATCCTTTTCTTGATTAGGCTTCTTTCTTTTATTCCTTCTACTAGATTTAGCAACAAATGCTTGAGGGATTTAGCAACCTCTAAGCACTTCTCTCTAACACTAAGTGTTATTTAATATCCTTAAGATTGCGTTTGGTTGGTAGGACAGGACAACCAAAGACTGGACAAGACAAAACAAAATTTTATCATGTCTAATATTTGGAACAACTGAAATTAGGACTGGACATATTATAAAGATGACAATAATGCCCCTATGAACTAAATATTTAATTTTTTTAATAAAAAAATAGTCTAATAAATATTTAAAAATGCTAAAAATCAAAATATTTTATGTATTAAATATTTATATATACTATTTAATGAATGAACACATAAATTATAAAAATATCAAATATTTATTATCAAACATAATATTTTTAAATAAAATATAAATAATTATAAGAAATTAGAAATAAAATATAAAATAAAAAATTGATTAATACTCATTAAATAAAAATTAAAAATGAACTATACATATTTATTCTATTATTTGATTTAAGATATTTTAGAAAAATGAGCCTATTAAAAAATATTTTCGTTTTATATTTAGTAGCTAAACATTACAAAAAGTTATTTAGAAGAAAAAATATTATCCATCCTACATAACTATAATAAAAAAAAATCATAAAAAAATATTAAAAAGGAAATAAAACTAAAAAAATAAGTTTGTATTAATGTAAGGATAGTTTTGAAAATAGAGTGCTAAATTTCAATTTCCAATAAGGGATAAGCTTGCCCTTTCAATATGTGTAGGACTCAAATTGAGTGGTATGGCTGAACAAAATTCAGTTTTTGTCTAATTCTTGTGATATTGAAAATTTGCTAAACGCTAAATTAGGTATTTTAATGCTGTTATGTCCAATTTTTAGGTGCCAACCAAATGCAACCTAAAGGTCTAGATACTTTCATTATGTGTCATATTAGCATGCATATGTTCCCAAGAATTTGGCAGAGAGCAGGTGACTATAATTTTCTTTTGTGTTATTTCAAAATTTATTAAATGTACTCAAAAAATTTTATAATTAATTTTTTACTACAATATTAAAACTGAGAGGTAAAAAAAATTATTTGCAATTCTCAAAATAGTGTAACTTTTTTTAAATGTGCATCTATTAACACATAAATTACAAGTTGCAAAAAATCATAAATTAAAATGTTAAAAAACTAACTCTATGTCATAAAGGAAAAAAAAAAATTAACCATTCACTAAATCATAATTAAAAAAACATTGAGATGAAATTTTAAATAATTATTAAATTAAATATATAATAAATATTATATATATAATATATTATGCTTAGTAAAATTTATTTAAAAATATGAGTAAGTAGCACAGTTAAGCATAGGTTATAAGTTAAAACCATTAGTAAATTAGTCAATTTACTAATTATTCAATTTTAATATGAAGTAATTGGACTTGATCTATTTAATTAAAAAACTAAAGGTTAATGTTCCACATGACTGATGATATTAATATATAGTATAATTTTTCAATTAGAACCACTAAATTTTAAAGCCTAAATTATATCTAACTTAGATTTATATTCAATTGTTAAATTTTGAACTTAAATTTAATTTAAAATATTTAATTGTTAAATTTTGAAATTTAAATTTAGATTTATATTCAATTCATATCATATTGATCATAATTGATATCTAACAAAATTATATATACACACCTTTTCATACATAATTGAATATATCTAGTCCAAATTAATCATATGTGCATATAGTAATTTGACTCTCACTTGAAGGCAAAGTGATAGTATAGTGGAACGTTTCAATTAGGACATCTAACTTGGGCATAAAACGTTAAATTGTTAATTTTTTTACATCTAACTTAGATATATATTTTTAATTTATATCCAATAAATACCAAATTGATAATATTTTTTATATATTAATGTTAATAAATACATTAAAATTTCAAGCAATTGATATTAATAAAATCAAATTGAATAGAATAAAAAAATTCACAATAAAAATATTAAGTATCAGATTTACCAGTACACTAAGTTTACTATAGAATGACCTTAAAATAATAGCGATTTTATACAATAGCCACTAAAATAAAAGGTTGATTCAAATTTGTGTAAAGGAGAATTGTATCAAAATTTTGAGGTAAAGGCTGAACTAAACACTTCTCTCTAACTTTTTTCTAAAGTAGTGTTTGCCCATCTAAGGTTACTTTCGGTGGCCTGAGCCGCTGGAGAGGCCTCTCTTTTTTCTTTTATGCAGTTTTTTCTTTCATTTTCTTCAATAATTTTCTAAGGTCATGCTTGGATCTTTTTTTCTCCTAGTTCATTCGGGTTGTTCTATCTTTTGTTTATATTGTTTGTTGGATTTTGCAGTAACCTATGTGGTGGTGCTATTTCGGCTATCCTCGTATCTTCAAAATTTTAGAGATCTTCTCAGATGTGAAGGATAGTAGAAGGAAGAGACTCCCTTTAAAGATAGAGGAAGAACTATTCAGAACTTCATCATGTAGTGTAGATCTAGCGCGTTGCTTAGCCAGAGCAAACATATATTTTTGAAATTTTTAGATCATGACATTTTTTTACTCGGTACTCATATGGTAATTCAGCAATGGGGAAAGCTAAAGCTATTTCAATGCAAGCTTTGTCAATATGGTCATGCTTTTTTCTTGATCTATCTGGTTCCCTTCCTTCTTGCTCGATTGCTGGTGTTTGAGGTATTGAACACAAAGAGCTCAGAAGTTTTTGGAAGAGAAGAACTAGATCAATGGTACTTTTGTAATTTTATAATTTTTATAGCCCATTAGACCAGTTTGCTGGGCTTCAAGTCCTTTGTTTTAACCCCAATATTAGGTATTAGCATATTGTTAAGATGGCCATTCAATGTTTGCATATTGCTTAATGCTTCATTAATGGATTCTATTTTTCTTGGGGAAAAAATAATGATTTTTTTTTTTCAAAAAAAAAAAAAGATTTGTGAGGTGAGTGTGCATCATTGTTTGATTTGATGGAGAGACAACTAATCCATTTTATCTATTAACCCATGGGAACTTTTTAGTCCTTCAAACTCTTGACTACTCCCAATTCAGTGTATCATTACTTTGGCCGAAAAAAAAAAGTGTAACGTTACTCACATGAAATGCACTCCTTTAAAATATTAGTATATTTTTCTTGTCAAATGTGCTGTGACATAATTTACCAGTCACATCAACTCTTTTGTAACTAAAAAGTTTTAATGATTTTTAATTACTTTCAATCACAAATTTTATAATTAATGCAATTTTACATTAAAATGATATAATTTTTAAATCAATTATTATTTTATTTTCAACCCATCATAATAAATAGTATGAGAAATATTTTTTTTCTTTTATTTTAAATATATATATTACTATCATTTTATTTTAAACCTACTCTACATTTTAAATTATATTTAAATATATATAAAATTATTATTATTAACTTTATAAAAAAAAAAAACTAGTCTCATTTATCGTTGCACCAAATTTGGTGCAATATTTGAAGTCTGGTTGGACGCCATTTTACACCTTTCTTTACATGAAAGTAGCGTCATAGAGTTTGGCTGGAAATGCCCTTAAAGTAGTTATTTCTTTTTTAAAAATATAATAATAAAAAAAAAAAAAGATGAACTACTTGTTTAAGGTTTAATAAAATAAAATTTTATAAGTAATTGCGGCACTACTACAAATATTCCTTTATATATATATATATATATATATATATATATATATATATATATATATATATATATATATATATATATATATATATATATATATATATATGTCTGTGTTAATTATAAAAAAAAAAAAAAAAACAAGCGTGAACATTAGCGAAAACCGCACTTATATCACAAATTTTTTTTTTAGTAATTAAGATCACAAACATTCAATTTGTTCCAAATTAGATCATTTGATCAGAAATTCGACTATAAGGATGGTTGTTGGAGCTAACATGGCGTTATTTTAAGAAATTTTTTGACACATCATAAATGAAAAAGTTTTGCTCATTATTTACAAAAATAAATAAATAAATTACACATTAAAATAAAATGTTACAGTTCTCATAGTTTAGAGTTTATAAATTGACTTATGCTTCATCTGTCTTCTTCTTCCTAGAACGACCATCCTTTATAAGAGAAAAATACTATTATAAAAAATAACTTACACAACAAGTAATATAAAAAATGAAAAATTAAAGTTTAATGTAATTCAACATAAATTTGCTCCACCGAACAAATCTACTAATAAATCAATAAAATATAACCACTAATTAATTAAATACTTACAAAATAATTTCTCACAATTTTATAAAAAGACACTTTATATATATACTTTGTATCTCATCACACTATTTTCGCTTAATAATAAACCTCTAGTACAATCTCCACAATAATCAACTCATTACAACTCTATGATTCTAACCCCTCACATATATATAGGCTTCTAATCTAAATTCAAATCCAATTTGGATACTATTATATTTTATTCTAATCAAATTCTACTTGGTTACTAATTTAAATATTCATTTGTCATTATTAAGCAATTCCTTTTCCAATTAGGAATTTGAGACAAAATCTTAATTATCTCCTCCTTAACTCAAATTCCATCAAATTTTCAATTCTTCAACTTTTATTGATGGTGTAGCGTATGGTGGAGCGTACGTCTCTCACTAAATTTATATCCATAATCCCTTGAAAAGATAATTCATTAAATTATCAAATCAATATATTACAATTTTTGAACAGACAAAATTATAAACTTTCTCATAATATCATCACCCATCACAAAGACATTTTGCCATAAACTAAATTTATTTTTCCCATCAAAGAGCTCCATCTTGAACTTTAATCCCGTCATTCTCACAATTTTTAACATTTTGAACCAACAACTCTGATACTACTTATTATAAAAAATACTTCACACAATAAGTAATATAAAAGAATGGAAAATCAAAATTTAACGTGGTTCAATGTAAGCCTACTCCACATAACAAATCCACTAATAAATCAACAAAATATAACCACTAATTAATTAAACACTCACAAAAAAAACTTCTCGTAATTTTATACAAAGACACCCAACCCATGCACTTTGTATCTCACCACACTATCTTTGCTTAATACTAAGCTTCTAAGCTTCTACTACAATCTCTACAATAATCAACTCACTACAACTCTATGACTCCAACCTCTCACATGGATACTACTATATTTTATTCTAATCCAAATTCTACTTGATTACTTATTTAAATATTTCTTTATTATTATTAAGCAATTCTTTTTCCAATTAGGAATTTGAGACAAATTCCCAACAAATACACAGTCAAGAGAGTTTTTTTTTTAATCATATCTTATAGACTTGATTTGAACATACCTTATTGTCTTCTTTCATCAAATGGATGTTTCATCGGATTTGAGTGATGTTATATCAGATGCAGAAAGTGTTAGTGTTTTTAAAGCATTGACAGATGTTAGTGAGTGTAGACATGGGCTGGCAGTGCAATTTTATACCTCTTGGACTTGGAAGAATTCAGGTAGAAGATTTTTTTGTTGACATGTCCGGCATGGAAGTTTGGTCCTTCTGGGATTTTGTCAAGTTTAGGGTAATTTATGAATTAAGGGTTGATGTGTAATTGATTTGTTGAATGGAGGAAGATGGTTGTAAGTTGTTCAAGTGGTATGATCCATGGATTCCTTGATATTACGAAGAGTTAGTTTTCTCATCTGTTAAAGAGAAGAAGATTCTAAAGCTTGAAGTTGAGCTGCTAAAATAAAAAGAGAAAATAATGCATCACAAGTTGATAGTTTCTAAGGAGGAAATTTAGAAGCTGATGCAATTTTGTTTTAATTTTAATCTAGGACGAAATCCATAATGGCAACGTTTTGTTTTAAGGTATAATTTTAATTTTTCTTTTTAAATAATGAACAAATTTTTTTCATTTATTATATGTCAAAAAATTCATAAAACAATGCCATATTAGCTCTAGCAACCATTCTTGTGGCCGAATTTTGATCAAGTGATCTAATTTGGAATAAATTAGATGTTCATGACCTCAATTGTTAAAAAAAAATTGTGATATAAGTGTAATTTTTGCTAAAGTTCGTGACTTTTTTGTAGTTAATCCATATTATTAAAAGTCAAAATTCTAAGACTAATAAAAATTAACAGCATCACTTTCTAGTATATAAAATTTCTGTAAATAAATTTTATTATAATACTATTATAAACACTTGACTGTATCAACATATTGATATTTAATTTTACATTATCAATTTACTATTATAAGTATGTACTTATAATTAATTATTATTTGTCATTTTGATAGTATGTATTAAATAATATTAAATTAATATAAACTACTTTCTAAGATGAGATTTTTTATTTTTTTTCCTTCTATTTAAAATAATTTAATCTGAAAATTTTTCTGTATTTACATTTTTTTACAGGTAAGATTACTTTTCAAAAGTGAATTTGAGACAACCTTAATTTATGCATCCTAGTCCTAGAGATGTTTCATGTGCAAGTGGGGTTACTTTTTGAAAGCTGACCAAGACATTAATTCCCACCAACTCGACGCAAAAAAGGAGCCACTAATTTTGTGTTAGTGCGTCGTTACACGTCTTAGATTTTGTTTAAGGAACATCATTACTCCTAAAAAACATTGAATCCAACACATGGGTGAACCAATTGTCCCCTTACTTTTGGCCACTGGCCACCAACTATACCTTGTTTTCTGTATACATCCGTATCTTATCCTTTTTTTTTTTTTTTTTCCAATTTATCTACAAGAGGTTAAATAGATAAAATAACATAATACATTACATAAAAATAATCATTTCTTTTAATACTTTTTTACCATAAATTAATCCAACTTTCAACTGTAATAAAAGATATAAATAAGCCAATTTATTTATGAGTTACTCCATTTCGATTCATAAGATACTTTAGATTAATTTAGTTTTAATTGAGTCGAGCTCAAATCAAATAATTTGAGTAATAAATTAAAACAAATTCAAATATTATAATTCTCAATTCAAGTGATTCATGAATCTAATCGAATATTAATATTTTTATATAATTTTAAATATATGTTATATATACATATAATAATTACTAATTAATCTTTAATTCGAGATATTTAAATTTATTTCACCTTTAGTTTGATATCAACAAATAAACTAATTTATTTGTTAATAATAATTGAGCTTAATCGAGACGAGCACAAATATTTTGAGTGTTAATTTCAATAAAACTCAAGTTTCAAAATAAAAATTCAGTCTAATGCAAATCCACTTTCGAATTTCAAATTTTCTAATCAAATAGAGTTCAAACTCAATATTATTGTTGGACTTGCCTCAATATTGTACAGTTTCAACTTTCAAGCTGCAGTGTGATAAACGAGGGAGGGATGCAATCCATTCTTTCCCATTCTAGTCTCTCTCTCTCTCTCTCTCTCTCTCTCTCTATATATATAATTCAAATTAAGATTACTCCTCAGGATAATTAAAATAGATTCCTGAAATAATTAAAAAAAATCTCAATTTACTATTTTTTTTTTACATTGAAAAGAAAAAGAAAATTGATGGTAAATTAATTAAGAAAAAATAGGTAATTTCTTTTGTATATTTCATCTTTTAGAAAATGAAAATATTTCACACATAATTTTAATAACTTCTATTAGTTCATAAAAATAATGAAAAAGAATCTTACCTTTTCTATTGTATTTGGTAAAAAACTTAATTAAGCAAATAAATAAGAATTTGGTCATAATTTTTCATATTTTTTAATGATCAACTTCAATGATTATCGGCCACAGCTGTACTTTCAGGATTTAAAAAAAAAAAAAAAACCTAAACGGCATAATAATAAAATCAAAGTTGAGAATCTAAGATGTAAGAAATCTAATATTCAACTTCTACTTATATTGGATTTGAATAATATTTATATTATTTGATAATTTATTTACTCTAACATTATGTATAACTCTATAATGTGAGCTGTTTTTAATTTCTGATTTAACATGAATATTTTTGTGGACAGTAAACACCTAATATTTAATATAATATAACACGTAAAAATTAATAACATTTTGCTGAAATAATTGAAAAAAAAAATACTTCCTTCATCTTAAATTGATAATTCATTATTTTTTTCATCCGTTTTAACATTTACTCCAGTTTTCATTTTTAAATGTTCTATATATATATATAATAAAATAAACTATATATAATTAGTGTATTACAATTAAGGAGCAAAGAATATTATAGAAAATTTATATAACGTTAATTAATATAGATGTAAAAATAAAATGCATTATCAATTTGGAACAAAGGATTAATGAATTTGCCAGCTGGCATACATGTCTAAGGCAAGAAAAAAAAAATGTCCACAGATAAGATTCCGGCTATTATATTTAGTGCTAGTGCTCTACTCATACCAATTTCAGTACACTACAATGTTATCTCTCCGCTCTTTTCTTTTTTTTTTTTTTTTTAAAGAGAACTTTATACAAATTAAATATTAATTATAATATTAAAATATAAAATATCAGATAAATTGTAACTAATTATAATTTATATTAAGCAGAAAATAAATTTAAACAATCTCCATTTTCTCCAAAATTCAAATCCAATGTAGCTCCAGTCACCGGCTAGCTTTGAACCAACTAAAAACTAGACCAAAATCAAAACTGTAGTTATGGTTTTGATCTAACCTTAACTCATAAAGAGGATTTATCCGGTTTCAGTTTCAATTCAAACCGCCGTCTAAAAGCTTTGCCTTTGAATTTTAAGAGCAATTTTTGTAAAAAAAAAAAAATTATTAAATTGGTTTAGATCCGATTCAAAGTTGGAATCAAAATTAGACGAAGTAAAATCGAAATCGAACGTCTATTTATAGTCCAATCTTAGTTTCATTTCATAAAATATTGAATTGAAACTGTGAATCCATTTTAGCTTAAAACTATAAATAAAGTTGGCTTAGCCATCTCAATTAGTCCATAATTGACATGTTATCTCACCACGTGCATCATCATTTTCTCAAAATGGACATAATTTATTCTAAAGTAGGCATGTTTACTATCTTAGTGGATTTCCACACACTTTTGATAACATTAAAGCTTGCCCTAGCTCTAGCCCAAGAGCCACTATGGTTTTTTCTTTTTCTTTTTAATAAAATATGTGGCAAACAGTCTTAGGATACCAAATAGTGGGGACACAATTCTCATACTAAAAAATATTATTAGCATATGAAATCAGCAACTGCGCGTTAATGTTTTGGTCTAGTGGTAAGAATTCAACATTGAGATTTTGAGAACCAAAAGAGTTGAGATGCTAGTCCTTGTGGATATTTATTGAGGGTCTGTTCAATCGTTTGATTGATTACTTTGCATTTGCAAATGTACTCTAGAATTGTCCATTTGTAATTTAAAAATCAATTGTATATAGTGAACTTTGTCTCTGACAAAAATATTAAGGTATCATGATAATTGCGGATGATTGTTTTAAATAGAAGAAATTAGAGTGGAGTTATAACAGGAAGTTAAAAGAGTTACAGAGAGACTGAAAGTTAGAGTAACCTTCAGTCTGTTTCAATCTAATTTGAGTGAATGAATAAAAAATAATATAATTAACTCCAACTAAGTCAAGATTAATATTTTATTGAGTACTAAAACTTGAATAATTTTGGTAAAAAAAAAAAAAACTGAAATATAATTGAATTGAAAGTATTAAAATCTAAGTAAATTGTCAATTCATGGCATATGAGTTTTAAGAGGAAAAAAAAAATTAGGGAAGGTGAAACCATGGTTTGGGAAAATTTTCAAAAGCTGCTTCAAACTCAATCCCAAACACACTCTAAAAATAGCAGGGGCAAATTCCATTTCCATTCTACTATTAAACCTCTTTAACCTCATGCATAGTGCCAAAGAACTAATAACAATGATACTTATGGTAGTAGACTTATGGTTGGTGAGAATGCTATTTGGTAGTTGAAATGACAGGTGTAGTAGCATTGCAAACAATAGAAATGATTCTAACAGTGGTGGTAGTTGTACTGGCTCAAAAAACCACCATAGTGTTGTGGGGTGCGAATTGCGAGTGGTCGTGTGAATTGTGAAAGTATCGATGATAACCATCATAGTGATGATAATGAAGCTAACCATCATATTCAGTATTGTGATAGTTGTACTGGCTCGAAATCGAAACCAGAACCACGGCCCCATGGTTCTGAAATGGTCCTCACACAAACTGCCAGGCTATGAACTGGACTTTTTTAGAAAAAAGCTCTTGTAGAAGGAAAATTTTATTTCCAACACTCAATTATCAATTTACACTTTTTTTTTTACAACATTTTTATTTAAAATTTTCTTTTCATAACCTTCTCTTTTTATTTTATATCCTTTTAATTTTTACAATATCTTTTTTTAATAAAAACAAAATTTACAATCCATTTTCAATTATACAACTCTTTTTCACGTTAGACCTCTTTTTTTCACTTTCTCCATAACCCACAACCCATAACCCTCGAAAATAAAAATCTACAACAAGTAAATGATCTGAATTTAGTTAGTATCTTCCTATATTTACTCATCCATGTATATTTACTCTTTCTTATTGTACACATCATTTTTCCTATATATTTACTTCATATAATTCAAAATTCAATCTCTTTTTAAAATTGCATAAAATTTATCCATGTATGTAAACAATTGAAAGCTTTTTATAAGTCTTTAAAGAAAACTCTTTCGCTTAATTTTTTAAATATTTTCAATATATATATTACATTTGATAATTTCTTCAATGAAATAATCAATCAAGTGTGACATAAATCTTCATTGGCACAAGCAATTTACTATGGCCATTCTTACTTAAAAAGGCATCAATTGAAATATGCTTCTCATAGATGACTAGATGAGCTTCTGATTTCATGCTAAGCACTTGAAACATTAACGTTCATAATCCCAATTGTGCTAATTAAGAGACTACAAATCTTTTTTCTTTTTCTTATTATTATGATTTTTTATCTTTTTCTTTGAAATTGAATGATCAAATTACTGAAGCTTGTTTGCTTTTAGAAGATAGTCACAATGCAACAATGTTCTATGCATCTATTTAATTTTCATCTAACTAAATTCACAATATCTTCTTGTTGCATATTTTATTTTGGAGGGTTTTGGAGTTATGGTGAAAGTGAAAGACGGGATTTTAAATTTTAAGGTATAAAAGAGTTGTGCAATTGAAAAGAGATTATAATTTTTTTTTTATTGGAAAAAAGGGGTTGTAAAAATTAAAAGGGTAGAAAAGGAAAAAAGAAGGTTGTGAGAAGAAAATTTTAAATAAAGAGATGTTATAAAAAGAAAGAGAGTGTAAAGAAAGAATGTGTGGTTAGAAATAGAATTTCCTCTTGTAGAAACCAAGCCAGAATGGCCAGAAACTAGTGGAATCAAAACCAGCCCATGAATAGGCCTCAACATATAGAAGAATGAAGTAAAAAGTCCAAGTTTTAAAGGTACCTATCCAGCATAGCAAATCCGTGTATCTTAGGCCAATGTATTTTTCACAAGGCCTTAGACATGCAAGATAATGACATTAGCTTTATAATTTTAATCTCTATATCCAAGCTGACTTTTAGTGTCAATAATAATGGGCTAATTTTTACTGGCAGTCTCCAAATTATTGATCAAATAACACTATAATTCTTGAATTTCAATTTATAACAGTAAATTCTTTGAACTTCAATTTTAATAACACCATAGTTTCTAAATTTTAATTTGTAACAATAAACCTCCTAAACTTCAATTTCAGTAATACTATAGTCTTTGAACTTCAAGTTTAGCAACAGAAAATTCCTTTATGTCATCTCTCGTTAAACATCCAAATGCAATACTGACATGCGATACTACGTGTAAAATTAAAAAGAAAAAAGGAAAAAAGCTAATTCATTAAATACACACGTGGAACGCTATATCAGCAAATCTTGATAATTATTTTTCAACGGTAATATAAATTTTCACTGGGATTTTAATTCAACTCTTTCTCTTTCTCTTTTTATCTTATTCATCGAGCCGAACTTTCATGGTAAAATAAATTATCTTTCAAAACTCTTTTAAATCCTACAACTGACCAAATTTGTTCAAATTTAATGACTTAGCTTTTTTTTTTCTTTTATTTTACACATGGTATGCGATGTCAGCATTTTATTAAAGTGTTTAATGGAAAATAATGCGAAAGAGTTTCTGTTACTGAAATTAAAATTCATAAAATTTACTGTTACAAATTAAAGTTCAAGAACCATTGTATTACTGAAATTGAAGTTCAAAGAGTTTACTATTATAAATTAAAGTTCAAGGACTACAATGTTATTCGATTAATAATTCAGAGGCTATTAGTGAAAATTAGCCATAATAATGTCATAGAAGTAACTAAATAATGGAAAACACAATTTGTTTTATGGAATTTGTTTTCTATAAAATCTTCAATATTGTACGTAAATTACATCTAGGAAATATACTCATATGCACATATGAAAGTGCAAGCACATGTGCATGTGCCATTGAACTAGTTGCTCTATGGTTAAATGTTTATCGTATTGTCCAGGAGGTCATAAATTTAATTCTTGACACTCCCATTTCCCTTTAAATATTTCCAATTAACCAATTAAAAAGAAGGGGAAAAAAAAGCATGTATATATGTCCCATTAGATTCACATATCAACATAAAATTCAAAAGAAGCAGCTTTAAACAAAACTATATAATATCTGAAATAGGTAAGTTGGTTTCCAAGTAAAAATCATTGAAAAAAAGATATAGATAAAAAAAAAAAAAAAGAATAAATTATATTATCATGAAGAAGAGTCAAGTCAACAAACGATTAATTTATATGGATGATAGGAAGAAGGAAGCAACAATTAAAATTCAATTAGGTGGGCCGGAAAACATGAACTTCTAATTACAAGTTAACAAGAAGTGAGAACTCTCATGATAAGAACTTCTTAGGCAATCTAACATTTAAACATCTAACAAGAAAATAAATCTAAAAAACTCCTTCAAGTTTCCATCAAAGGGCTAACCACCATCAAATTCAAATCCATGACCAAGATGGCCTAGAACAAACTCCAGTTATTGTGATAATGGTGCCTTTCCCAGGACAAGCCATCTCAACGAGCTCTTACAACTCTCCTACCTTATTTCATCCTACAACATCCAAGTTCATTACATTAGTTCTGCCACCATAACCACCAAGTAAAGATTCGGGCACATGGTCTGGGGCCTTGGGACCTCAATCAAATACATTTCCATGACCTTCCAATTCCTCGTTTCCTGTCTCCTCCTCCTAACCCTGACTCACAATTTCCAGCACATTTCCAACCAGCCTTTGATGTCTTCTTGCATCTACGTGAGCCTGTCAGGACACTACTACAAGCACTCCCCTCGACAGCAAAAAGAAGTATTATTATTCATGACTGTGTTGCTGGATCCATTGTTCAGGATGCTGCTTCCATAGCAAATGCAGAAAGTTTTTTTTTCAATGGCATCTCTGCCTTCACTATATTCTTCACCTAGTGGGAAGCCTTTGGAAAATCTTTCAACTTAGAAGTTGAAATACCAATAAAGCTCCCATCTCTTGAAGGTTGCTTCTCCTTTGAGATGATGAACTTCATCAGTAATCAATATGATTTCTTAAAGAATAAAGCTGGAGATATCTACAATACATGCAGACTAATAGAAGGCACTTACATTGATCTTCTAGCAAAACTAGACAATGACAGTGCCCAACAGAAATGGGCAATTGGGCAACTAAACAAGATAAACATTCACAATCACAATAATATAAATATCCAAGACAAATGCTTCAAATGGCTAGATAAACAACCACTAAATTCTGTTATATATATTTCTTTTGGAACCACAACTTCCTTGGCAGATGAACAGATTAAGGAACTTGCAATTGGATTAGAAGAAAGCAAGACTAAGTTTATCTGGGTGTTGAGAGATGCAGACAGAGGAGATATTTTCACAGGAAAAGATTGGAGACTTGAACTCCCAGAAGGATTTGAAGAAAGAGTCAAAGAAATGGGAATAATTGTGAGAGACTGGGCACCCCAAATTGATATCTTGAAGCACCCATCAACAGGTGCGTTCATGAGTCACTGTGGTTGGAATTCATACATGGAGAGCATTAGCATGGGAGTGCCAATAGCAGCCTGGCCAATGCATTCAGACCAGCCTCGAAACGCTATGCTGATAACAGAATTGCTAAAAGTTGGTATAATTGTTAGAGAATGGGAATACAGAGAAGAACTAGTGACATCTTCATGCATTAAAAATGCCATGAAGAGATTAATGATATCAGAAGAAGAGGATCAGATTAGGGAAAGGGCCAAGGAATTGGCTGATATGGTCCGAAACTCGGTATCAAGAGATGGAATTGCTCGTGCAGAATTGGGTTCCTTCATTGCTCATATCACTAGATAAAGACTTGTTTGTAGTGGTTGGTTAAATTTTGTATCTAGCTGATACTGTGATGTAAATAATTTCAAGATCACTTTCCAGTAGCATAGTGACCTAAATCCAGCAACTTCAAAAGCAATAATTTTATCAAAATATTGGATTTTTCAATCCAAGATTAAGTAATCACTTGACACAAACTAAACAATATCACTGGAATAAACAATGAAAGTGGAACAGATAACAGCTAAAAGCATGAATGATTTGAATAACCACCTGCAATTGAATAGTGTTTCATTCAATTCAATCTTAAATCTAAAACCCACTTGCATAAACTTGCGAAATTCAAAAAAAAAAAAAAAAAGAGCAAGCTTGTTGAGTTGATTTTGCTTACCTGAGATGCTATTTGGGGAAAGAAACTAGATGAATGATAAAGAAAGCTCTTCATCGTTTGTCATTGAAATTGAGCTCACTCGCTTCTCCTTCTGAAATTTCCCAAACCTCCCACTTGCTAATGCACATCCAAGAATGAACTCGAGAAGAGAAGACGCGGCGGTAAAGAATGATGAATTGATGGCCCTTCAATTGATAGTGATGGATATGGCAGATGCAGACTCTGGCCTCAATTTTCAAGTGCATTGCACTGCAGCCCATAATTTAAAAAAACAAGGCCCAACAACATCTCCCACTGCAAAGTCTTCAAACTTGGATTTAGATTTTCTATTTTCAACCGAAGTTCAGTTCCGCTTGGTGACTTTGACATAGTTCAAATTCCTATAAAAGTTTGATCTTTTCCAATTGGGTCTTGAATGAATCCCAAGCCCAAGTTAGACCTAATTTTGAGCTAGAATCCATTAATTCATGAATTTAATGGGGCCGAAAAAAGAAACTAGAGACAGTTCAATCAACAAATCAAATCAACTATACCTTAAGGCCCATCTCACGTCAATTGATGATGGGACAAAAGACCCATCTGTAGATACAATAGGCTGGACGCTCCAGTCGAAGAAGAACGCGAAACAAGTCACTTCTGGAGACCAGAGACTGAGCTAAACTGCACCTATGTATCGAGCTACACAAATCTTGCTCAAGGGTCGGAAGGCACTTGAAGATCTGGATTTGATCAAAGTCTTGCAATCCGAAATAAAAAATGAACTCTCTTCTCCACCCTCTCAGGTCTCTTTCTTTCCTCTTTTGATTATTCTTGTCATGATTCTATTCATTATGTGTAATATAGAAAGGGAAAATTTTTTGTGGAATTACAAACAATTCTTATAATGGTTTTGTGTTAAAAACAAACTGCTGAGACCCCATTTATATATATATAAAGCTCATGAATTCAAGAAACCTGAAAAAAGTTGGAAATAGTTCTTATTTTATACATTTATTGGCATGAATGTAGGAGAATCGAAGTGGGTCTTTGGGAGATTTTGTGGTAGACTGGGATTCATCACATTCCGAAGATGTTGTTTTGCGTAGAAAATTTGAATCCGGTGAGGAGGTTGCTGTTTCTGCTTTGCTCCATCCAACTTACTTGACTGAAATTTTGATGAAGGTGTTTGTGAAAAAACCTGGCTTGAACTCTATGTTGCAATTTGATTGTGGAGTTTCTTGGAATGGTACAAATGGCTCTCAGTTTGATATCCATAATGCCTATTATCTCAAATCAACAACCTGCCCTGGACCCTCCGCCTATAGAGGCCCCTTGTTCAGGTAAATTTATTTGCCCCTGTTCTGAGTTTTCTTTACTCACTGCGGACACATCCTAGAGTAAAAACTTAAGTTGCTTATATGTGTATAGCATGTATATTTTGTGTTCTGAGAACATGTGTGAATGCCAAGAACATTCATAGCAAAAAATGTATGCTTTATTTGTAACCATGGGTGAATTTGAGTGTTCTCTTTTCTGTGAATGTTGCAATAAGGGATGGTTTTTGGCTTGGGCTGAATTCCCATAATCTCTGATTCAATGCTCGTTCGTTTATTTAACGGGCTCTAACTTGGGAAGCAATTGTTTGGTTCCACTTGCAGTGTTGACTGACCTAGTTCAAGGATATATTTATGTATCTGTTTGCAAATCCGAACGATTAGAGAGTTTTGTTACCCATTATTAGCTTTAAGGTGAATCCTAATTTATTTAGGTAGCTTTTGTTGGAATCTGTCTCTGTCCCTAAATTAACAGTAGTTGGTTTTACTTGTATCATTCTTTCTCTGAAAGAAAGGTGGATAGGCAGCTCTTCTTACTCCTCATCAACTGGTTCTGAGATGAAATTTTCTTAATGAAGATAAGTTGACATTCTGTTCAAAATGTAATCTACTAGTTTTGCTGTTTTCTGGGGAACATAAAAAAGGCAAAACGTGGAAATGCTGCAATTGTCTGAATATTGAGGGATAAGTAAATTGTGTTTTTCAGGATGTGAACAGAGAAATATCATAGCTGGGGGAGTTTATTTGGGAGATTATCCCTTGTGTGAAGTTTTCTTGTGCATATATTTTGAGGCAATATTGTATCTTATGAGATTATATGAAGTATGAACTTTATTACATGTTTAGTAAATTGAATATTGTGATTTCAGGATTATCCTTGGTGATATTTCATTTTTTAGTGTATTTGAATCGAATATTATCTGTCAATCGATTCTATCAACTATAACATCTAACCATCTTTATATGCTTTTGCACTCATTCAGATAAATTTTGTGAGCCATATTTGCCGCCATTTTAGTTGCACTTCGATACCAAACTAACCAGAACCCTAGAAGTAACATTAGAGGTCCATTTAGATGCAAGATATTAATTGTTTTCATTTTGGCTATGAAATCTCCTGCTTTGACCCTAGCATTTAGTATCCAGCTGCTATTTACGGACTCTCTTCACAGTTTAGATACTAGAGATTCCTTCCTGCAATTATATCATTCAGGTATTATTGTGATAATCAAACTTTACTTGTTCTGCTCTCTAATATGAGGGATACATAATTCTTATCACATCATCGTTTCTCTTATATTTATCTTTGTTGATTTGGGTTCATTATCAAGATTATCATCTATGTAATTTCTCCTCTATCTGCAGCGATCTGGACCCTCGTTTACAAGATGCACTCAAGGAATACCTAGTAGCCAAGGGAGTTAGTGAAAGCTTTACTAATTTCATCCTCCAACATCTACTAGAAAAGGAGCAACGGCAATATGGGAATTGGTTGCAGAAAGTTGAATCACTAGTGGCGAAAGACGACTGATGCCAAGTACTAACAGCATTACAGCAATAGATTTAAATTGTATATTATTTTTCCCCCACAATGCCCGATCCACTGTTAGAAGGCTCAGAAGAATTGTAGGTTACTTCAGTTTTTGCTCAAAGTTTTGGTTGATTTTGCATTACCAATTGATTAGCAAGTCCTTTTTCCGTGCATATTTTGGGAATCAAAAAAGTTTAGATCTTTTGGCAGAAAACTGAGACATCATTAAAGGGATTTATGAAGCCTCAGTGTCCTCGAGTGGATCATGTAATAAATACCTAGAGTAAATCTTGCCACCTGCAAGCGCAAACATCTGACATTTTGGCCAAGTAGAAGATTAAAGATCTGGGTGAATTTGAATTTATATTTCGTGTGAAAAATTATAGAACATCAATCTAATATCAAATTCAAAATCTCTCCATTTTGAATTATCTTCCTAATGTAATTTTAAAGAAGAGGATGGTGTATATCCGGGGGAAATGTAGGTATTTCTATAAATTACCATGTTTCACATTATCCTTTAAAAGAAATAGTTTTTTGATGGTATAATTAACAAAATGTTAATTATTTTTTTTCCCATAAAGAGACGGTAATTTATCTGCCAATAGTTTAATTAATATCTAAACTTTACTTAGTTGAATTGCCTGATGGTCTAAAAGGCAATATAATTACACTTAGCCAAGGAAAGATTGGAACCCTACATGTAACAAGATAACAGAAAATCAGACATTTCAAATGTACCCAAAAAAAAGAATTTAAGTTCTTTTATAAACTAACACATGTATTCATGTTCTCTCTCTCTCTATTGACCAGCAATTGCCCATGGAAAGTTCCACTGCATTAACCATCAATACAGTCTAAGCTTACTAAAACCCCTCTATTATACAAACAAAACTGCTTAGAGAGATTCATTGAATGTTTAATTCCCATAAAACCAGGGAAGTGGCTGTTCTAACCTGATTTTTAAGATATCATGATAGAGAGACTCGTTCGAGTGACTTCCTTTTCTTTCGTGATTTTGGCTTTTTCTTTTTCTTAGATTTCTCTTTTTTGGGACTGTCTTCATTCAACAAATGCTCATAGTCTTCAAGACTTGCAAATGGTGATGCACCAGCCTTCCGTTTTCCTTTCCTGTTATCAAGTCCATCCTCTTCATCACTACCATCATCTACATCCCCAATGTCAACATCTTGAACATCGCCATCACTGTTGTCATCATCAGCAATGCCATCAAAATCTTCTCCCATATCTGAGGGGACATCCATCTCCACATCACTGGCATTACCAATCAAGTCATCATCGTCGTCATTGGCAACTTGGTCTAAATCATCATAGTCATATTCACCGTCAGCTTCAAAAGAGAGATCAGCAGAATCCAACATATTTTCAATCTCTTCATTATCACTCTCATCACCCCCACCTACTTCATCACCATCACCTACTTCGAAAAGCTCTTCAGCAGCCTCTTCTTCAGCCCCCTTCTTCTTTTTCTTCTTCTTTGGCTTTGAGTTGCTCATTTTATTCATATAAAACTTATGAAAAACAAGATCTTCAGGAGGCACATCCACTTCAGCCAACGACAGAATCTCCGATCCAATTAAATGATTGTTCATATCAAGCTGATGAAACATGAAAAGCTTTAGCAACAGTAACAGGGTTTATAAATTTTATGTTGACCATCAAATAAGCTTTTTTAAAGACTTGAGGAAGCAGGAATCTGTAAACTCCATATTAAAAAAGTGAATAAAAAAAATCAAAGCAACAAAAGTAACTGCTAGCTAGAAAGGTGCTGACCTTCTTGGCTGGTTCGATTTGAGAACCACCATGCCATGTTGTTTGCTTAGGTTTCTTCTCCATGAACTTGTCTAGAAAAGCACTAAGCGATAGATCATTTAATGGGTTGCCATTGTAAACAATATTGGCCCCAGATATAAGAGTCCTAGCCATGGTAGCAACAGATGGGTGCGCATGACTAGCAAGTACTGTCAACTCCCACCAGCTTGCACGATCTGCATTGCTGTTTATTCAACATTCTATTGGGTAAGAAATTTGGAAGAAAACTGGTTGTCTTTAAGTGACCAAATATCAGGAAACTTTCATACTACTTAAAAAATAAGACATTTTAGATTTTACTTCTATATATAACTTTTTCAAGTCAATGACTGGCATCTTTCAAACAAATAATGCAACCATTTAAGCAAAATATTTGTCAGAAAAGCCCACATACCAATAAGAAGGCTCTCTGTGCTGTGGATTGTACCCTCCAGGCAAGGAAGAATCTGTAGAGGATAGTTGAGGCTGGTTACCATTATAATCAGATACTGGTTGGGATTCTTGAAATTCTTTCAAACCATTATCAGCAAACAACTCTTCTGATTCATCAGAATCATCATCCTCATCATCGTCAGAGTGAGGGGCCGGAGAATCATCTTCACCTTCTGAAGAATCATTTTCAGCACTGACCCCAGTGCCACTCTGAACAAATTCAAGGTTATTTGCTGCCTTCTCCTCTGTGTGAGGTACATTATCAGTTTCTTCCACTATGTCTTCGAAATGTTCAAGATCTTCATCAACCAACTCATTCTGGATAACCATATTCCTGCAACAGTTCATAATTCTAAGGACATAAAATCTCTAGTAACCCATAAAGGGAAAAAAAGAAAAATCAAAGTCTCAAAAGAAACCAGTATTACCATAAAGGGGGCCTTGCTTTGAGAACTTCAGAAAGAAGAAATAAGCATCCACAAGCATATTGAGGTGGCTGCTGAAGTGAAACCTGTCCACGTATCTAAATAGTCAATCTCTGTTTTGAGAGTAGCCCATGAAAAATGCAACTCCCCATATTTAACAAGGCAATGCATGATAATTTTGGAAGTTCATAATAATATCTTTCAAGCTTTTGAATATTCAAACTAGAAGATTTTAAAAAAATAAATAAATAAATAAAAAAACCTCACCAATGCCAATAAGTAAATTATAACTCCTTTGATGATTTAAGAATCTCTTTTACAACAAAATAAATGAATGCAATCAATTAGAACATGAAAAGTGAACAATTATATTCACCTAACATGGGTGAAAAGGTAATTGCAGCAAACAAATAGCTGAAATTTCAGGCATATTGACCAAACATATTCAGGCATCATTACCACTGGTTTAAAAAAAGAAAACAAAACAAAACTTGTTCAGCTACCCTAGCTTTCATTTCACGTTATTTGCTAAATAAATGTCCTAGTAGAATGAATGTTGCTAACCTGCAACAGACGCTTTGCAAAGGCGGTAACTCGCTTCAAATTTATGTCGCTTTTCATTGCTCTCAAAAGTAGTCCAATAAATATTTCTGCCTAAAAAGTAAACATATAAGGGAAGCATAATCAAATGACAGATTTTGTTAAGATGAATACAAGGTAAATGAATCTTGTTGGGCATAAACAGCAGATCATTTTAGATACTAAGAAACTGCATATGTCAACAAAATTCACGGAAAAGAAAGAAAGTTAGAGTGAGGGTTACCAAGGCTGTGTGATGCTCCCCAAACCACATATAGACTTAAACGGGTTCCAGACGATAGAATATAGTTCAATAATAAGTTGATAATTGAAATTTAAAACAATAATGACACTACACTGGATGCCACATTCTCTTTGACTCAGAGCATCCACATCAAATTCTCTGAGCTCCAGAGCATTCAATTCTTTAAAATAGAGGAGCTATCTTAGAAAAAAGAGTAACCAAAAGAGGACAAAGTTATCAAACTATCTTGGACTATGTCAAAATCAATGCAGAAAATTTAAAAAGCATCCTAATTATTTGATCTCATGAAAAAACTAGATTGTCTCCAAGCTACAAGCATAAATCCAATTACACTTGCCTTGGAAGAATTCATGGCAGCTGGAAGTAGGAGTTTTGCATACAAAGCACGATAAAACCGGTCACTGACAATCTGGTTCTTGGCCGAGATTTTGTCAAGAAGCAACAATGCCTGAACCCCTACATTGAAATTCTTTGAATGAACCTGCACAGTCATATGTAAATATCACAATCAAAGCGCCAAAACAATGGTTGCCCACTAATAAACACCACTACTAAAAAAAAAAAAAAATTCTTTTCAGCCCCAAATGACAAATAACAGGACCTTACCAGTCGGAAGAGCATTGGTGTTTGGTCCTCAATAATGTCATCAGCCTCAGTGCTTGAAACATAAGGAAATGCTCTATTAACACCCTGAAATGACCCGGAAAAGTGAGGAGGAGCTTTAGAGCAGGGTTTTTTTTTTTTTTTTTTTTTTTTTTTTTTTTTTTTTTTTTTTTTTTTTTTTTTTTTTCCGTTTAGAGGCTTAGAGCAGAGTTTTAAAAGCATATAACAAACTAAAATGGTAGGAAATCAGCCAAAAGCATTAATTTTACTTAATCTCCTACATATACCAAAACATGCATTTTAAAAAAAGAGAAGTTTGTACTGACTGTTAAAAGAGCTGATAGAAGTCGTGAATCCAATTCAAAATGAGATTCTGATGAATTTTTCACTTTGTGCTTCTTGGACGTACCAGAACCCTCTTCCTTTGCTTTCCCACCTTTATCCACCTTTTGATTGCCATCTAACTCAGTTATCAAAACCTGCAATCGTGATTGGTCCAATTATTTTTGGTTTTCCAATAACAAAATCAACTTGGAAGGATGATCCAAATATTTTAGCAAAGGAATTGCATGTCCTTTATTTAATAGGAAATAGACTCTTCAAATTAATCAAAGAAGTAAATAGATTCAAAGACAAAACTTTGCATCCATGGAGAAGATACTGATGAAACATAGTACCATAAAACCCCTACAAATTAATATTCAATAAATTAATAACATCTATTAAATAATAATTTTTCTAGTCCTGAATTGGGCTAATGAGCTAAATTAACAATTTTGATAAAATAATAAGATACTAATTTTTTTTTTTTGAAAACCTTATGTAACCTCTTGATGCTATTCATATCATAAATTAATAATTCACTAAAATTATATATCATATTTTCCTAAAATACGCGTCTATCGTTATTTTCTTAAATATTAGTTACATTGAAGATATTAATACAATTAAATTATACTCGCAAATCAAGTAGATATGGATTGATTTATATTCCTTAGACTTTTATCCTCTTTTTATTGATAGAATAATTTATATTTTTATAAAATAAAATAAATTTTTAGTTGATTAAATGAATGTTACTTTGAATTATAAGCACACTCAATAAATTAATAATTTATCGATTAATTAATACCCTTTAAATTAATAGAATTTGTATGGTTCCAAAGTTATTAATTTATAGAGGTTTTTACTGTAGATGTGGAATTTATTTATACCTTGAATAGTGCAAAGTATACATCTATCAAACGTTTTGCCACGTTTGGTCCGTCTCCTTTATGACTTAGACGAATTTGGCTCAAAAAGTTAACCTGCATGCGCACAAAGGAAACTAAATAAGGGCTGAAGATTCAACTCCATGCATTGTGGTTCGAGTTCAAAGCACGTATTTAATAGGACTGAAATAGTCTATTTGCCAACACATTTATAGAACAATTTATTTAAATTGTGATACTTAGAACAAATAAGAAAATATGAGCCTGATTTGCCTGAATGATTTAAAATATCATTTGTACAAATATCTATCTGTAAATCTTCTCTTGTAGAGCTAATGAGAAAAAAGGTGCAAAATTTTAGAAGAATGCTGTAGAGACAAAATTGCCTCATGAACAAAATAAACCCATGGTTCATATTTGCTTCTTCCCTTGTTCATCTTAGAACAAATGATCAAATGAGCATCAAACAAGATACCAGAATACTAATGAATGCAACGTCTTTAAATGTTTTTGCATCTTTAACAAACTAGTAAGGCAATGTCATGGTCGAGTTTATGGCCCATATATGAAAGGAAAATACAGTTCGCTAAAGGGCCTTGGCAAAGGGCAAGGAACTCCCCAGTACAAAACAGTATTGACGTCAAGGGCAATTCATATCATTGGGGGTTACTTTTGTAATTATTAGCTTTTTCCTAGTCCTAATAGCACAAGGAATCACAATTACTCAAGGATATCAAAACATTTGTTGAACTAGATAAAAATTCTGTGCATCTATTTCTCTCTCCTTTTCTGATCTGCATGTGTAGGTAGGTTTTCCAAATAAATGACACAAAGTAACAAGGCAGTGGCATTTGGAGCCAAACAAACAGTTTTAAAATCAGTTTAACTTAAAATAACAAGGATGCTACCACTATAATAAAGATTAACTAGTAGCATTTACAAAGCATGATAAAGACATACAGCATGGTATTTTGCTTTTAGTCCCAAATGAGGTCGAAAGAGAAAAGAGTCCACTTCATCAATCACCACAGTCTGCAAAAAAATATGGCTAAGGTTAGTCAACCAAATAAAAACTTGAGCCAAAAATAAACACAGAATTTTAAGTGGCCAGATTAGAGGCTGTACCTTCATATTTGGGTGTTCAGACAATAGGTTAGACAAGTGAAAGTCAGCATTAGATGCACCCCTATTTTGAGGATCACCTAGCTGCAGGTAATTAAAATATAAGAACACTCCTCCATTTACCTTCAAGAAACATAACTCGAAATAAATTGCTTCAAGGAAAAAACAAAATCCAGCAACTTTCTTATTTTCAGAAGGCTAAAAGACAACATCTTACTTTATTTACAAGGCCAGAAAGCAATCTGCGTTCCTGCTCTGATTTGCTTTGTAACAGAGTATACATGGCCTGAAATTGCAATCATCACATAAGTGTTTCAACATTATCATACTGAATTAACCAAGATGATGTAATAATAATAATGATGATGATGATGATGATAAATTGGACGAATAATAAAAGAAAACTGTCACAGCCAATATTGGTTGGCAAAGAAACAACACATTCACAAAATGAGCATAGTAGCAATAATGGTGCTAAGTATATGATGAACGTGTACAATGTCATATAAGGCATGATTAGATTTATAAGTCAGAAGAAACACCATGGAGGATAACTTGAGGGAGTGGTGATCATTTGGTCATGTGTCTCTGAATTTAACTAAAGCACTTGGCTTGGATGGGGGACTCAATTACAAGACCATGGAAAACCTTTCTGTCTGCTGATCCATAAATTAGTGACTCTAACTTTCATATAAGCACAAATACATTGAAGAGTAAATAGAAAGGCGAACCTTCAGTGCCTTGTCTTTTAGAACTGGCAGCATATCTCTTGATGCTTCCTCTAGTGCAAAAATAAATCGTTCATACCTAAGATAAGAAATGTATTTTCAAGTAAAAACAGGGCGATGCATTTGCATACATTTGCAGATAGAATACATAATAAGTATATAAATTGACCTGTGGAATAACATGATGGTTTTGCACTCAAGTAAATCATAATCAGTCACAATACAGCATTTCAAAAAACTAGTTCTCATGCTAAGCACACTACATTATGTTTTCAAATAAAGCAACCCAAAATTTATCCAGGTAATCTAAAAATGCAAAGATCACTTTCAAACCCCATAAATCTCATAATTTAAGCTGGAACACCTATGTTTACCAGATCAATATCCCCAAGGGAATAATGTTAACGCTAAACTAAGACATGAGAGAATAAGCAGAGATGCTAATTGTAAAGTACCTAATTCAAAATTTGACACCAATTAGGTACTTCACAATTAAGTCTTTTCCGATTCAATCTGCTAGCAAATTTTTTTCCTGGGATACAATAATGTATATCAGTAATGCATAAAAGTGATAATATCATTCACATGATGACATGTGCTCAAGCTTGCCTTAGCTGCATTTAATTAGTGAACTCAAGAATATATTAGATTCTAGCAATCAACGAACAAGAGAACATGTTATGAAGAATTTTATTATTACAAAAAGGCATGTCTCCATGCTTTTGTGTGATGCTTTACGAGTGTTAGGTGTGACTTGAAAATTTTAATTAAGTAACAGGGAAGATACAAAGATATGGCTGTACAGATTTTATGTACTCCAACTAATGCAACATAATATGCAAACTTAAATGAAACACCAAGTAGTGCAAACTTCTTGTCAAGTCCAGGTCAGAACAGATAAAGTTAGGCCATTGACAAATAATCTAACAGAGAAAATAAAGTAGCCAACCTCTGCTTCAAGCAGTCTTCCCAAAACCAGAAAAGTAGAAGAGAATAGCCATCTTTTGTCTCAGGAAGACTATTTACTGGCCGCTGCAAAAGGGTCTTCAGCTTGCGATCAGGCAGTAAACTGGTTATACAGTAAGCAACACAAATTAATACACCAATGGAGCACACCAGGAATATATAAAGTGAAATAACTACCCATCAGACAACCGCTGAGTCAGTATTATGATTTACAATACAACATTGAAGCCAGTGCATCCTAAGTAGGATGCCTCTCTTATTATAGTTTGCAGTTAAGTCAGATCACATAACAGGATTCCCGACTAGAAGGCAAATACTTATCACACTCAAAGAGCAATCACAAGATCATAAGTGCTAATACCAATAATGCAAACGAGAGCAAAGATTGAAAGTATAAAAAAGAATAATTAACAGTATGTACTAACAGGCAAGGGTCACTGACCATGCTCACACTTCTTACAAAAAAATATTTCATGAGGATGCTACCCAATAACAACTGGTTAAGATACAAAATATGATACATGAATAACATAAATAGATGGAAACTGCAATAGAAAAAATGAAAACCTTAGAAAAATTTCTTGTAGAGTTTCAAATCCTGTCAGAGCATGGCGCTTTCCCACTTTTGACGTTACCATTCCTGAAATACATATTTCAATCAGGATATAGACAAAACTAAGCATATGTATCTTACAATAAACAAAACAGAAGCATTTGTATACGGTCTGCTCTAATCCAGTAAAAAAACAAGTATAAGCTGAGATGCGCTAATCCCACTAAAATAAAAACATGGTAAATGCTATGATACTGGAAACCAATCATAGCTTTTAATTCTCTTCAATGTGTTCAAATTGAGGAGGGAAAAGGGAGGCTAACCATAAGGGTCATTGAGCAGGAAACCCATGCTTAGGAAAAATCAAATGGGTCTAGACAGCTTAAAATTCAGAGAATCACCACTATTTGTGGCATCACTAAACATCAAGAAAAAACATAAGATGGAAAATGCTTTAACCAAAAACCACATTTTGTCCCATGGTAGATGGATACACTACAGTGTTCAAGGCACTCCTTCAAAGGGTTTGTACTAAATAATGAAATGGTCACTGAGCAACTATCTAAACAGAAGATCCTGGTTCCACTGCTTCACTAACATCATTCTCTAGGTCCCTAGGTCTCCAAAGCATCTAAGAACATTTACTCGACAAATCCTTTGTCCATCAATATCTCCTATGCTTTCTTCCCTGTTATCTTAAATATAACCCAAAAGCTACATCAAAATTTAAAGCAACCAATCACTTTGATTAAATATTTTTATATTTCCATCTCAAACTAAAGGAAGATCATTAATTTACCACTTAATTGCGATTGGATATTTCTATTTTTCCATGTCAAACTAAAGGAATATCATCAAGTTACCACTTAATAGTTAAAATTAATCAATGTTAAGTCAACCAGCATTCACTTACGAAATAATTACTAATTCTTAAAACACATTTTAAATCATTCAACTAGATCATTAATTTATCACTTAATATCCAAAATTAATCAATGTTAAGTAAATCAGCATCCACTTGTGAAATAATTACTAATTCTTGAACCGGAACCTCTAACTATAGCGTATGTTCTCCATTCAATACTTCATCATAAATTAATCTACACAGACAATTTTAAACTAAATTTAGCTGAAATTCACCAACCCATAACAATCCACTTACCCAAAAGTGCATCAAGTGACCTCAAGTTAGCAATGGGATTATACCCAATAACCGCAGCAAAGGCAGACACCTTATCAGCAGCAGTACCAGACCTCTGACTAGCTATGGCCATCTTAATCTCCCCACTCTTCCCGCTACTTTGATCAAAATCTTGTGCGTACTGCCAAATCAATCTCTCCCCTAATTCTTTCTTCTTCTCCACCACACCCTTCCACGTCTCCACACCCATCTTCAAATCCAGCTTGCTGTTCCCCTCACCCAAAACTTTCTTCTCCAACTCTATTGCATCCTCATGCCACACCCCCAATGCGCTAGCCTTTACTAAAGGTAGTTTTGGGAGGTTCCTGTACTTGTCAAAGGCTCTATTACTGCTGTTGCTTTTGTTATTATTATCATCAAGCGACAAAACTGGAGGCTTTTGAACTAGTTTTTGCTTGGGTTTTTGCTCAAACTTTGATTGCTTCTCATTTGTGTCAGAGCTTTTATTTCTGTTTTTAAAGTTTTTGGTCTTCTGTGAGCTGTTATCGAACTGGGTTTTGGGAGATCCTTCACTGTTATTACTGTCCTGGGTGTTTACAAGGGTTTTATCGAATTGGGTTGTTTGCTTTGAGGGTTTTAGTTTTTTTATAGGACCTGATTTTCGAAAATCAGTATCGCTGAAACCAGAGGAAGAGGAAGGGAGGGAAGAAGAAGAAAGGCCGAGAGAGGAGGCAAACGACGCCACCTCTGATTTCAAGAGCTCAACGTCGTTTTTCTGATTCCTTTCGTTTTCATTTGATGGCTCTGATTTCGCCATTGTTGTTGCTGCTGCATACGGCTTTGCTCTTTCTCTTTTTTGATTTGTAGGGTTTAGCTTCAGAAAGGCAACCCCTAAACAAGGGAAAGAACGACATGTCATTTATAGCACAAAGCATATGCCGTTTGTATTCAACAACTGTCGTTTAACGGGCAAACAGCAGGATTCTATTATGTTTGTGTCATGCTGATAATATTAATTCTACTTGCATAAAAAAAAAATTGTGTATTGGTAACTCAATTTATTACTTAATTCAATATTATTTAATATTAATTTAATATTTTTAATTTTAAAATGATTTAATAATATAAAATTAGAGGTATAAGTGAGTCAAATCAATTGAAGAGTTACTTAGTGATCGATTAGGAAATTTTGCAAGTCTGAATGAGGTTAATAGGGCCGAGTCGAACTCGCATTTGGCACTATATCGACTTAATTCTGTTAACCCCTTACTCAAGCTCGATTAAACTCGAACTCGTTAATTTTTTACGAACTCAAACTCGAGTTTGAGCTGTTCAAAACTCAACTCAAGCTTGCACTCAAGTTATTAGGATTAAGCTCGAGTTTGAGTACTTCAAAATTCGATTCGGCTCAGTTCGTTTACACTCTTATATAAAATTATCATAACTTAAAATTTTTAGGGGCAAAATATTATTTAGTCCTTGAAACTTACCTAAAATAATAATTTTATCTCTGCAATTTGAAAAGTCACTCTTTAGTTCTTAAAATTTCATTTTATTATACTAAATAGTTCTTCTGTCTAATTTTTTTACATTTTTCCTTCTCTAAAAAATTAAAATTAAAAAAAAAATTTTATAATACCGAATATACCCTCTTCTCATCTTTTTGGCACTACCACTCTTTCTCACCTAAAATTATTTACATATAATTTACATTTCTATTCTTTGGTTCGGTGAAGTGATTTGATTACCAAGTTCGATTGATTATATTATTTAATCCTTGAAATTTGCCTAAATAATAATTTCATCCATGCAATTTAAAAAGTCACCCTTTAATCCTTAAAATTTCATTTCGTTATAAATTTAATGAAATGAAATGGTTAATTAAAATAAATTTAAGATATTATTTATAAATTTAAGATATTATTTACATTTAAGATATTTATAAATTTCATTTCATTACACTAAATAATTCTTCCGTCTAATTTTTTTTACATTTTTCCTTCCCTAAAAAATTAAAATTAAAAAAGAAAATAATTTTATAATACCCAATATGCCCTCTTCTCATCTTTTTGCTACTGCCACTCTTTCTCACCTAAAATAATTTACATATAATTTACATTTCTGTTCTTTGGTTCGGTGAAGTGATTTGATTACCGAGTTTGATTGATTAATTATCTTTTCTCTATCATATTGGATTGATCTGTGTTTTTATAGTTGGTGCATTTTGAAGAAAATAAGGGTGGTAGAGAATAATATATAATACAATAATTTAGTTTTGTAATTTGGTTCATTGAGTTTTTGTTTTTTAATGGGATAAGGTTCAAATTTGCCACTATAGTATGGCAAAAAGTGCATATCGATACTTTTTCTTTTTCGAATCTCAATTATATATCTGCTGTTTTCAAACTCTAACATCGCACTCCTTTAGATAATGTCCCCGTTAATTATTTCACAAATACCATTTAGTGGACCCCACTTTAGTCCTATGTGGACAATGGGTGCCTTTAGGCATGTTATTTCCCCTCACAAGCAATTCATCTCAACTAACCTAAGTTATAATCCCTAAACTTCATCTTCTCTCTCCTTTTACTCAGGTAAAAAATATTTCTCCACTGCATCTATCTGATCACTTGTGTCCATTTCTTTCGTTGATAATTTCACTCTCACTTTCACTTTCTCAAGTCTTGTTGTAATATGATATTACTCTTCTCTATATGAAAGGTACGAGCTTAATTTATTTTTTATTCTTCATTGTTATTGTTGATGCATTTGGGTTTGCTAATGCATGTGGGGTAGAGCTCGACTTTTATGTCTATCTTCTTTATATTATTTGTGGTCCACTTGCTATATTGCTAGAATAAAAAAATTTCACACTTTTAATCGATGATAACAAACTGTTGAAATTGAATGGAAACATTTGAATCATGCGTATTGACTTTGGAAAAAAAAAAAGGTTATTGGGGATGGGATTATTAGAATTGGAATAAATTATGGTTTTATCAGGCAATTTCAAAATTAAAAAATTGGTGTTTAATGTTGACTGATAAATTGCAAAGTTAGGGTTTAATCAATTGAGATTAAAATTAGGGTTTTATATATTGGGGAAAAATTATGGTTTTAGTTTTTAAATTAAAACTGGGGGTGGGCTAAATTATGGTTTTCATAATTGATTAATTCAAAATTAGGGAATTACAGATTATGTATACATCATGGTTAATTAAAATAAATTGGAGTTTTTATTTATAAATTTAAGATATTATTTACATTTGAGAATCTGTGTTGTATGTATGAATTATAAATTGTTTTTGTGTGCTCTGTTACTGTTTAATTTTATGTTCGTGGACACTAACAAATAGTTTTGTTTTTTTTTTTTTTTTGTCCTTCTGTTTATGTATGCTTAAAGAATGTCCTCTGATACTATAGATATAAATTTCCATTATGGGGGTAATTGGGTGTATGATCCAGGATTGAAGTATATAAATGATAGTATTGATACACTACCTAACTTTGACCTTGATTACTTGTGTGTTTGTGATATTAGGCAAAGATTTGTGACAACATTAGGGTTTAATAATGTGACTTCAGTGTGTGTGTTAGAACCTAGAAAGCAATTACATGATGGCCTGATATTAGTTGAGGATGATAATTCAATTAGGAGGGTAATTAATAAAATTATAGGTAATAGTTGGGTTTTGCAACCCATGGTGTAGATGTTCCTATTTTTCAGCCCAATTTATTATCTATGGAAGTAGCTCCAGTAGTAGAAGGAAATGAACATAATGAACCCTTAATTGATGAATCAGTTAATGACTGTAATATAGGTACACAATGCAATATAGGTACACAATGCAGCTACAATTATGAGGGTGTGGGGCTAGGTACAATTGCACCAAGGGTTGGAGATGGTACAAATGCAGTAGGGGTAGAGGAAAATAATAATGCAGGGATTGATAAGTCTGATAGTAGTGAAGTTAGTGATTATGAAGACAGTGAGGAAGAAAGTGATGATAGTAATGATTTTGATAGTGATAGCGAATACCATGAGGTGCCTAGGGAAAGAGTTGAATATGATGAAAATGATGGGTTACCTTTTTCATACTTTGCATGTCATTTTCCAATATGAAAGAGGTAAGAGATGCAATTGCTAGAGGGGTACAACTAGCTTTAAAACCTAATGAACCAACTAGGATTATAGCAAAATGCATTACTGACCCAGGCTATCCCTTTTTATTGTTTATGTCTAAAGATGGCAATAACTCAGGTCTACTTGTTAAAACCCTAAAACCTGAACATAACTGTTTTAGGTCTTTCACAAACTCTTTATGTACTACCAACTTCCTAGTTAGGTATTTTAAAGCAAAATTGTATAAAAACCCTAGCATTAAGATAACTGAGTTGAAGCAAGCTTGTGAGGAAAAGTTGAGAGTGAAAGTGAATCTATCTATGTGCAAGAGGGCAAAAAGAATTGTGCATGAAGAATTAAGTGGCAGTTACAAGGTAGAGTTTTCATACCTTGAGGCATATGCTACTTGCTTGAAGAGAAGCAATCCAGGTAGTTATGCAGAAATTAACTTGTGCAAACAGAGTTTAGAATAAGAGGTTAGAAAATCTAAGAGAATGTTGGTTTGTCTTAATGCTTTGAAAGTAGGTTGGATGAAAGGGTATAGGCCTATTATAGGTTTAGATGGGTGCTTTCTTAAAAGAGTGTGCAAAGGACGGATTTTGTGTGTAGTTGGTAAAGATGGTGATGATCTAATGTATACAATAGCTTGGGCTATCATAGACAAAGAAAATTGGAAGAATTGAACTTGGTTCTTACAATAGCTAGTTAAAGCACTCAATTTGGGATATGGCAGCCAGTTGATTATCATTTCAGATATGCAAAAGGAATGTAATTTATGAGTTAGAAAAGTATTTGATTTGTTATTAAATTGTTGTATGTAACATTTGATTTTCATTATTGAATGTATTGTTTTAATAATTCTTGTCAAGGATTGGTCAAGGCTATGGACAAAGTACTCGCTAAGGCAAAGCATAAATGGTATGCCAGACACATCTATGCTAATTGGTCTAAAAAATTGAGGGGGGAAGCACTGAAGAAGCATTTCTAGATATGTGTATGGAGCACATATGATGAAGAGTTTAAAGACAATTTAAAGGACCTTGGTGAGTTGAGCAAGACAGTAGCATTAGACTTAGTTAAGTATCCTCCACATAAGTGGTGTAGAGCATACTTCACCAGTAGAAGCAAATGCCACATAGTGGACAATAACATTACTGAATGCTTCAACAGTTGGATTGCAAATGCTAGACACAAAGCCATTATTAGCATGCTTGAAGATATTAGGCTTTTGTGTATAACCAAGGTGAGAGATAACAAGAAAGCAGTGGATAGTTGGAGGTATTCTTAGAGTCCAACATGTATAAGTATGTTCCAAGGGCCAAGGGCCACTCATTTTGAGGTTGTCTTTAATAATGAAGTGGGATTTGAGATTCAAGAAGGAAAGGACAAGCACACTGTATTCTTAGACAAGAAGTTATGCACCTGCAGAGCATGGGATCTCATAAGGATCCTATGTGCTCATGTTATATGTGCATTATACCATCTCAAAAGAGATCCAATGATTGAGATTTCTATATGGTACACAAAGAGCAAATACTTGGAAGCTTATGAGACACCACTTCAGCTTGTACCTGGGAAGCAATTTATGAAAGTTGAAGAATATGAACCAATGGAGCTACCAAAGGTTGAGAATATGCCTGGTAGACCAAGAACAAAAAGGATGAGGGGTTCAAATAAGCCAAATAATAATTTGAAAGCCAGTGAACTATCAAAAAAAGGATGTAAATAGAAATGTGGGTTTTGCCGTACAAAGGGACATAATCAAAAGACTTGTCCTACAAAAAATGTTGTAAGTGCACTTGAACATTTGTTCCTTTTTTTTCATTCATTATTTAATGCTATTGTACAAGGTAACTTTTAATTTATTGGTAATAAGACCTAGCAAACACTAGGCATATCATTATATAAGTCCTCATCTAGCAAGGTAGATTCAAAAAGACCTCTAAGTGAGGTGGATTTAATAAGACCTAGCAAATGCTAAGCATATCATTATATAAGTCCTCATATGGCGAGGCAGATTCGAGAAGACTTGCAAGTGAGGTAGATTTCATAAGCCCTAGCGAATGCTAGGTATATCATTATATAAGTCCTCATATGGTAAGGCAGATTTGAGAAGACCCCCAAGCGAAGTAAATTTCATAAGACCTAGTGAATGCTAGGCATATTATTACATAAGTCCTCATCTATGGAGGAATATTATTATTAAAAACCTCTTTGTGAGTCAGATTTCTTAGTCCTCAACAGTCGAGGCATATTATTATCCAAGTCCTCGGAAAGTCGCGGTAGGCTTTCTTGAAGATCACCTAGCGAAGCAAATTTCTAAAGTCTTTGATAGTGGAGATAGATCATTATACAAGTCCTCGATTAATGAGGCATATTATCTATAATACCTTCGAGTGAGGCAAGTTTTCTCGAAGACTCCTAAGTAGAGTGGATTTCTCTAAAGTTTTATGTGAACGAGGCATGATTTCTTTAAAATCTTTGCCAATTTGATGAATCTAAAATCATCCTAAACTGTAAATGGAGGGCCTCACGAGGGGTAGGACCTGCATACAAAGAGAAAATGAGGGTTAAGTGCTCCTAAAGGCTGACCTTCGAGGGAGCCTCCGACGATCAAGTCAATGAACTAGTTGAGAAGATTTTGGCTAAAGAGAGAGTCTAGAGAGAGATTCCTCCCTTGATTTCACCTTTGCTTCTCCTATATATAGAGGAAAATGGGGACCCACTATAGAGGCCATTTTTGTCCTTCATCAATTGGCATCTATTATAAGCCACAACAAGCTACCACAAATAAAGCTCAAACTTGTAATTTGTCAAATTCTTCCACTATTGAACCTAGACCATTTCTAATACCTACTTCCACTACTGCTGCCACAAGGACTGATTCAACCTCTACTGCTAATTCAACAAGGAAAACCAATGCTACAAGAAGAAATGTGCAGCCTGTAAATCCTGAACCATCTGGTATCAATGTAAGGAGGTTATCTCTTGGTTTTATTTAATGTTATGTCATTAATTGATGTATAATCTCTAGCTGAATTATCTATGGTTTATTCAATAACAACTAAAATTATTTTTATGTGTTGTTAGCCACAAATGGACACTTCTGCTAATCTCATAAGGCTTGCTCCTATCTCTATTGAGGCTACTAGAAGGATTGATACTACATCTACTAGTGTTGCTGCTAGAAAGAGGACAAATGAAGCAATGAGAAAGGGTCTAATTTTAATGACTCAACCTCCTTCAAAAATACAAGTTAAAAAAGGTAGAGTTGGTCCTATAATATCTGCTTTGGCTAGTCCTTGCTCAATCAGGTAGAGAGCCCCAAACATGCCAAAGTGGTTTGGTTGTCTATTTGGTGAAGTGACAGGTCAAACAATTTTCAATGTAAGTTATATTTTTTTTTATTTAGTTGCATTAAATAAATGTAAATATGTGTTTGTTGAACTAGTTCAATATGTGGTTGAATGAGTATTAAATGATACTTAATCCTCATTTGTTTTTTGGCAGCCTAGAATGTCAAGTCAGAGAGTCATTGACTCTGATATTCAATCACCAAATGAAGACCCAGACTTTGTAATCATATACCCAATACCTAATGAGAGAGAAATAAGGATGACTACAAGTAGTGGTGGTTCTACAACAAAGAATCCAAGGAAGATAAATTTCACTGGTGATGGCTTAGAAGTCTCTTATGCTACTAAACTCCTTATTAAACCATCATATTTGAAGTGGAATGGAGGTCCCAGTATCACTAGTAGACAGCTGCAGGAAGAGAGGGAGCAACTAATTAGCAAGCAGAAGAATAAGAGAAAAAATGTTGTGTCTTGAATATTTTATGTCCCATTTTTAGTTTTCGTGTTTTGCCATTAAAATGTTGTGAAGCTGAGTGTGATGTTAGGGTTTTTATCATTAGTTATGTCCATAACAAGAACAATATACTATTTATTATGCCCAACTAATTTGGTGCATTTTGTTAACTGTATGCAAGGGTAAATGAGTTCCAATGGGAACTGATTCTATAATAGTTGGTTCAAGTTCCATTGGAACTTATTTTGCTTATTATTTTGTTCATTTTCACAATGCACATTTTGCTGCTATTGTAATGAAGATTTGAGGATTAATGAATTCAATTTATTTGCATCAATCTTCTCTTCTCATTTACCTTACCATTATAATTAATGTTCAAAATAATAGGGTTTAACTATTTAACAATTCACAAATGTAAACACATCGTACAAATGTAATCAATCATTAAGATTAGAAATTGAAATTCAAGAATAATAGCCATTACTGTTAATGTATTTCATGTAACCATTACAAAATTTCTAACTAACACTAAATTTTTTTTTCCATTACTACTGTAACTCTCATCTCAGCCAAATTACTCTCATTTATCCAAATTACAGTGTAGACTAACACTATCCAAGACACAATAGAAGATATCACTATCATCTTCCTTTTTTTCCTTTCACTTCTAATTTCTTCCTCCTTGTTGAGATGACATTTCTTCAACTTCCTTAATTCATCCCATAAATCAATCACTTTATATTCAATATCACCTCTACCTTTCTTCACCATGTGTTTTATTTCAGATTTGAGCATCTGATTCTCCATTTTTAATTTATTCAACATCTCTGTTGCCCTCTTATTCATCTCCCCATCAAACCATTCAAAGTAGCCACATGACCTGTTCTTTGCAGGATTTGCTACAAATCAACCAAAATTATAAAAATGAAAACCTATAAAACTCAAACTGAAAAATGCTTAAATAATCAGTTCACACTTACATGCCAAAATCTGCATCTAAAATATCTTCTTCTTGGATTCTCGTCGCTCCATAATGTCTTTCTAGGAGCTTTTAATCTTCTTCCCATTCTTCTGCATTTACAGTACCTTTGGTTCTCCTTTATACTCAAATTTCATAACTTTGTCAATGAAATCACTTTGCATAGATGAAGTAAAAGAAGAAGACGCCATTAATTACAGGTTTTGTGCTTTCCTCTATCTAGATTAAATGAATTGAAGTTGGTTTTTAGGGTTTCCAATTTTAGGGAAAAATAGGAGAGGAAACGCGAGGATAAACAAAGAGCCGACAGGAAGAAATTGAAGTGGGATTTTAGGGTTTATAATTTGGTCTAAAAAATGGGGGAAAGGAATGGGAGTAGAAAGAGTGAGTAGAGAGGGGAAGAAGAAAGAGAAAACAAATATATTAAAAAAATTTGCAACAGTAATAACACAGCTGGCTATTTTATATATCTATATTAAGGTTATTATCTTCCATGTGGACTGAAATTGGGCCTCACATACAGATAATGTTTAGTTTGAATTGACATTATCTAAAGGGGCACGATGTTAGATTTTGAAAATGGCAAGTGTATAATTGAAATTCGAAAAAGAAAAAGTGTTAATATGCACTTTTTACTATACTATAGGAACAAATTTGAACCTTATCCCTTTTTAATTAAAACCCAAAGATTTATAATTGAATGTCCCGCAAACTCTTTTTTTTTTTTGGCCAAGGCCACAAACTCATGTTTAGTTGAATGACTATATTTCATTAATATATTGAGTACAGATTTGTCCTTCAATTAAAGCAAATAATTATGAAAAGAAGGAAGCTACTTGGGTTAGATTGAATTATGCGATTTTATTTCGAATTTGCACTAGGATTATCACTAGGTTCCATTTATGTCTTTTCCTTTGGCTAATTCTGCGATTGGGTTATGCGAATTCTTTTTTGAATTTGCGATTTTATTTAGGCAATTGCTACCTCAATTTTTTTAAAGATAAATATACTGGTGGAATGTAAGACCTAAATTAATATGCTGAATTTATAAATTCAATTTGTTTAATATGTAAATTAGTTTTGATTAATTTGTTGAATTTGATTTGTTAAATGATTTTGGGTTTAATTTGTAGAGAGAGAGTTGTGGTGGTGAATGATTAAGGAAAAATGATTGAAATAGAAAATTTAATTGCAAATGAGGAGCATTTTAGACTTTTTATTAAATTTTAACAAAAAAAATAACAGAATAACTATTTAGTATAACGGAATTAAATTTAAAGGACTAACGAGTGACTTTTTCAAATTGCAGGGATAAAATCATTATTTTAGGTAAATCTCAGAAACTAAATAGTACTTATTTTTAATGCAATAAAAAAACTACTTAATGTTGTGGTAATATTTAAGTGATGTGATATCCTATCTTTATAAATATATATATTTTTTTGTAAATAAAACTCTATTTCTATTTTTATTTCTGTAACCTTTTATACCTATAAATAAGTGTTACAATCAATGAAGTTATACATATAAAAATTTATTCTCTTTTTTATTCTCTCTTTTCTCTATTCTCTATAATTGTTCTTTATTTTGTAACACATTATCAGCACCATTTTACTTTCTTTAAAGGTAAAATTAACAATAGGTATGTATAATTAAAATCTTGATTTATAGATATGTATAATTAAAATCTTGATTTCCTTGTAATGGTTGAGAATATGCAATTGTTATACCCATATTATGTCTCTACCCGTTGAACCACCAAATATTATATTAATATACTATACTATATTATAATATTGTTCTTTCATATAGTATGCATATATGAGCCAATTTGATATGCTTTCCTTTTTCACCTTTTTTAATTATAATTGCTTCAAAGAGAGAATTATTATAATAATTATTTTTTAGTTACGGAAATATTTTTCACTTTGCATATATGTTTTTGTTTTATATGCATATATAATAATATTTAATGCTATTTAATTTTAATTAAGTAAATATAGTTTCTGAAGAACTTAATTCTTAATTCATGTAGAATTAAATATTAATACAGTTCATGAATAATTAGTATTACTTATAGTTCTTGAAAAATTAAATTTATTAATTAATTAATTATAGTTCTTGAAAAACTTGTATTTTAAATTCTTGTATAATTAAATAAATTAATATAGTTAATGAAGAACTAATATTTTACAGTTCATACAGGATTAATATTCTTTATAGTTCTTAAAAATTAATATTATCTGCAATTCTTAAAGAACTAATTAAATAAATAAATAAAATATAAAATTCCTGAATAGTTATCATAAGTTCTTGAAGAACTACATTTTCCTATAGTTCCTAAAGAACTAACACTCTCTATAGTTTCAGAAATAGTTATTGAAGAACTAATACTTTCTATAGTTTTTGAAAAACTAGTATTTGAATTTGTATTTTACTAGTTCTTGAAGAATTACTACTCTAGTCCTTGAGAAATAAAGACTTCGACTGGATAAATCCAAGAAAAGAGTTTTTTCATGTGATTTTTCTCTAGATTGTCTTTATTATCCAATACTATTTGCTTATTTCATATCCTAACTCTTGTCCTTACTATTAATATTTCACAATGAATTAGTTACAAGGCAAAATTATGATTAATAAATTTTAGTCATGATTTGCTAATCAATAACTATTCAACTAGGTATTGTTATGGTTGATGAACTGTTTGATTATTTTTGCGATGAATTTGTTTACAATCTTTAATCTTAATTTATGATTGAAATCAAAATGATTTGTGAAATATATTGATTTATTGGGCTTCAATAATAGTAAGCGAAAGAAAATTTGTACATATATTAAATGGTGGTTAATTGAATTGAACATAGTTCATCTATATGTTATGCATCTGAGGTAAAATAAATATTTGTATTAATCTTCTTACATTTGATTCATGTTTTGAACTACTTGTTTGTATTAATTAATTGTCAATTTTCTTTTATTTAAATTTAGCCTAAATTTAGCCAAGTATTTTTTTTTTTTTTATATTCTTTATCATGTTGTGCTACTTATTTGGAAAGCAATGGGTTTTTGTCTTAATTTAATTTGAGAGTATATATCGATCCATAACATTGTGAAACTAAATGTTTGTCTTCAAAAAGAAAATAGAAGATGGGTAATAAAGGTTCAAATACTACAAGCTATGTATGCCTAAAATACATTGTGTTGTGATATTTGTACATATGTCGAATGCATATATGAGTACCATGGAATTGCTATGAAGTGAAATTTAATTCAGATAGTCTTAATGATAAATGTGAATTTTATCTGAGATAGAGATATACTCATTCGATGTTTTTACTAAGATTTGTGTGATTATCATATAAATATCCATTGTCTTATTATTAAATCACACCTTTATTAATTTTGCATTTTTTTTTGTATTATGAATTATTTTATTTATTCGATGAGAGCAATTATATTTCACTACTAGAATTGGTGGTAATAATATATTTAATGTCCAATTTAGCTAAATTTGAATTTTACGATATTAGTTATTTGATGTGAATTCTTGATACTAAAATATCAAAATGAATTTTTGAGATAAATTTTTGTAGTGTCCAATTTAAATTTATGGTTGAAACTAAAATAAAAGCTATGATCCTACTCATACCTCATTAAAGTAAGGATTTAAAGATTGAAAATCTTACCATGAAGAATTTTTTTGTCTTCACTATAAGAGTTTTAAAGATTCATACACTTGAAAATTGTGGTCTTACCACAAGTTTAATATGAGTGGCTAAATTCGCCTATAAGATTTTAAGTTTGTTTCATAATAAAAGTTAACTATGTTTAGATTCACTTGACAACTGAAATTATGTGGAGATAAAATTACAAAATATGATATGCTAAGAGAAGATATATACTATTTTTTTATACCTCTAATATATTCTTTTAGCAGCATTTAAGAGAGCGAAAAATTTACAAAATATTTGAACTTATAGCTAAAAAAGAACAATAATTTACCAATAAGAAATCATCAAGCTAGTAGCATTCCCTTAAGTGAATGCTGTAAATGATCCCATGAATAATGGGCACAAATCATAGTTAAACTCAAGAATGAGTTACATTTAGTTTATCATGGAAACTCTGAAGAGAAACAATCTACATAAAGGACACAACTTAACTCAATATCGATAACTTTTATATAGACTCCTTGAACGAGTAATTAATTTGCTAAAATCTTGCATAATTATTATTGTCATCATTGTTTTGGTGGATTTTGTTCCAAATGTTTTTACATTTTAATTGTATTATATTTTGTCAATAAGTTGTGCAATTTTATTGTCTCTAATGTCCATGCACAACATGTTACTTGAATCGGTTGTTCAAGCATTGAACTTGAAGTTCAATAATCAAACATTTGGCATGACATGCCATTAGATCATACATACTCTTCTTACAACTTGTACATGGATGTAAGCCTAATATTTCTCATTTACTAGCTTTTAGTTGTGTCATATATGTATTAATAGCACCACCTTAATATGTGAAAATGGGTCCATAAAGGAGACTTGGGATTTATTTTGATAAGGTACATTTCTCAACATTAGGGGGTAGAACAAGCACTTGTAGTGCTAAAGAATGTCAAGAAATTTCCTAGAAGGGAATCTGTATTTATGACCCATGTATAAATTAGAATGAACTAAAAGTTTATAAAAATAATATAATTGTAACAATTTGCAACTTAACTAATATATGCTAAAAAGTGACAATAATATCATATTCTAGCTGCTAATACCGTAGCAAGGGTCATGATTCTAATTGAAAATAAAAATCAAATTGAGCTCTACACATGCCAGAAGCGTGGATGACCTAAAGATAAGAATCCATGTAAAAGAAAAGTGGCATCACTTATAAAATCTCCTGAATAAAAGCCTCTTGAAGAGGAAGATCTCAGTCAAAGAGCTATAACCAATTATAAGACACAGACTAAGACAAAAAAAATAATTAGATCCTTAAGATATGACTTCTAGAGTTGATGTTCATATAAATGAAAACTATAAGATCTCAATTAATTTTGTGATATAGGAGAAAGAGTTGATAAAAATTCGATTATCGTTGACGATGAATTTGCCTCAACAGTAGCCCTTGCTATTTCAAGAGAAAATATGGATTTATAATCTATAAGTATAACTGAATATAAGTATAAAAATGATTGATCATTGTGGAAAGAGGCAATTAAAGTAGAGTTAGACTCGCCCTATCATTAACTATGAGAAAACTAATTCTCTTATTATGAAAATGATCACATGTTGTTATTTAATTAGTATGGTAGTTAAAGAAATGCTTGAAATGTGCCTTATGAAAATATTATGTGAGTCCTATGTCACAACCCACCTTTTAAGCCATGACAGTCTTAGGGCAAAGAGAGACATAAAGTCACCTAAACTCATAGAATCCTGTTTGACATATAAATCTTTATCATTCATCATATAGGACCTTATCCCCAAGATCATAACCTCATTATCTTCCTTGTTGCCTATTACTTACTTATCATCTCCTCGTTAACTCATGATATCATTTACACACATAACTTGTAAAATTTCTAAAATTGTACTTTATATCATTAACCCAATGTTCGTTACTTCATACATAATTACAATAACGACTATGATACAATTCACATATATATATATATATATATATATATATATATATATATATATATATATATATATATATATATATATATATATATATATATATATATATATATATATATATATATATATATATATATATATATATATATATATATATATATATTAGTGCTAACCCTTTGATAACCATGGAGCTCTAACAATGATCTTCATAATTGGGAATGACAACACTTGAATTTAGCAAAGCAACTTTCAAGAGGAAGAACATGGCTTAGAATTTACCTTGCTGACTCATCAACTTTGCCTGAAAAATTTGAACAACTAAAATATGAGACATGCTCAGTGAGAACATAATAATACAATATATATATATATATATATATATATATATATATATATATATATATATATATATATATATATATATATATATATATATATATATATGTATGTATGGTGAGTACAAGGATTATTTTCAGGATGGGTTCTTTATAGCAATGGAACAATTTCAATCATTATTATCATTATAGTTCAATTTCTCATTTAAGATGGAAACAGTATTTTTAGCAGAAATAACATTCTCTTGGGAGCAAGATACTTCCCGCACATATAAATTCAAGAGTGGCGGCCTAAGTCTTACTCATTCACATGTATCACATTATATAAGACTAATCAAGTCTTACAGTCAGGCGTTTTCTTCTAACAGAGGTTGGGTACTCTCGTTCTACCCGTAGGCTTATACCAAGTGCACTAGATTTGATGTATTACCCCACATCAAAAGGGAATTTTTGCTTATCAATAGGTAGTGAATAAGAAAGTTCATATAAGGTTCATGTCAAGAAATTCAATGCTCACATTATGAATTCAATACAATAGGTTCATAATAGCTAATGATCAACAAGAAGCATCATATCAAATGGTTCAATTTTCCAATGAACAATTCAAGCTTATTGAAGAATTAAAATATTTCAACGATTAAGGTTTGAACAATAAAGGTTCAAGCATATGACATAAGGCATATTATATTATTGAGTACTCACCTTGGACTCTTTTGCTCCTATTTACGTTTAACTCTGATGTTAGTAATGCTCCTCACACTCTTGCACAATATTCTTGTCCTTGTCTTTAGGTTCTACACATTACATTTCAATGATACATCAATCACTTTTTCATTATGACATTTGTTTAATTTAGCTTAACTTATTAACATTTCTATCTTGTTCATTAAAGCACAACTTATTACTTTTAAGGTCAAGATATACTATACATATACTTGTTACTAAATTTAACATTTTCCTTAGTTGTCCTCCAAATGGCCAAAGCTATTCATTTTAGGAAGGATAATTCATTTCCTCTCAATTTCACCTTTCAACCTTGAGCAAGATCAACTTAAACAATTTCTAATGTTCAATAGAATTAATTCTACTTCCACCATCAAATTTCATAAATGAATCTAGTTTATTAATTTTGGGAAAAATCACTTCTATCAATTAAATTTCAAAATTAGCACAATACAAATAATGTAATTTCATTCCTGAGCTTAATTTTCCCTTCACTATCATAAATTCAAATTCAATACTCAAAATCTCCAATTTTCTATAAACCTTAGAATTTGGGGAAAACTATTAATTCCTCATCCAATCTTCAAATTAATCATGAAACTATGTAATTAGCATAACGTAAAATCTATATGATCATTCAATTGTCAATATCTAGCATTAGAATATCAAGTTCCCTTTTCAAACTATATTATGCCTCTAAGATGTTCAAATCTTGAACCAAGCTTCTAAAGTTCATTTCAACACTTCTAAATGATTATTCTTCATCTATAGTAGCCATAGTTGTATTTAACTAGAACTTAGAACATCTCCTTGATCAATTTCTAGCCTTGGTTGAAACTTACATTTAGTGTAGAAGAGATTTTGAATAAGCAAGATACTAAATTCAATCTTAAAACATTGAAAAGGGAAGAGGAACAAGATTTCTCACATTGGTTAGCTTGGATTTGCTAAAGTTCTTATTGCTTCTAGTGTAGAGAAAGCTTCCTTTGTTATTGGGAAATTTTGGTGTAGAGATGGGAAAAATGGTGTTCACAACATAAAATTTTCACATATATATATGGTGAGTTGGATGGTGAAGATTTGATCAAGTTTGATCCAATGACTAAGATTTAATCTTGGTGGATGGCTATGATTTAATCAAGTGGATGGTTAGAATTTTCTCTACAATTATGATGCTCATTATATGGTTTTGGAAATAGCAACAATGAATGTAGATTTAGGTGTGGATGAAGGAATAATTCAAGTTGGAAAAGAAATTGACTTAGTAAAAAATGATGACTTGCTTTTCTAACATCTAACTCAACCTTGGTTAACCATTCTTAACTCTAGTTAAAGCTTAGGTTTATCCATTTATGGGCCCTATGGGCTGGCCATTCAATGGGCTTAGGCTTTTAAGTCCAAAAGTCCATTAACAAATCTATATATGCACATTTCAAGTTCAGTAGCTTAATACATTTACCATTTCCTTTCTTTCACTTTAATATACATAATTCTATCTTCCAATATCACTACACATTTTAGAAATTGCTAGATAAATCTTGCTCACTCCATAGTACACATTTTGTAGTCTTTCATTAGCATTGCTCAAGTATATATATCATGTAAGCTCATTGGGTCAAACTAAGTTTGACCTCTATTATATCATTGTAACTTTAATTGAATTCAACTTCTCATATCACTATCATCATCTCCCAATGTCTTAGGAGATGGCAACACCCATTCACTAATACTTTAGGTTCATATTTCGAATAAATTATTAACATAGTCACGTTAAGTCAAATTCAGTTTGACTTTCACTTTATCATAAGGGTGCTTATCAAAATTGATTGCATTCTTTACTTGTTGTCACATTATCTATTAAGATTACTTTTTATGTTATTCTTATGGTTCCTGTGGTGTCAGAAAGGCCTGGAATGACACAATATATGGACATTATAATGCTTCCATTGCTAACTCTAATAGGTTAGGAAAATCTTGGGTATTATATCCTAGAAGGACTAAAGATATAAGAGTGAATCCTTACTAAGAGAATGATATGTGAATGATTCACTATATATTCATAAAAGACCACAAATTGGTTATTATTGCAATATGCATTAATGATCTAAATATCATTGGGACTTTTGATGAACTCAAGAAAGCACGTACTATCTGAAAAGCGAATTCAGGCAAAAATTTATATTGATATGTAGATTAATCATCAAAGAGTCCCAATACACTAGTTTGCTTAAGTGAAAAATATACTTAAGCAATTTTGCATAGATAAATCAAATGGTGATCCATTCACTAGAAGTGAAATAGACCATTTTAGACCTAAAGAAGATAATGATGAGTTATTTGATCATGAAATACCATATTGAATGTTATAGGAGCACTTACAAATGTGCTAAGCTTGATATTACATTTGTAGTAAATTTTCTAGCTAGGCATAATTTTGCAACAACCAATATTAGAATGTTGCAAGACACTTATAATGTTATCTTCGAAGTACTATTGCATCATATTATCGACGCTAGTTATTTACTTGATCATCATAATGATGGATCTTGGACTAATTATATGATGATACTGCAATTTCATGGTCCTAGAGTACCTCAATTAAAGATACTCCCATTATATTGTTTGAAATTAATACAACCTATATTATACAAAACAAAGTGGATAAAGTAAACATGTTTTACTCAAATTCTCTTATATGTATAAACTCCAAAAGAGTGATGAAATTGATATCCACTAAATTCATTTAAAAAACAACTTATTTATTAAGCCATCACATAATGTGATATTGGAATATCATTGTTTCATCGATTGATATGCACCATATTGAGATGTTGTTTTCATCAGAGAGAGTGAATTAATATAAGATTATACTCTTTTTCTTTAGTCAAGTTTTTATGCCATGAGGTTTTTTTAACCAAAAGTTTTAATGAGACAATCTATTCAATGATAAAATAGTGCATGAATTGTATTTTTTTTCTTTTGCTATATCTTTTTTTACTAGATTTTTCTAGCAAGGTTTTTAACGAGACATATTTATGGCATAAGTAATATTCTAAAAGAGTACTATAAATAAATTATTTTATATGGATATTACTTAAATATCATTAAGTATACAGTTTGACAACTTGGCAAATTTGTTTATAAAGACACTTCCTACAATCACATTTGAGAAGTCAGTGAACAAAATTAGCATGCGCCGACTAAGAGATCTCTGTTAGAAACCTTGTTTACATGAAGGGGAGATTTTTTGTGCATTGTACTATTTTTTCTTTAGCCTAGGTTTTATCCCATTGAATTTTTTAGGCAAGATTTTTAATGACATAGTATTATGGCACAAGTTCTACAAAAATAATATACTTTTTTTTTCCTTTAATAGGATTTATTCCCATAGGATTTTTTCTTAGTAAGATTTTAACGAAGTATTTTTTTATAATAAATATCCAAGAGAGAGTGTCGTGATAATATTTAAATGATATGATAAGATTAGATGTCTATTTTATTTCTATAGATAGATATTTTTATGTAAATAGAACTATAAATAGGTTTTACAATTAATGAAGTTATATGCACATAAATTTATTCTCTCTTCTCTTCTCTTCTCTCTTTTTTTTATTCTCTATAATTATTTTCTATTTCATGGCCACTTAAAATGTTAAGTTAAAATATTTAATTTAAAATTTCTATTGAACATATGGTTAAATAGTAGACCTATTCATTGCCCAATCTTAAATCTGTGATATGTTAAAATTTCTAATTGAGGTCTACAATCTAGCTTATGAACAGGTCTCCTAAGTAATGCTCAATTTTAATCAAATAATCAAATCGAACCTGCAAAATTCGCTTTATTTTAGTAATGTGTTTTTCAATTTTTTATTCAATTCAATTATTATTTTTTTTTAAATTATGGTCATTGGTTATAAGTTACGTTAGAGTAAAAAATACTCACTGTTTGTATGTGTATTAATGGAAGTTGAAAGGATGTCAATAAATTTCTTTTCAATTGATATATATATATATATATATATATATATATATATATATATATATATATATATATATATATATATATATATATATATATATATATATATGCATAATTGACATCCTTTATATATAAGTTGAAAGGATGTCAATTAATTTCTTTTCTTCTCTTGAAATAGACGCTATATTATATTCCTTTGAAGTTAAAAAGATTCCAACTCTTTTTCTCTATGAAACAAATGCGTATTTTATTTACTGTACTTGTAAATGGGTGCCCAACAAGACAGTTTAAGCCTTCCAGGGGCTTGACAAAAAGTGACCTCTTAGACTTTTCTCAACGCGTTCTTTATGTATATTAAATTTTTTATTATAAAAATTTATCTTAAAAAAAAAATTTAAATAGATTATTTATTTTTAAAAAATAAAAACAAATTAGTTTAATTTTTAATATTTAAAGTGTCAAATATTACTCTCAATTCTTAATTTTAATTAATGTAACACTAATTTTAATATATTTTATTTAAGATAATTTTAATTTTATTTTTTATATTAGATAAATTTAAAAAATTAAAAATTAAAATAATTAATACTTATAAGATAAAGTAAAATAAAAAGAAAAATATAAATTTTATTAGATTTAAATAAAATTTTTTATTAACTAAATATTTTCTGAAATAAAATATCCTTCTTAAAATAAAAATCCCTGTTAGAGATGCTATTATCCCCTATCTTTTCTTAATAGTAACTAATGTTCTATCTCTAATGCTGGATAATGCAGGTAGCAAAGGCCTCATCCGTGGAACCAAGTTTCTAGAAGAAGCCATGCAGTTTCCTATATGTTATTTTCTAGATCATCGAAGAATGAGTTAGCTGTCATTCAATAAATCCATCAAAAGTAGGGGAATGCTACTCGGCAAAGAGTAAATGCTATTAAATCCTCCATTTCAATTTGTTCAACAATTGAAGGATAAAATATAGTAAAAATTACTAAATTTTTATCTATTTTTATTTTGGTTATTAAATTTTAATTTCTTATAATTTAATCATTAAATTTTAATTTTTTTACCGACAGATCATTAAGACAATTTTGATAAACAACTCACTAAAAAACTGACATGGTATTCTAATTAGGATGACGCGTAATCAAAATTGATGACATAAGCATCCCACGTCATACAAATAAATATATTTTAATTTTAATTTTTAATTTAAAAATATGATTTTTTAAAATTTTAAATTTTAAAAACCTTTCAATATGATGTGGCATGTTTATGTCATCAATTTTGATGAGTGTCATCCTATATGAAATGTCATGTCAACTTTCTAGTGAGTTATTTTATCGGAATTATTTTAGTGACCTACCAGTGAACAAATTAAAATTTAGTGATTAAATTGTAAAAAATGAAAGTTTAATAATCAAAATAAAAAAAAGTAAAAATTTAGTGATTTTTAATGTATTTTACCCACAATTGAACGTAGGAAAGTTGTGCTTGAGTCATTGGGGATGAAAGAGGTAGCCAAAAGAAACAAGTATTTAGGCCTTCCCATCATTTGGGTAGATCAAAAACTGAAGCTTGTTCCTTGATTTTAGAGAGAATGTCTCGTAAAGCAAATTCATGGAAGAGGAACCTTCTTTCTTATGTGGGGAAAAAGATTATGATTCAATATGTGTTGCCTGCCCTTCAAAACTACCTCCTTTCATGCTTTTAAAATCCCAAAAGAGGTGTGTAGAAAAATACAAAACTTTATCTGATTTTTGGTGCTATAATGATGAGGAGAAGAAAGGGGTGATGTGGCCTGGAATAAGCTAGCAAAAATTCAAGGGGAGCTTGGGCTTTCAAAGTTTTGAAAATTTTAATATTGCTTTGATCGTAAAGCATGTATAGAGGCTTATAACAAATCCTGATTGTCTATACGGGCTAAAATAAGGTAAAATACTTTTCTTGTTCTGATTTTTGGACAACAAATAGAGTTAAAAAAATGGGCTTTTACCCAAACATCAAGATTTTAAGAAATATTTACATATATCTACTTTCAAAATTTATTTACATAGCTATGCTAATTTGGAATGGGTTAAAGTCTAATCCGGTTGTCAAACTTCCGAATTAGGTAAAATTAATATTCCAAAAGTGTGACTTTTAGAAATGTGCGTAGTCCTATACAAATTCAGAAGTTACATTTTCGGATTTGTCGACTGCATCTCTGCAGGGGTGCAACTTTATAAATTTGAAACTTTAAATTCTGAATTTCCCTCTCCCCCTCTTTGAGGCAAGCACAACATTCATTTTTATTTTTTTTATTTTCACTTGCAACTATTTTTTTTCTTGTGAAGGTAATATCTTTTTAGATTTATTAGTTATATATATTGTTACAATTTTTTTTGATAAATAACTAAAATCTATTTTGTTATTTATATTTTCATGTTAAAAATTGTGGTAAAAGAAATTTGAAAGAATTTGTTAAAAAAAGGTGTGTAATTTAAGTTAAATTTTGTTTATTAAATTAGTAAAATAAATTTGTTTACGTTTTTTTTTAGTCTTTAGTTTTTTTGACTCGGATACGAAATTTTTAAAATAATAATTAAGAAAAAATAATTACGTTTGTTAGATATGGTTGTATATTTTTTGCAATTATTTATTGTTGCGAATGTGTTAAATTTAAAAAATTTAATTTTTGTTTGAAAAAATGGTTTAATAGAATTAATTACTATTTGAAAAACAAAATTAGAATAAAATAGAAAATCATTTACAAATATTATTTAATTAGTGAAAAAAATGATGAAATTTTTAGGTATGTTAAATTTACAAATTTTTAGGTATGTTAAATTTTTATAATTTTTTTTGGGTATGTTAAATTTAAAATATTTTGTTTTATTTGTAAGTTTTTTGCAAAATAATATATTATTTTGAAATAACAATTTTTCAAAAATAATGAAATCTGATTTTTTTTTTGTGAAATAATAATTTTGTGTGGATGTATATTCATCAAAATCATAATAATTGTTAACAAATACAAATTTTTAATAATAAATTTTGATAAATAATATATAAATAATATATAATTTAATTTAATTAACTTAATTAAGATAATAAGTAGTGTTTAATTTTAATATATTAATAACAAACATTAAAACATAATGTTTTATATATTTAATATAATTTATTAATTGCAATGAATCATATTTAATATAATTTCTTCAAAAGCATATGAAATGCCTATTATTTTAATATTTATTGAGAAAATTGAAATATTTGCATGTTACGTGTTAATTTACTGCTAATTGCAATGAATTTTAAATTGACAATTGGTAGCATCAATCACCTTATAAATGTCACGTTTCAACGATGATTATGTATGTGAAAAATTTATAGATTAGAAAGAATACCATGCTAGTTTGTGCCGCGAGTGGCATTTTAGAGTGGAAGAATCAAGCAAGTTGGTAGACGACTTACTCTTGGAACTCCAATCATCCATCGTCGATCATTAAGTTTGATGAGAAAAAATATATCTATGTACGAAATTGCTGTTATTCAAATACAAAAAGAAAATATACAGATGTTTCATCGCAAATCAAGATATTACATGTTGAAACTTGCCAAAGAACAAGCTAATGCTAATGATAGAACATTATTTGATATAGAGATTAGCAATGTACTTAGATACCATAAGTATGCTTCTGATGATAAAATGTCTGATGAAGAAACATAGTATAGGATGTATAATATAATGTTATTTTGTAGGTTTTACGCTTTGTATTTTATTAATTGTATTAAATATTAAATTAATTATATGAAATTAATTATAGTAAAATTAACTAATTTCATATTAAGCACAAATTGTCATAAATATATTATGTGAATCGAATATATCAATTTGTGTGTGATCATAATATGAAAAATGAAAATGGAACTATTAAAATAAATATGATAATATATGTATAGTTGTTAAAAAATAAATACATCTAATGGCCTCTATGTCCTCTGTGTCCCCCTTCAATATTACATCAGTCTCCTCCAGTTCCACAAGGCAGAGGTTGATGATGATGTGGTGGACCACATCTAGGCTGAACCACCGTAGGTTTTATTTCTGTAGGCTCTTCTTCAACATTAGTAACATCCTGCTGTTGAATGCCCACGTGATATGGAATGGGAGAATGAGAAAAAATAGATCCCAGTACACCAGATGGTTGTCCAAAAGCAAGTGCTAACATATCATTTAAAGTGAAGAACCCAGCAAAGAAATGCCCTTGTTGTATGAGAGTTCGACCCTATGGCTGATGCCTTATCCAAGGTGTGAATGCAAAAAATGGAGTTGTATATAGGTTCGGTTGAAATATTGCAAATGCAGAAGGATCATATGGAGGCTGTATATGCGAACCGAACTCTGGAAATTGAGTGGAGAATTGGGACTGTCTGTACAGAGCCTATGTAACATCAGGATGTACCACACCTGATGAACTATCGAACTGGAATCTAGTTGATGTGCTAGGCGGAAACATATCATCATCAATTGTGGCATCATGTTGACTTGAGTGGTGGTATTCAACTGGACGCAATGACTCTGGATCTAGAATTTATGTGCGCCCAGTCTGGCATCTTTGGCTAGCACTCCTGTTAGAATATTTTTGAGTTTGTCGTTCACTGGGACCGACATCCGATTGATGATGTGCTAGAATTTGCTCTGGCTCTGGAGGCTGCCCAATCATAATTCGTTCCTCCTTAGTCAATGTATCAAACAAAGTTTGATTGATTTCATGCATTATTTCGATATTTGTGTTATACGGATCCTCTCCATAGCATCTTTCTGCAATTAAACCGCTATTAATTATATATGATATAGAGAAATGAAAGAATGTCTAATTTTTATGTGAAATGGAATATGAAATTTAAATTAATTATAACACAATGGTCCATATTATATTAACTAACCATAACATGAAATAGTCCACAATGGTGAGATAAGTGACTAATGAGAATGGTATTCTAGCTGTGTATTGCATGCCACATCTACATGGATTTGCTAAAGTCGATCATTCCATATCACAATCCATTGGTGATGGTGCACATGCCAGTCACTTATTCTAGAACGCAAGTGACTGTTCTCCAGCCTTCTAGGTTGACGAGGCTGCAAAAGTATCTATTGGCGTTGTCCAAACTATCTCATAACTCTATCGAGTTGGTGCTACTATACAATATGAAAGCATATAAAGGGGACAACTACTTGCCATATAGGTTGCCCATTATGGCTGTAATAAGGAAGCACTTTCATTATCTCTTGATCATATGGTAGCCAAATCATCTGTATGAAAGATATTTCAACATTAATTAGAGTGTCATGTGAAACAATGTTATAGCAATAATTATGCTATTTATCTTATATATCATATATTATATACCTGCTCATCATGCATGACATCAAATTTGTAACGAATAATAGACAAGACGTGTGGAGGGACATCTGCAACACATATGGAGTTGCTTCATCTATATGCAAAATAAATTTAATTAGTTATAAATAATATTAAAATAAATTTATTTTAATTTAATACAGTTAATTATATATTGTACTTACCATTGCCTAAGAGGGGCGTCAGTGACTGGCATTTTCTCACCTCTGCTGGGCAAAATGGTAGAAAATCTATCTCACACACACAACTGTAAAGTAAAAACTGGGCCTGCAATTTCTATAATGTCTTGATGTGTTGTTGTACATAATTCACTGTACAGACATGTAAGATAAGAAACTCCCCAAATATATTGACATGTACAATCAAAGTCCTCTAAGAGTGGTAGCCACATCAAATGAACTTGGCTGTCATCGTCAGAAGTGAACAAAACTCCCTAATAAGATGTAATATATATGCACATACTATGCATCCATCTGGAAGTTTGTCGGGTCATTGAGAAGAGTGGCGAACCATGTATTCAACCAAAATATCGACACTTCGTTACCTCTAATATGTGTTACAACTAGGGCCTGACCAAAAAGTCTCAAACATAAAGCCCTACCATCTATATGAGTGGATCCAATCACTGTATGACCATCAATAGGTAGTCCAGTCTGTATGCAGACATCTTGTAAGGTGATGATCATCTCTCCATATGGAAAATGAAATGTTGGATTAGATTGCATGATGTTGGATTAAAAGTTTACATTCTTCTCAATTTGTAAATAACATTCTTTTGTATAATCTATCTACAGATTCTAGCAGGTTTTCATGGGGATCTATTTGCACCCTCATTGCTTCAAAATTGACAGGTTCATTCAGATTGTGTAGCCATTATTGTGAAGGTACACTGACTAATGCATCATGACTTACAGTGAATGATTGCCCCTCATGTAAAGGAAAAGTAGAGTCAATCAGAGTCAAAATCATCTGAATCATGTAGCATATTTTTATCACTTTCATCAGATCTTGATGGTGCATCATCACAGTCATCTTCATTAACATGATCGCCTTCCTCAAAATCAGGCTCAACAAAGTTACATGCACCTTCATTTATGTCATTCCCAATGTCATCCTCATCGCCATGTACATCACCCTCATTTACGTCATCGGTCGCTACCTTCTTAGCAAAAACAACATATACCTTAAAAAACGAATTTATGAATCATATTATTAATGAATTTATTATATATTAAATACAATATAATTTACCTATTATTTACATATGCTCAAATTTTTATGTTAAGCTAACATTTTATTTTTTAATTTTGCCCAATTTAAAATTTTCATCATTTTTTTATTTCACTAATTAAATAATATTTGTAAATAATTTTATATTTTATTCTAATTTGTTTTCAAAGTATTAATTAATTCTATTATATAAACCATTTTTTTTAAATTATTTAAATTTAACATATGCACAACAACAAATAATTATAAAAAATATACAACCATATCTAATAAACATAATTATTTTTCCTTAATTATTACCTTAAAATTTACAAAACAAAAAAAAAATAGCGTAAACAAATTTATTTTACGAATTTAACATAAATAAAATTAAACTTAAATCACATATCTTTCTTTAACAATTTCTTTTAAATTTCTTTTACCATAATTTTTATCCTAAAAGTATAAACAACAAAATAAATTTTAATTATTCATCACAAAAAAAAAATTATAAAAATATATAACTAATAAACTTAAAAAAATATTACCTTCTTAAAATATTTTAGGGACCACTTCTTTCTTCACATAAGAAAAAAATAGTTGAAAGAAAAAAAAAAAAAAACTGCAAGTAGCCGAGAGAGAGAGTGTGTGTTTTAAATTTGAAACAAGTTAGCTGATCCCAGGTAACTTATTTTAAGGGGTGAGGAGATAATTCCTCACTGTTAGATCAACCCAACGGTGAGGGATAAGGGGAATAAATAGGGCAGGTGGCAGCCAGAAATTTAAACCTTTAAGTTCTGGATTTCTTAAAAGCTGCACAAAAGAAAAGCTGAAATCACTGGCTAATTTGGAAGTTACAATTCCATATTAACTCACACGTGGCCTCTATTTCGAAAGTCAAACTTCCAGAATATTAATTTTAGTAAATCCAAAAGTTTGACAATCTGATTCAAGTTTTGACTGCCAATAACCAACATATCTCTATAAATATTTTTTCAAAACCCTTATATATGTAAATATTTTTCAAATTCCTCACATTACAGTAAAAAGCCCCAAAAATATTTCTTTGGGGGTGGAACGGCCTTTTGGAAGCAAGGGAGATTGTTAAAATAGGTACCAGATTCAAGTTGGGGAATGGATAACTAATTCAATTTATGGTTAGATCTTTACGTGCTAGACCTTCCATCATTTCGAATTATTTCTACCCCTCAAGCGGCGGTTTGCCATTTAGAGCTCATGAATTGATGGATGGTATAGGTAATTGGAACATGGGGCTGCTAAGCATTTATTTTCAGATAAAGAAGTTCAAGCCATTTTAAAAGTTCCAATTGGTAGTAAAGGGGAAGCAAACCAGTGGGTATGGCATTGGAATCGCAATGAAAAATTCTCTGTCAGATCTATATGTCAAAAATTGATAGAAATGGATAAAGTTGCAACACTTAGAGAAATTCCCTCAACATCTTCTTCAGTGCCTAAAGAGGTGTGGATGGCCTTATGAAAGTTGCAATCTCCTCCTAAGCTATGTCTCTTTATTATGTAATTTAGTAGCCACAAAAGACCAACCGTTCAAACGAAGAATTATGGATAGCAAGATCTATGATATATGTGGAATTGTGGATGAAATGGTTGAGCACCTTCTTTTTTTTCTTTTTTTTTCTTTTTTTTTTGCTGCCCTATGCTAGAGCTAATTGTTTCGCCTCCAATCTTGGATTTTGCCATAAAGCTACATAGGTTACGAGCTTCCTCTAATAGTGGTAGTCACTCATGCAAAATTCAATATCTTTCACGATGGTCCTTTTATCATGGAACAAATTGCTTTTATATGCTGGATGGTGTGGAGTAACAGAAATTAAGCCATATTTAAGCACGTAGCAGCTGATCCTTTGAAAGAATCTTCAAATGACTCTAAGATATACCGGGATTATATTAAACGCCCTTGATAAACCTGTTTCTTCCCCAAGGACACATACTATGATTATTTTAGTAAATAGGCTGCTCTTGTTGCCCCTTTTCTAAAATTTAACTCATATCCTAATTTTAATTCTAGCAATGGCATGGCTGGAATTGCAGCAATATGTAGAAATTAACCATAATTAAAGAAAGCAGAGGCACGTATTCTTGCCATAAGATTAGCAATCAAGCTTAGTTTTACCCACTGTATTTTTAAATCAGACTATAAAGAGTTAATTCAAGCCTGCAATAGTAGCAATGGAGATTGTCCATGGGAGATTAGTGCTCAGATGTCCAAATTATGGAAATTGAAAATTCTTTCTCTGCTATCTATTTTGTTTGGATGAGTAGAATAGCTAATAAGGTAGTAGGTTGGGTAGTAATCTCCATTTTAAACAATCTCTTACCTCTTATGTGGGTTGTAACTCAGCCTCCAAAGCTGCCTCATCTCCTGTATGAAGACTCTATGTCTTTTTCTTAATGAAATCTTATGTTCATTGGCGAAAAAAAAAAAAAAAAAAAACATATTTTGACTCTTTCACTCTCCCAGCCAAGTCACCTCCCTACTAACAAGCAACAATAAACCATAACCATGTCCATGGCAATTCTCAAAATTTTTCTTCCACATAAATTCAGATCTCCACTAAGAAATTGTTTCTCCAATTGTGATTCATATTTCTACTTTCCGAAATCATCTCTACGTAACTAAAGTATTATGTCTTTTCTTTTTTTCTTTTTTCCTCCTATTTTAAATTTTTATCCTAACTATTTGTACCCTTTTCACACGTCTTTAATTTTTTGAAGGCTTTAACATGGCTTTTTTAGTATTAATTTTTTAGCTACTGGCATTAATTCTTCAATACTCTAATTTATGAATTTGTCTTTCTTAGTAGTAGAATTCGATTTTGACATATTTCAATTACTTTGGAGCCTAGCGTTGCAATTCTCCTGTCATGTCCAACAATGGAGAGTTAGAACAAGGAATCCATCGTTAGGCAATAGTAATTTTTTTTAATATATACATGAAATTTCAGGTTTTATGTATACTCTGCCTTTAGCTCAAATTTTCCTCAGTTTTTTTTAGAATTACCAGTGACATGGTTAGATACATTATTTTATTTTCTTAATCTACAACGTGATTTTTTTTTTTATATCTATTTTCCACAATTTCGTTTGTATTTCTACTATATTTATGATGATATTATATATTGCATAAACTCATATGAAAATATCCAAAAGACTAATAACTGAAATTTTTAATATCATCGAACAAATAAATTGTGATTTGCTTAAATTTGATATTTTTTAGTTTGATTAGTTCAGTTAATATCTAAATACTTCTAAAAATTTCAGTTATTGATAAAATTTAATTCAGTTCGGTTTAGTTGACCGAATACATAACCTGCTCAGCTATTGAGTTTTTAAATTTTTTTTATTAAAGTGATTTTTATACTTTTAATTTATTCTCAAATCGATTTTTATACCCTTAATTTTTAGTTATATTAATTCTTTTTACTTTTATACTGATTTAAATAATTTTTAATAATAAGAGTTATCAAACATACTAAATTATAAATTTCAGTGATTTTGTTTTGAGTCCAAAAATTTCAATGTTCATTATATTTAATGCATAAAATTTATTACTTAATTTATTCGCTCTTAATTTTCAGTTTTACCAAACGTTACCTAATTTATATTTTATAATTTAGGATTAAGTTTTTTACTATATCTTTAATGATAATGTTGGTAATATAAGTTTTTATATATTAAAATATTATTGATTTTTCCAAACAAATATATAAAAATTTCAATTAAATATAATTGTATTAAACTATGCATAAAAAAAATCTAAGCACTTTAATTTTTATTTTATTCCCTTTTGATAATAAAATAATAATAAATTTTTGATAATACTATTTTATTTTTTTAATAGTTTTAAAAAATTCTTTGAAAAATTTTCACTAATGGATAAAAATATAATATTTGAACAAAGAGGAAATAAAATTTATATGAAAAAATTAGATAAAGAAGTGGATGAGATTGAATTTGACTGATGATGGATGGGTGAGTGAATATAGAGAAAATTGGAGACCGAGAGCATGTGGTTTTCTCAAATTTTCATTTTCTTAAGATTTAATTATAATATGTTTATTTTTTATAAAAGGATTAAGGGGTATTTGATAACCAATTTATTATTTAATTTAATATTTTCAGCACTTATTAGTTATGTGGTTTAATAATATAAAATGTTTTTAATTTAAAAACTTTAATTAAGTCAAAAACCATCTTAAAATGGTAAAGAAAATATGACTTAAAATTTTTACTCAACACGCTTACCTATTGAGCTTTTAAATTTTTTTTATTAAAGTGACTTTTATGTTCTTAATATATTCTTAAATTGACTCTTAGTTGTATTAAATTTTTAGACTTTTATACCCATTTCAGTAATTTTCAGTAATAAAAGTTATTAAACTGATTGATTATATTCAGTGTTTAAAAATTTTAGTATTTATTATATTCAGCGCTTAAAATTCAGTATTTAGTTTTTCAGCACTTAATTTTCAGTTTTACCAAATACTATCTAAAGATTATATTGAAAAATCTAAAATTTTAAAATTAAAAATAAAAATTAATATTTTTTTTTGGCATAATCATAAAAATTTATATTGTTTTTATTGTTTAAAGGGTTTAGTTGGCTATAGAATAAAAGTAAAGTGCTCATTGAATAAAACAAAACTTAAAGTATCCAATTGCATATTTGAAGGTTCTGCCGTAGGCCAAGCTATAAAAGGTATCAAGACAGCCGGAGGTAAAGAGAAAAATATGAGATACTTTATTGCTTAATATGGCTTTTATGGAAGCCTTAACAATTTATAGTATGATTATATGGCTTTATAGGAAAATTCAAAAAAAGGACGTATTGTGCCACTAAAAAAAAAAAAAAAAATGCCTGGGAGACCCTAAATAATAAAAAGGAAGATATAGATGAAAGGAACAAAGTAGATAAATTGTCAATGAGAGGAATTTCAATGACATGCAGTATATGCAAATATATTAATCACAATAAAAAAAGTGTAAGCAAAAAATTACCACTACACAGGTAATAATTTCTAAATTTGCAATGTTTAATAATAGTAAATATGTATTTGACTAACTTGCATAACTATCATAGACAAGTGTTAATTATATCAATATGTTAGGTACCTAGTATGAATCAAGCATCAAGAACCCATATTCCAACTGCACTTGGCAGTAGTGTTTAACATGTGTTAGGTATTATTGAACTGCATCTAAAGTGGGAAGAGCTAAAGGCAGAGGCAGAGGTAATGAAACTATTAATTTGGGTATGTGAAGTTACTTTTTAGTTAATAAAAGTGTCAATTCAAATGCTAATTTTGATTATGTTTTTATTGATTTTAGTTAATGAAAATGTAAATGCTGGTACTATTGCAATAAAAAAAAAAAAAAAAAAAAAAAAAGAGAGGGTGAGGGAGAGGGAGAGGAATAGATACTCATAATATGTCAATCTAGTTATAGTCTTAATTTTTTTTGTTAACTTGTTAATGAAAATGTCAATTTTGCAGTTACTGAGAACTAATCCTTACTGAAATGTTAACGTTGCAGTTATTGAAAATGATGTTAGTAATGCAAGAGGAAGAGGAAAAGAGAGAGGGAGAGACAATCCAGACTTCCATCTAGGTAGAGAAAAATGGGTGGTTTAAATTTTTGAACCCTTGTCTATGAGCTTGTTGAATGTTTTTATTGGATGTTAATCATATTGTGCTTGTTGAGTGTTTTAATTATAACGATGCTACACCAATAATGGTATTGTTTTTGTTTGCCTTGTTGTAATTGTGAATATATGTTTTTAGTTAGTGTAATATTGTTACTATTGAAATTGGAAGAGGTACAAGGAGAGGGAGAGGCACTCCATATATCCATCCAGATACTTGTGTTTGTGTAATTCTAACTATTTGTGTTGTAAGCTTACTATTGTTATTAATGGTGCATGGTCTTAAATTTCCATACATCCATAGAAATATCGTGTTTCGAAAAGCCTCGATACAAAAATGAACTATCATATCTTTTGGGCAGGATTTCATATGAAATATCAAAATATCACAAAATATCCATGATATGTTAAGAAATGTTTTTATATCGGCAAAATCTTTAAAGGAAATTATGATATATTGCATATATCATGGAAATATATAAAAAATATCCAACATGCCAAGTATGCAAAAAAGAAAAAAAAATAGAAAAGACAAATTTGACATCTTGAATTGTAGTATAATGATTATGATGATGATTTTTTTTTTAATGAGGAAAATCAATTTCGAAGCCTATTTTATTGTGAAGCAGATTTTACTCATGCAACACAAGATGAAGATTAAGGATCAAGAAGGGAAGACAGCGGACAATGTGGAAAAAATATAAAGATAGAAATGCAACAATTCAGGAAGTTGACAATCTCTATGAGTCTTGGAGTTAGAGATATATATGAATCATATTCTACTTCTACATTTTCAAATAATTATGGAATGGAATACTCTCATGATAATTGGTCTCAATTTCATTCATCTAGTTATGAACCAACACGTGCATACCTATACCATATAGATATCAACAGTCATATGCATGTTACTCAAAGAGTATTTGAGAATAATAATTGTTTTCACTATTTTTCAGAAATAGTATATCTTGTAGATGTTAACCAACAAGAGTGTAGAATGCATGTTCAACAATATGTTACATATCAATAATATCGCATGACTCAGGAAGAGTATTGTGAGTAGATTATAAATCTTAGCGTTCAACTGTAGGAGGTGGAGCAGATAGCTTTGAACCACATAGAAATATTCAATGTGGTGTTAAGGAAACTATTATTAACTTACCATTGTGGTACAATAATAACATTCGTTTGTATTTTGTTAAAACTTAAATGTAAGAAAATTATTATGTATATTTAAATGTACATGTATAACTTCTAAGTAGGTGGAGTGTTTTTTCGTTAATTTATAAACTTTGTATAAGTTGATTTTTTCTCTCATTTCTTAATAGAAATTTATTTTTATAAAAAAAATTATTCAACTCATCTTTTATCTATTGTTTTTACTTAAGTTTTTATTTTCGGTTATCAGCTTTATATTACTTTACAATACATACTATATTTATTGATAGTATTTTTACTATATTATGATTTTTTTTTATTATTTCTTATAGTGTTTTATAGTGTTTCTTAAAATTCTATACAAAATTTCCAATATTTAATATGTATTTTCTTAATTTTTTTAAAAAAATATTGATATTTACATCAATATCAAAATATCCATGGATATTTCCATGGTTTTAGAATCTCGATATGGAAATGGAAATGGAAATTTAAGATCTTCTGCTACCCTAATTGATGTTTTTAATTGGTGGATGTAGAGGATGAGGCAGAGGGATATGCAATGCTAATAAGGGAAAAATATTAAATATAAGGATGGCAACAGGATAGGGGATCCATCCCCATCCCTCGTCTTAGCAAGGAATCTCATCCTTATCCCTGCCTCACATATAGGAATAATTTAGTCTCCATTCTCATCTACTTAGAGACCCCTATTCCCATTTGAATTTTTTATTACTAAATTTATTTATATTTATTAAATCCATAAATAATTATTGAAAAAAAAGAATAAATTTATTTAGAAAATATTAATAGATTCAAAAATAAAAAGTATTAACCAAACAAAATTAAAATATAAATACACCTAATACATTAAAAATGTTCTACAATTTTGTTTAATAAAACATAAAAAACTCAACATACATAAAAACATGAAAATACTTAAATAAATTTCTTCCAATAAATGCAAAGACTTCAAGAAACTCCAACAAAATCATAAAAACACCTGCATTCAAAAATTCAACACATTAATCAAATGTAAGTTTAAATAAACAATTTGCATGTGTTAAAAGAACTATTATTATTTTTTAACATAATGGAATAAATAAAATAACAAATAGATTTTACCTATTCATCATCACCAACATCTATATCTTCATAAAAGGTACAATGTCCAAAATGAGCGTAGAACTAGAATCTACAAAAAAAAAAAAAATAATTAGGTACAAACAAGTGTATCAAAATAAATGAAAGCTAAATGCATAATATGTATAATTTTTTTTTATGAATTATAATACCTTTTATTTCAACTTATAACCAATTTTGTGCGCACATCAAAAACTCTAGTGTCTTATGATGAAGCCTGTTGCGTGAAATCTGTAAGTGCATAAGTCGTGAATAAGTAATATAATAATTTGAGTAGAGTGTCAATCCCACAAGAAAATGTTGACAAGTACTAAGATTAAGATTTTCTTTATTATTTAGAAAATCAAAATAAGATGGAAAAAAATAAGTAAAATAAAATAGATATAAGAAAAAGATAAATTCAATAAATATATAAAAGGCCTAGCATTTAGACATTATCAATTAATTATCTATGACTTCTCTATATTCTCTAGATTGATTTTTAGCTTATTGGAATTAATGATCAGATTTTCCTAAAGTATATGATGTTCTCTTTCAAGATACAATACAAGTATTCATGTTAACTTTATATCTACTCTCATGATCACAAGTAATTAACACAAACCTATTAAATTTTATGGAAATCCTTTTAACAATCACAAATGAGTGTTCTTATCTCTAAGCAATGCATACACTAGGTCTAATATCTCTATGAATTAATATTTTGCTTCCACTCTTGCTACTTCATATAATATATTTAAACATGTAAATAATGAACAATTATTCATAAGCATTAAGCCCTAAGATAAAAGATTAAATCCAATGACCAAAACTAATTAATCAAATATAGATAGTCATAGGCAAATCAAGAGATCACATCCTAGAGAAGGATTTTACCTACACATATTTAAGAAAGAAGAGGTAATTAAATTAACAAATAATCTAAAATAAAACATGAAGAGATAATTAAATCAACAAATAATCTAAAATAAAACATGATCTCAAATTATTATTAAATTAAAGACTAAATTTTAGAAAGAACTCTAGAACAATTGATGAGAATGAGTCTTCAAGTCTTAATGAATCTCCAAACTTGAATCCCCTCCATGGAAGAATCTTCAATTAAAACCAAAAAACTAATGTACAAAGAATTTTGAGGATAGAAAGCTTGATAAAAACTTGATGATCTGAGTTCTTAATGATCTAATCTATAGTGTACAAATCTTAGATTTAGATGGAGTTGGAAACCCTAAGAGACCTTAGAAAATCTGAATCCTTTATCCTTTTGAAGTATGTTTCAAATAGGAAGGAAAATTGCACTAAAAATAGCATTTTAGAACCCGTCAAACACCACACGGCGTGTAATTAGTGTATTACATGGCCGTGTAACCAGTCCTCTTAAAATTTGAAATTTTCATTGCACAAAAAGACTCATCTTTTATTACATGGCAGTGTAACTGGTAAATTACACGACTATGTAACTTATTTTGCATTTTTTGGATAGCAAATGAACGAATTAGGCATTATATCTTCATAAGAGTTGTAGCTCTTTCTCTTAGATTTCCAATACATCTTGAATCACCTTAATTTGATATTTGTAACTCGAGTTATGATCAAAATACTAAAAGGTATTTGAGTTGTCAGTAGCTATCAAAAGGTGTTCAGACATGTATGTCTAAGACTCTCATTTTGCACTTGTTTTGCATTCGATTTGCATCTGACTTCATTCCAAATTCTTTAAACTTCCAAATTCTTTGAAATTGAATAAAGGGGTGCATTCAATTAAGACTTTTAAAGATATTTATAGACTTTTTTTAAGTGAATAAATTTTATAGAGTTTGTAAATTTTTAATGACTTTTGTAGAGTTTATAAATTCATGAATGACTTTTAAAGACTTTACTTTTAAAAACTTTACTTTTAAAAACTTTTATAGATATTAATAGACTTTTATAGACATTATTAGACTTTCATTGATTTCTAATATCTTATATAATGTAAATAAATTTATATTTCTCATATAATTAAAATAAATGCTTAAAATAATAAATAAAAATAGGAGTCCTCAATTAAATAATATTGTTTAACACATATACCAAATTTATTAAAATAATATTTTCAGAAGAAATCTAATGTTCATTATTATTTATATGCTCAACATCATTCTACATATTAGCAGCTATAGCAGCCCTCCGTTCATTAGCAATATCTCTTTGTTGCTCTTGAGTCTTAATAACTGATTCAAAATCCTCTTCTTAATTAGTTGTCGTAGGTGAAGAGGAAGAAGATTCACTATCTAGTTCAATTGGAAATTCATCTAAATGACACTACTTTCGAAAAAAGTTATGCAACCCTGCACAAGCTAACACTATCTCCACTTATGTGTTATATGGAAATGGAGGAGCTGTTTTAAAAATTGTAAATGGCAATTTAAATATACCAAATAATCTGTCACATCTGAACTTCGGATGATATGATGATCCTAGGGCAAGGGTAAGTTTAAGACTACCATACATCTATAAAACCCAATTATACCAATAATCTCCCTGAATCAATTTAATATCGTTTCCAATACCATGCATATATTCTATTACACTTAGTAGTCTAAATTATTTTATTTATAATACAATTCCATTATATTTTAATTGATAGAAGTAACTACATCTAAGTCCATTCAACTACTACGGAGTGCCTAGAGTAGTACATAATAAAACACAAGAAACCGATACTAAAATAATTTTCCGGTGAACCTTTGGTAAGCACAATCGATCCTTCAAATATGTTTCTAATGATTATTCTGATTTTAGAATATAATAGTTTTATTTGATTAAGTAATAAAATAGATTAATAATGATTTTAATAAAAGATTATTAAGTTAATTAGTTTAAATATATAGAAGTCCTAAGTACAGAGATCAATAATAATTAAATCAAAAGTTCTATTATAGGTTGTGAATGAAAAATTGTTGTATCTTATTTGGATTGAAGTGATTGGTTTTTGTTTAGAGAAAATTTTCTTAGAGAGGTGAGTTATGGAATATACCGATACCTGTTAACCTACCATAAATTGTTTATTGCTATTCCCATTAAGTTAAATTGACTTATATTGCTTATTGTTTATTATTGTTGTTATTGTTATTGACCCTTGAATCCTTATTATTATTCATCATTGAATCATTGTTTTATTTTATTAAACCATTTTAATTGTTAAATTTTGTTTATTGAATTATTAAATGACTACTTAGGTCAAATTGTTGTTATTATTTCTACTGACCTATTGACTAAGCCATTGACCATACTTATGACAGAACATCTATACTAATGGAAAATAAACCATTAGGCCATGTACACTGGTCACCCAATTGATAGGGTCAAACATATCAGTATCCCACCTAGAGAAGACTATATACTCTAGGCGTATGCTTGGCCAAACATACTTAAACAAGGGAGAAGTTACTACCCTTATTGATTATTATTAATTGATATTGATTGCTTGATTTTATTCTGTCTTTTTAGTGCCATTCCTTCGAGACACATATATATTATTATTTCTAACCTATTTTATTATATATTCATTATACAACCCTAGGTATGGGTATATTTCATAATTCACTGAGTTAAAAGCTCACCCCTCTTCATTGTGATTTTTCAAGTGCTAGAGTAGAGGAAGCTAAAAATAGAGAAGACTGAGCTTCTTGTTTTCCTTTCCTTTACAAGAAGCTATCTTATGTAAATATTTTAATCACTTTATTGTGTTTCATTATGTACTACTCTAGGCACTCCGTAGTAGTTGAACAGATTTAGATGTAATTACTTCTGTTAATTAAAATATAATGAAATTGTATTATATATAAAATAATTTAGACTACTAAGTATAATGGAATATATGCATGGTATTGGAAATGATATTAAATTGATTCAGAGGAGATTATTGGTATAATTTGGGTTCTACGAGTGTATAGTAATCTTAAACTTACCATTGCCCTAGGATCGTCACATCATTGGAAGTTCGGGATGTGACATAATCTCTCATTTGTATTCCTCAAAGAAGCATGACAGAGATTGAATTACTCATCTGCATTTTCAAGATGACGACCTTGACTATGAAAATCTTGAAGATGATAGCAAACACCTTTAAAAGGAGCTAAAAACTTGAGTCAATTTGGAAATCCATAATCTATAAAAAAATATTTACCTAAAATATACAATAAATACATGTTAGATACAAATTTTAAAAATATATAAAAAAGTGAAAAAATGAGAGAAAAAAATTACCTTGTGGCACTTTAAGTCCATTATTCCTATATGGAGCATCATTTAATACTCTTGAATCGTGTGCAGATCCTTCCCACCCACTAAGCATATATATGAATTCCAAATCAAATTTACAACCCGCTAAAACATTTTGTGAAATTATTCCATGACGATTTCAATAGCTACTTTTATCACATCCAATTACCATTGCTGGAATATGGGTACCATCAATAGATTCAATAAAATGCTAAAAAATTTAAGTAAATAAACAATAATTAAAATAAAGATGATAATAATAAGCAAATTAGCAGCAATAATAATATTAATATACTACTAAAAAAGAAAAAATGGCAATACACTTACTTTAAAGTACGGATATAACCTTCTACTTTCTCTAATTTTTTCTATTACTAAGGGACTAGGTTTAGCCATCATATCTACATCAATTCTATTTAATACTCTCAAAATCTTATTAAAACTTTGGCTAGTGGTAAAATGCAATTGATCAAATGTTTTACGAATTAAGTAATATCTAGAATTTTGGCCAATAGTGAGCATAAAAGTTGTAATCATTTCTTTAATGCAAATAAATCATGTATCCTGTAAGAGTGTTTTTTCTCTAATAATATTACATAGTTTGAGGAACACATTAGGATACATTCTATATAATTATCGAAAGTCTATTGGATCGTCCTTTAAAATTTTATTTATGTAATCATATCTGCTTGAAGTTATTGGTCGCCTAGTTAGGAGGCGCTTGATATGTTTATGAGACATGCTAATTATAAGCTCATTTAGTACATATAGAATTGCTCGAATTGTTGCCAAAAAATACTTAGTAGTTTCATACCATTCTTTTTTCCTTCTCTTCTTCTTTCATCTCTTCTACTTCCATCTCTGGATTCTCTACTTCATCATCCTCCATTCTTAAAACTAATATAAAAATAAACATAATCAATAAATGTCTTCAAATAATATAGAATGTTACATATTTGAAATATTTAAAAAATAAACACAAAGTAGCAATACTAGTCCAAAAAAAAAAAAAAACAAAACAGAAAAAACTAAAATCAATAAGAGAATTCACAATAAAAGATATTAACAATTCACTGCTCTAATTCATAAGTTATCCATTCAAAACATTCTTCAGGAGTCATTTTCACGAACTCAATCTTTTTTACTTTAGTATTAAGCAACTTAAGTGCCTTGTAACGTGCATGCTTGTCCTAGTCTAGTATTTCCCTAATAAGATCCCAACAATTATATTTGCTACTATAAAATGAACTAATAGCGTCAGCCAACTTGTCAACAAAATGAGTGAGTTTGTTTATAACATCTTATTGAATATTATTGGTCTCAGAAGGGGTAGATTTTCCTTCAAATTTACTTCTATTCTATTGCATCTTTTGGTGTTGGAGCGACCTCTGGATTCATGGGTTTAGAATGTAAAGATGAAGTGGAGTGTCCATATGATAGAGATTGATGTAAGGAATGTTGTGTATCATTCAGTATAAATGCTGCAATATTAGGATCATAAACCAACTCATCTAATCATAAACCTCTACTTCCTTCTTCTTCATATGTTCTTGCATCAGTGTCATCCTCTAATCCAATAACTTGTCTCCCAGTACCAGTTCCATTTCCAATTGCAATTCTCAAATCTTCATAGTCCCCAAAAGTGTTTGTGCAATAACTTTTATGGGTAGGATGAGATTGGTTAATACAAAAAATAAAACAAAAAAAAAGTATATGAATACATATAATATCTTATTAAATTATAAATCTATATATATTGTTTTAAATAAAAAATTACCTTAAAGTAGTCCTCCCATACTTCATTCGGAGTAGTAAATTTCTTAGTAACAGGGTTTCATCCAAACCCAGAGCTATAACGCAAAAGACTACAATAATTATTGTATTTTTGTTTAAACCATTTCAAATGGCTTAGATATTGAGAATAAGTTCTTTGATATCCAAGTTTTGCATTGAGAGTAGGAAATATGTTTTTTCAACAGTTACTTTACTTAATAATCCATTGTTATCACCCCAACCTTGATTTGCAGCAACAACCATGAGTTGTAGTAACTCATTAGTTTCTTCAGCTATCCATGTTTTATATTTTTCCCCAACTCTTCCTTTCTTGTCATTTTCTTGATTTGTATCTCCCATTATAATATTACTATGTTATACATGCAATGTGATGAACAAATAAAAATAACATAAAAAACAAATTTAAACTATAGCTATAAATAATAACATGAAAAAAAAAATCAAAATCAAGAAATTAGAGTTAAAAAGGAGATCTATAGATATTATATATTAAATATTATATATTATACTATCTTCTAAAGATGCCTCCAGCATATATATATATATATATATATATATGTGTGTGTGTGTGTGTGTGTGTGTGTACACACACACATATATATATATATAGCAAAATGGGTGGCTGTTGGGTAGTTGCCTAAGGCCGAAGACTACTTAGAATTCATGTGAATACTTATTTGCCATTTAAAAGAAACATAAATATGTTCATTATAAGTTTATAACTGTTTCCTAAAATAAACCTCGTTGTTTTGAACTATATATAGATATACTGATTTATAAATGGCTGCTGCTATCCATTCTCCCTAAACTATCAATCTTTCATTATGATTTTTTCATCATATTAGTTCCCAATATTTTATATTAGATTGTATTTTCATGCTTAAAATATTATATTTTAATTGCTATTTAATTCCTAAATTATTATATTTGCTCCTTTAAAATTTAATATTATTCACTAATGATATAGTAACAGTACATGCTAAAGTACACAATTAGACATATCTAAAGATTTATTTGTTGAATTATGATGTGTAGACCATAGAGAGTCAAGATATCAAATCTCTTCTCTCTATCTTAAACCATCTATTACCTAATTGAGTATCCAAATACAAAATAGAAGAACAAAACAACTTACAGGTGAAACCAAATTGTTAATAATATTCAAGCCCAAAATTTGAGCCAAAACCCATGTGCTTTTTGTCCTTTCTAACGTGTGTTAGAATGTGGCCTAATATTGGTCTACCTATAAAACCCAAATAATAATTAAATAGTTAATTAATCTTGACCGTTCATTTGGTTATGTAATGAACGTACCAGATTAAGTTGTAATAATTATAAATTGGTCCACTCTCTACCCATTAGGGTTTACATACATACACATAAATTAACATAAGGGTTATTCCATCAATTAAGCCATTGTTAACAAAAGGGTTAAAAGAGATAAATCAGTTTATTCTTAAGATTTGCATCATGTCAATCGCATTAAATTATTCAGGTATGTGTTTTAATTTTAATTGTGAGAATTATATGTTCAAAATCCTTAATCAATTAATTATTGGGATTAATTAATTGTTTCCCATAAAATTTTTACATGTGGTATCAGAAAATAGTTTTTGGACATATAATTTCTCCATTTGTATTCGTAAAGTATTTTTATTATTATTCTCTATTGAATTTTGGCAAAAACTACTTGATTAATGTTTATTATAAAAAATAAAAATAAAAAAAAAAAAAAAAAAAAGAAAGGAGGTTGAGAATCGGTGGCCGAATTATAAAGTATTGAAGTTCACATGATTTGGTGGCCACGATTTTTTTCTTTTTTAAGTTCACCATTTGAAAAAAAAAAAAAAAGAAAGTTGAAAATCAAAACAGTACGAATCGTACAAATTTGGTTATGAAAGATGGCTGCGGGCGTGGGTTTGTTCATCTCGTATTCAAGTTTTCAATAACTATTTAAATTGCAATTGATGTTTTGTTTGCGATTATGTTTATTCACGTCCATTGTTTTGGTTGCTTTAATATTTGAATTCAATAGCCATGATTGCTTTAATGTTTGAATTAATGACATACATGTTATTGGATAATTGACATTAGGAATTTGATTAATATGCATATTAAATTTGTGTATATATATAAAGAATAATGAAATTTTCTGATTGCATTTATATATGAAGTTTCCGCATTACTATTTTATATAAATGCATATCATTAAAATAAAGTTTTAGTTTATGCATGAAATTTATAAATATTGTTTTTTAGTCACCAAAGTGACCAAACTATGATGATAACATGTATAAATAAATTAATTACCAATAATGTTTAATGAAATGTCTGTGGGTAAATAAAGTTAATGATAAATTAATGATTAATATTTCATAGTCTTCTAATTCACCCAAATGTGAGTTTAATTATTGTTTGAAAGATTAAACACAATGAGCGTAAATTAATATTTTGGTCTATATATTTGTACATCCAAAGATGACAAATATGTATTTGATTTGAAATATTTATTTACTTGTAATTGATTATCATTGGCATTTTAAATTATGATAATATATTATAGTATCCACCCAAAGGGGAACTATAATATATTTAATGTTTATTTATTTTGAATCCATAATGAATTTGTTATAATGTGAGCATTTTATGTATAATTTTGCGGCTATTTCTCTTCATTCACAAGCTTCGTCTGTTACCGTTTTCAATTGTTTGAATTTCTCTGAATGGAGTGAACAAGTCAATTTTCACTTAGGTGTTTTGGATCTTGACTTGGCACTATTAGAGGATCAACCTCCTGCTCTTATGGATGAAAGTAGTGGGGAAGAGAAATTATACCATAAGGCATGGGAATGGTCTAATAGATTAAGCCTTATGTTCATGCGAATGACTATTGCTAACAACATTAAGACAACTATTCCACAAACTGAAAGTGCAAGACAATACTTGAAATTTATGGAAGAACGATTTTGTTCTGCAGACAAGTCACTTGCTGGTACCCTTATGGCAGAACTCACAACCATGAAGTATACTGGGTCGTGAAGTATGCAGGACCACATTATTGAAATGACTAATATTGCAGCAAGGTTAAAGACATTGGGAATGACAATAGATGACTCATTTATGGTATAGTTCATTTTGAATTCCCTACCCCCTGAGTATGGACCTTTTCCAATTAACTATAACACTATGAAGGAAAAGTGAAATGTTAATGAATTGTCTAATAAGCTTACTCAAGAAAAAGCAAGATTGAAGAAACAAGGGAGTCACACTATCAACCTAATGTATCAAGAAGCTGGTAAAGGACTGAAAGTGAAAGCCAACAAGTTTAAGAAAAGGAAGTCGCCTGCTAATGCTTCACAGGCGAGTCAAAAGGAACAAAAGGCAGACAAATGCAGGTTCTGTAAGAAAGTCAGACACTGGCAAAAAGATTGCCAGAAATGTAAAGCTTGGTTCGAAAAGAAAGGTAAATATTACGTTTCTGTATGTTTTGAATCAAACTTATCTGAAGTTCCTTTGAATTTTTGGTGGCTTGATAATGGTGCTACAACTCATGTTTCCAACACTATGCAGGGATTTCTTATGATCCGAACCATAAACCCAAATAATAATTTTCTCTTTATGGGAAACCGTATGAAGGCTCCAATTGAAGGCATAGGGACTTATCGATTAATTTTAAGTTCTAGTTATCAACTAGATCTTTTAGAAACTCTTTATGTACCTTCAATTTCTAGGAACCTAGTTTCTGTTTCAAAACTTGATGTTATTGGTTTTAAAGGAGATTTTGGACATGGTTGTTTCAATTTATTTAAGAACACTTTATGTATTGGTTCTGCTGTTCTTACTGATGGTTTATATAAATTGAAACTTAATAATAAATTTGCTGAATCTTTGCTTGTTGTTTATAGTAATGTTGAAATTAAGCGTAGTGCTGTAAATAAAAATTCTGCATACTTATGGCATAAACGTTTGGGTCATGTATCCAAAGAAAGATTAGTAAAGAATGAGATTCTTCTGGATCTAGATTTTACTGATCTAAGTGTATGTGTGGATTGCATAAAGGGAAAGCAAACTAGACATAATAAGAAGAAATCATACACACTGATATTTGTGGACCTTTTGATGCTCCATCTTTTGGTGGAGAAAAGTATTTCATCACATTTATTGATGATTTTTCACGTTATGGTTATGTTTATTTGCTTAAAGAAAAATCTCAAGCATTAGATGCCCTTGAGGTATATATAACTGAAGTTGAAAGGCAATTAGACAAAAGGGTAAAAATCATAAGATCTGATAGAGGTGGTGAATACTATGGGAAATATGATGAGTTAGGATAATGTCCAAGTCCATTTGCAAAATTCCTCGAAAAACATGACATATATGCACAATATACTATGCCAGGCACACCTCAACAAAATAGTGTGGCAAAAAAGCGAAATAGGACATTAATGGATATGGTTAGGAGTATGATGAGTAACTCCTCACTACCTAAATCCTTGTGGATGTATGCCCTTAAAACTGCAATGTATCTGATGAACAGGGTCCCTAGTAAGGCAGTTATAAAAACTCCTTTTAAATTGTGGACTGGAAGGAGACTTAGCTTAAGACATTTGCATGTTTGGGGTTGCCCAACAGAGGCAAGAATCTATAATCCACATGAAAAGAAATTAGATTCTTGAATGATAAGTGGTTACTTTATTGGTTACCCAGAGAAATCTAAAGGATGTAGGTTTTATTGTCCAAGCCATAGTCTTAGAATTGTGCAAACTGGAAATGCTAGATTCATTGAAAATGGTGAAGTTAGTGGAAGTGATGAACAACAAAATATGGATATTAAGGAAGTAAGGTTAGATGTTCCATTAACCATAAAGACTTCTTCATCCATAAATATTCCAAAAATTGTTCCAGTAACTAATGAGGATCAAAATAATACTGAACAATATTTGAATGAAGGAACAAACACTAATCCAAATATTTTTCCAGTAATTAATGAAAATACTGAACAAAATTTGAATGAAGAAACTCACTCGCAAGAAACTAACTCACAGCTAACTGTTGCATATGAATTACAAGAAATGCCTTTGAGGAGATCTCAAAGAGAAAGAAAGTCAGCCATTTTGGATGATTATGTGGTTTATTTGCAAGAGTTTGATGTTGATATTGGAATCAATAAAGATCCAGTTTCTTACTCACAAGCCATAAAATGTGCTGAGTCTAAAAAATGGATTGATGCCATGAAAGAAGAGTTGAAATCCATGGAAGACAACAAAGTCTGGGATCTCATTGAATTGCCAGAAGGTTCTAAATGAGTTGGGTGTAAATGGGTTTTTAAAACCAAACACGACTCAAATGGTAATATCGAATGATATAAAGCTAGACTTGTTGCCAAGGGTTATAATCAGCAAGGAGGCATCGATTATAAGGAAACTTTTTCACCTGTCTCAAAGAAAGACTCATTAAAAATTATAATGGCATTGGTGGGTCAATATGGCTTAGAGTTACACCAAATAGATGTGAAAACAGCCTTTCTTCATGGAGATCTTGAAGAGGAAGTGTTTATGAACCAACCTGAAGGTTTCTCAACAAAAGGTCAATTAGTGTGTAAACTTAAGAAGTCAATATATGGGCTTAAACAAACTTCCTGACAATAGTATCTCAAGTTTAATGATACCATAACATCTTTTGGTTTTGAAGAAAACATTGTTGATTGATGTATATACCGAAAGATCAGTGGGAGTAAGTTTATTTTTTTAGTCCTATATGTTGATGATATTTTACTTGCTACTAATGATTTGGATATACTGTATGAGACTAAAGATTTTCTCTCTAAGAATTTTGAAATGAAAGATATGGGAGAGGCATCCTATGTGATAGGAATTGAAATTTTTCATGATAGATCACATGGATTGTTAGGATTGTCTCAGAAAGTTTATATCGAAAGAATTTTATAGAGATTTAACATGAACAAATGTTCAGCAGGAATAGTTCCTATCCAAAAAGGGGACAAATTTAGTCTCATGCAATGTCCAAAGAATGATGTAAAATGAAAGGAAATGGAGTCAATTCCTTATGCTTCAGTTATGGGCAGTATAATGTATTTGCAAACCTGTACAAGACCGGATATCAGTTTCACGGTTGGAATATTGGGCAGATATCAAAGTAATCCAAGAATTGCCCATTGGGAAGCTACAAAGAAAGTTTTGAGGTACCTACAAGGAACAAAGAATTATATGCTCATGTATACAAGGTTTGATCATTTAGAGGTGATTGGATACTCGGATTCAGATTTTGCTAGATGTCTTGATAGCAAAAAATCTACATTTGGTTATCTGTTTCCTTTAGCAAATGGAGCAATATCATGGAAAAGTGCTAAACAGTCTGTCATTGCTTCATCCACTATGGAAGCAGAGTTTGTGGCATGTTTTGAAGCCACAGTTCATGCTTTATGGTTGCGGAATTTTATTTTAGGACTTGGGGTTGTCAACACCATTACCAAGCTGTTGAAAATTTACTGTGATAATTCTGCTGCAGTGTTTTTCTCCAAAAACGATAAATATTCAAAAGATGCCAAACATATAGAATTAAAGTATTTTGCCGTTAAGGAGGAAGTTCAGAAATAAAGAGTGTCTATTGAATATATTGCTACTGATATGATGATTGCAAATCCATTAACTAAGGGTTTACAGCCAAAAACATTTAAGGAACATGTACATAGAATGGGTCTTGGTTGTAACCTTGAATGATAGAAATGTTGACATTAGCACTCTGAGCTCAATTATGTGTTTCTGATACTGCATTAATGATTTCCTGTTACATAATAGTGTGCACATTCATATTTTAATATTTTAACAGGAATGTCTTTAAGATATAATGATGGACCATGATGAAATTTATTTATATCATTAATTATGGACTTAGTATGGTGGGTAGGAAATGTTGTGGTATATGGAATGAAGTACGTTGCATAAATAATGTACAACCACCATAACTCGCATTTAGTATTTCATCATATTAAGTCATTTATGTTAAACTTACAGGATTAATTTTCGGACACTTAAAGTTATGCTATTTAATTTTATGATTATCTTATGATTAGGCCAAGTGGGAGAATGTTAAAATGTGACTTAATATTGGGCTATCCATAAAGCCCAAATAATAATTAAATAGTTAATTAATCTTGACCGTTCATTTAGTTATGTGATGGACGTACCAGATTAAGTTATAACAATTATAAATTGGTTCTCTCTCTACCCATTAGGATTTACATACATACACATATATTAACATAAGAGTTATTCCATCAATTAAGCCGTCGTAAACAAAAGGGTTAAAAGAGAGAAATCAGTTTATTCTTAAAATTTACATCATGTCAATCGCATTAAATTTTTTAGGTATGTATTTTAATTTTAATTGTGAGAATTATATGTTCAAAATCCTTAATCAATTAATTATTAGGATAAATTAATTGTTTCCCATAAAATTTTTACAATGTGTAATAAAAATAGAACTCAAACACGTAAACACAAATTTGGCATAGCTTTTATATCTTTCACCTAGGTAACAATAAATATGAATAAAAATCTAATAGACAATACCCTCTATCCCATCAAAATTTTTTAGACGTGGAGTAGGGTTTTGTATGTGCTTTTTATATTTTTGTTTTTTTTTCAATCTATCAACATCAAAAGACGTACAAGCAAAAAATCATCAATATTGAAATCTACAAGCTATTGAAAAAATACAAAAATTGAAAATACCAAATTGTCTTCCCGTTGCTCACCTCTCCCTCTGCTGGCAGGTTGTGGAGTTAAAAAGTTTGATGAAATATTAAGGTAAAGTGAAAGAGAATTTATTAGATATTCTATTTATACTACCACCTAAAAAGTCATCCAAAGGATATAAAAGTATATTAATTTTAAAAGTCAATGACTTTTTGAATACTAGTTAACTTTTATAGATTTTATAAAAGTTATAATTGAATACCTCCTAATTTTTATAGATTTTTTTAAAAGTTTTTAAAAGTCATTATTCAATACCTTTTGACTTTTATAGAATTTTTAAAAATCATTATTGAATACCTTTTAATTAAAAACTTTAAAAAAGTTTACAAAATCAAGGGGTATTCGATTATAACTTTTTTAAAGTCTGTAAAAGTAAATAAGTATTCAAAAAGTCATTGACTTTTAAAAATAATAAATTTTTATATACTTTTAATGACTTTTTTATATGATGGTATGAATAAAAAAATCTCAAAAATTTTCTTTCACTTTCCCTCAAGACTTCCTTAGACCTTTTTTTTTTTTTTTTTCTTTTTTCAGTTATAAGTATCATACAAACATAAAAACCAGCCTACCTTTTTTAGTCCATGTAGCTTGTATCCCAAATTGAACCATATAAGAATATAAGTTTGCTTGTGAAATCTATTAAAACAATGAAATCCTAGATCATAAATTTACTCTACTCCCAGTTCCTGCATACAATCAAAATAAAAATGATTTATCTTTATTTTATTCTATACAATCCATAAATTCATTAATACGATTTGATGATTATATTATATAACCTATCTTTTATTTTAATAATTGATTGTCGGTGAAAATTAATGAGTTGACAGCATGATTAGAATTATTTTGATGAAAATAAAAATGATGGCTCATGGATTAATTAAGACAGCAATATTCAGTTAAAAAATCAAATTTTATCTTTAGCTTAAAATAACAAGTTAGTTAAGATTAGATTTGTTTATAGATCAGATATGAATTTAAAAAATATTAAATTTTTTAAAAATTTGATTGATCTAACCTATAATAATGATAATTGATAGTATATTAATATCTATAAAAGTCTATTAATATTTATAAAATTTTTTTAAAATGAAGTATTTGAAAGTTATTTATAAATTTATAAATTCTGTAGAAGTTATTAAAAATCAATATGAATTCTACAAAAGTTATTGACTTAAAAAAAAATTATAAATGTCTTTAAAAGTATTAATTGAATATACCTCCTATATCTATTAAATCTCCTATTTTTAATGTGTAGTTATTTTTCCTTAAAAAATTAAATAAAAATGTAGAAAATTTGAGAAAATTAGAAAAATAATCTATCCAAAATTATGCTATCCACATTTAAAGGAAAATTATACATTTGGGTAACACAACATATTAAAATTAAATTATTATTGTATAATAATCATAATACCATGATTAGATAAAATAATCAATGTTTTAAAAATACTAATTCCAATTAAAATAGCAATACATTCCATTATTCACTAAATTGACAATTTAGTTTTCAACATTATAAAGTTGAGCTAAAATTCATGCAATTAAAAGAACTGATTAAAATTGGAAAAAGGAAATAAATCAGTTTTTTTTTAATCCCTGCTCCTTATTATAACTGTAATAGCTCAGTGTTTATGAGAAGCACAAATTTTAAATAATTTTACTTTTTTGCAATTATTTTTAAATTTCAATTTAAATTGGACGAAGAAATTTTAAAATATTGCAATTTTTTTTGATAGGGGATAGATAATGTATAGCACCCTACCAAAGGATTATCCCCTCTTTCTATCTTTCTTTGTAGTAATTGACAAAAGTAACTATTAACACCATATTTGTAATAGGCTGAAAATTATTGTCCAAATAATAATTAAATAATTTGGACCCTTAAATTGAGGATTTGGAGCTCATAGAAAATAGTACTTAGCAGATCTTTAGGAAAATTGGTCAAATTCTCAGTTAAATCTGGATACTTCTAGAAGAAAAGTTAAATTGTGAAGTATTGCATGTGAAATTAACAAACTCAAAGTGAAAATAGCCACTAGCACATAACATAAATAATTTGAGACAAAAGAAAATAGATTGTGACTTAGTTGAAAAGTGGAGCTAAAATCTAGAAAATTAATCACCTACCAAGCACTATAAATACAAGAAGACTCCACATATGAGAACCCCAACAATCAACCAATCAAAACAACATTTAACAACATACAACAAGTCTATCAACTTTTCAAGCTTCTACAGCTTTTCCTTTTATTTACTTTCAAATTATTCAAGCTTTCGTGTCTTTGTTTTACTTTTACAGTACTTACAATTTAAATTTCAAAATTTTTTATATTCAATGTATTCCACAGTACAGTAATACAAATCAAAAGAATTACAAATTCACATTTTTTTTAGTTTCTTACGTGAAAATTAGTGAAGTTACATCAATGAATTCAAGTTCCTTAAAAAACTACTGTCCATTTGTCTTTTACACAATCGTTTGATTAGAAGTCAAGTACAGATAAGATCCTCAAGAATTTCTGATACACTCAGCATCAATTTCAATTAAAAAGGGCAACGATAATATTTTTTATCAACAGTAACAGAACACACATTTGAGAATAGTATTGGCATGTGTAGTTCACAGTAAGAGGAATGGAATGCAATTTTTATAATAAAGTTCTATTTTTTTTATAAATAAGTTCATTTTTTTATCTTTTTACATTCGATCAATTCTAATTCCTATATATATATATATATATATATATATATATATATATATATATATATATATATATATATATATATATATATATATATATATATATATATATATATATCAATCGAATCAATAAATTTTATTTTATTATTTTAAAAATAAACTTAAATAAGATTTGAAATTCGTAGACATTCATTTTCATAACCAAACTTATAGGAGATATCACATAGTCATGCTCATCCATGTAGCAGAAATCTGACATGTTTGATCAACGCTATTGAAAGCACTACTTATGCTCTGATACCCCAAAGAATATCAAAAGGAAGAGTTTTCTCAATCAATAAAATGAAGAATAGAGGTATATATACACAATACAATGACCTGTAGATAACTCCTATAGTTACAGCTATGTATACGCATCAACCACAATGTGCATGTGCATCTGTGTTCACATGCATCAAACTTTGCAGATTTGGAGATATATTTGGACTCTTAGAGATATCATAGGACATCCAATCATACGCTAAAAATATGGGTACTTATAAAATCATTAAAACAGAAAGGGAGAATATGACAGCAGTATGTACAGTTATCTGAAAGTTCAGCAGTAACCCAGTCTATCAGCTAATTGTTGAAGGATTGCTTTCTTTGAGAGCTTATAATACTTTATTAGTTTCTGTTGCTTTGCAATGACCCGCAGCTCGGCTAAGCTCATCTTCTCCAAGATTAAAGCAGAAGGCATTGTTGCTGCAGCCTCAGGAAGGAAATCAAAAATTGAGTATGATTCGGCTGAATTGTTAGTTCTGTTGCTCTGTGAATTAGAGAACTCCATTTGAGGATTTAGGTCTTTAACCTCTGTAACGATTGAAACTGAATTTGTACCCTTCTTCCTTTTCTTTCGTGGCCGCGAAACTGGAATTGGGTTGTCCTCTGGAGAAGCATCATTCTCTTTACATCCAAGCTTGCCAGACTTTACTACTACTTTTTTTGTAGTATTCCAATCCTGATTTAAATTGGCATTTAGTGCAACTGCCCCAGATTCTTTTGGGCTGTTGCCTTTGGAAACAGAAGATGAACTTGAATCAACTACTATTCTAGACAAACCAATTTCTTGGAGAATTGGTGGTTTTGACTTGATATTTCTCTTTGCCTGTTCTTCCTGTGAATTCAGGGACAAATTCAAGTTGGATTGTTCTTCATCAGTGACAATTTCACTCATTTTTACTTCTGGCATAGTTTCTCCTTCCTCTTTAATCTGTAATTTGATTGCGTTTTTTCCTTCTTTGTCCTGCATCTCTAAAAGTGAAGTCAAGGAACTAATTTCTGTCTCAGACAGAGCAGGTTCTGTCTTCACTACTTGCAGAGGATTTTTCACTGTCCCCCTTGTCTTTAGAGCAGAATTTGATAAAACCACCTTGTCAGCTGCAGTAACCTTTAATTCTTTCAAGGGCTGCTTGCATGCTGCTTTGAGAGTGCAATCCCTTAGTTTTTGCTCTTTATCAAGGTTTCTTTTCTTCCGATTGAGGTCAGTTACACATCTCAATTCTTTTGCACTAACATTTTTTACAACAGTATCTGCAAGCTGCTCAAAAAAAATGTGTTATGACTTATGAACAATTTCATAGGCAAGAATAAATTAAATTTGAATGCATGAATTTTTATTATTCCGTGCTTCCGTTTATGCAAAGCACATGAAATCATAGATTTTTGTGCATTTATGTAATATATATCAGCATATTAATAGCAGACAATATCGAAATGAAAGACTTCAGACCTTATCTTTTCTTGGATGAATTCCTTTGCCATCAGGATTCATCAATGAACTCGAAGTTTTCCTTTTGCCTGTAGCCCTACAACAGTATTCCTCATTTCCAGATACTTTTAAATTAGACTTGCACAAATTTTTTATCTTATAGGGGTCCGCAGTTGCATGCCTACTAGCATTTAAGCCTAAATCTTTAACAATAGCACTTGCCAACTGTTCATTGCCAGAGGAAAGAACCAAAAACAAAAAGTTAGGATCAGCATCAAGAACTCTTCATGGAGATAACTCACATTAGGACCACCTGATCCAGTTGCATGCAGTATACAAATCTCTTGACCTACAGGTTCAACCCATGTTGCCTTCCCTAGAGTTCTGAGCCCTTCAATACATGATCATATAGACTATTTACTGATGCACATTAAATACTGGCTTAATTTAAAGCAGATGAGATAGTTACTGGTACCTTGACCTTTTTATCAGGATCTGTTCTGTTCACCGTGGGCTTCAGCAATGAACTTAAGATTACGTCAGCTGTAGAGACAGAACTATGTTCTTCAACCTCCTCACTTACAACTATTGAATCCAAGTTGCTCAATTTTTTCTTTTTACTGGAGTTGTCAACTGCATATTTTGAAGCATCTGAAATGGAATTGCTAACACCAACATTTGTAGGCTGTTCAATGTCAAAAAAGATAGTGCACGTGTAGATTAGTACTTGTGTAACAGGAATTCGCATTACAATCTACAAAAAAGAATGTGTCTGAAAGAATTGTAGAAGTCATTGTGTTTCGGCAGTTAAGTACATCCATGACCTATGTCAGTAGGTTGTCCAATAAAAATAATGAATGATGGGGATACAATCCTAAGAAATAGAAGTTGCATAGAAATAATTTACAATGATTTTGAAAGCAAAACAAGGAACTAGAAGGACAATTTAGTCATGTTCCTGCCTCTGAATTGCCAGTCATGAGCGCAAGTTATAGTTGCATAGGGACAAAAATCCTATTGCAATTTCCATTTTCTAACAGTCCCACTGTTATAATTTGGAAAAATGAACTTCATAACTTTTTTCTGAAATAAATATTATTTATATGCTTATTTATAATTATAGGGAAGGATAAAAAAAAAAAAGGAATCAAGTTTTCCTTATTGTTTTTCTGTCCAAGCATCATATATGAATATAACTGAATGGTATTATAGAAACTACCTGAGCTTTAATCTTCTCAATACTACATCTTCTCTTATTTGCAGATTTTGACGATAAATTTAATATCTCTCTATGGCCATTTGGACTAAAACCATGCTCTCTACATTCCCCCTTCCCTGTATTTTTTGGACCAATATAGCTTGATGGTATCTCCTCATCAGAGGGACCAACTGCCAATTTCAGAGAACAAGGACTGGATTCTTTCAGACCAGGATTTGTAGGCTGTTCATTGCAAAAACAAGATGTCAGGGAGAACAACAGATGTAAATTTGTCAATCACAAGTCAAAACAAAATGCAGCACTCATACAAAACCAAGGAACTCATTTTTCTGCTCTTTCATTTCAAGTATCTCTTGATGAATGAAAAAAATAAAATTTTAAATTATTTACTTATCAATCATTTGACATAGAAAAGCACCAAGTGAACATTATGACTTACAAGCCCTAGTGCATCATTTATTGTTACAGAACAGTGTCAGGCTTACCAGATTTGGCCAGTTTAATTTCTTGAATTCATAATTCCTTAAGAAAACAAATCATTTTCAATATGACAACCATTTAACCCCAAATTTGTTCATAACACAAAGCCTGGAACAAACCAAAAATCCCAAAATTTTATTTGTTTTTCTCCATCTTCGCTTGCACAGCATGATGCACCATTATAAGTTAAAAAAGCATGCAGGGTTGAACTATCAGGACCTCAACAGTTTTCGGATTGTTAGTTTTCTTTTCTTGTTGCTTCAAAGATGGATTTAATATCGCACCATGTCCTCTTGTAGAATTTGATTCCCTCGTTTCCTCACTCATGATAAATTCTGAGTTATGATTGCCCAATCCTTTGTTCTCATCCATAATGTTGATTGCTTGCCTTGGAACATTGAAGCTTGAGTTCAAGGTACTAGCATCCTTAACTTCCTTAGCCTGTTCATTGTATGCAGAAGAACATATCTAAATAACAGTCCATATGAGAGAAATCTAAGACAAATAGATCTTAAATGAAGAATGTATGATAACAAAGCTGGTAAGAGGTTCCTCCTATTTGCATGAGGTTTTGAACACTTCATACTAAAGAATTTATTATTAGCAGTGCCAGCATTTGCATCAGCCCATCAAAGTAACACCAGTTTTCTTTCTTTCCAAAGTGAACAGAGGAAGGCTGAAGATACTTTTGCATTGATAACCTATGGGCCTGCCTCCAAGCAATATCAAACAACAAGAAACCAGCACCAGCAAAATCATCCAGACTCGGTTCAATCATGTTGGCAAAGCAGCTGATACATAATATCTCATTGCATGAATAGCAATTTGAAGTAGAATATCTGAGGGCAGGTAGTAGGAATGGCAATGGAGTGAAGCAAAGAAAAAAGAAGTCCGGGAGGGGCAGGAGTTTCCATTTTATTTTTATGATTTTATAAATTTTAAAAAATAATCATATTCTTCTATATTATCATTAAGTACTATCAGCGTACATGTCAAATTATGAATAATATTATTTACAAATATTTAGAAAAGAAAAAGAATAATATTTGAGTATTCGGCAACATATATCCAAAGATAAACAAACGTTCTCATACTTAGATGTGTCAAATATAGACGGGTTAAAATCGAGGCAGATTAGCCTAAACCCAAATTCCTGCCTCGATACTTTTGGTGGCGGTGGGAATATCCTATCGGGTTCGCAGAGTAGAGTTGCCATCCCTAACAGAAAGAACAAATATATGTGGCCATCCTGCATATTTGCACATAGACATAACATACATATGTTTGTACAGATGCATGTTCATGCTTATGGCTTCACATAAGTGATGTACATAAACTAGTGTGAAGTTTTAAAGGTTTTTGTATGTCCTACCAATTAATTTCAAGAAATTAAGCAAGTAATTGTAAGAAAGCTTCACGAGTACAACCTGCTCATCTTTCTTGCAGAAGTATTTTCTGAGTAGAACCTTCAATATTTCATGTAGTCTTTGAACTGGTTGCGTATGCATCAGTAAGTGAACCTCAACATCATTCTTGTCCTTATCCCTTAAACTCTTTATCGAAATGTCAAGGCAGTTTATCTTTTCTCTCAAAGCATTACAGCAAATATCAGACCACTCCGCATTTTCTACCCAAGCCAATCCACTTTGCAAGGATATCAAATCTTCTTCAAGTTTATCAATTTCAGTATCTGCTTTTGTCATCAAGATCCTCAACACTTGTATGCAGCATTTCTCATTCAAAGCATCTTCTTCAATAGCGTCTATAAAAGTTTAATATAATGTAACAACCGTAAACATATAAATGCAATCAAAGTAATAAAGAAGAGTCCAAAAGAGACACATGTATACCATACCAAACCCATAACCGAAATAAAAATCACACTGCCATTCTGGTTGCGTATATAAATTGCTTTCGTCTGCAACTGAAGGTAAATTAATCAAATCAATACGGAAACATAACTTAATACAAAAACAAACACTTTGATAAGAAATTGCTGCAAACCTGACTCACATGGCGGACCCCAGAGATCCCAATCCATGAACTTTTTAAATATGTTTATCCTGAAATGAAATTGCTAAATTAGATAAAACACCCACTCAGGGTCGGCTCTGAGGGTGGGCCAGTAAGGTCGACCGCCCAGGACTTAATAATTTTAGGGCCTCAAAATTATATATCAGTAGTTATCAAAATTATAAAAAAAAAAAAAAAAAAATTAGCCCGAAGAACATATGATTTAAAAAAAAAAAAACTCGAACAAATACAACACAATCAATTAACTCTTGAAATTTTGTCATTCTTAAAGTGCCTTTCCAATTCAAAAAATTTTCATTAATGATAGAGACTTCAAAACTTCCACCTCCATCAAATTTCTGCCATTAAATAATTAATAGAAATTTTATCTTATAGTTTTTCACAAAAATACATATGATATATGACCATATCATATTATTTTACATTAATATAAGTTTACATTGCCCTTTTCTATTATTTCGCCTTAGGCTTCCTAAATCTCAGGACCTGCCTGCACCCACTATTCATTGATGCTTATAGTTTCCAATATTCCACTAATTTTGGTTTATAAACTAATGAAAAACATTAAATTTCTTGAATTGAGTTACAAGTTATTGAAATGGCCTCTACACCAAAAATAAGTATTGATTAACATGCAGTAATAAAAAACTAAGCACATATTTAGCACATAATCAACCCAAATTAACAGTGAAACCCAAAAAAAACCTTTTTAAAAGCTTTTAGAAAGGGAAAATTAGTAAAAAAAAAATTACCAAACAATAACAAAATTGATAAAACCGAGCAAGATCCAAAAAGGAAAAAAGAGAAAGCTCAAAACTAATCAAGCATTCAACTCTTTTTTTAGACAAAGAAAAAAGAAAATTAATAATTTCATAAAAAATGCTTTTAAAATATTATTAATCAAGCATTGATGAATGTGAAAAAGTAAGTGAAAGATCAAGAAAAGAAAAAGTGGAAAATGCAGCTTTCTCGGCAGCCAAACAGACCAAAAGAAAATTACCTACGATTGCCGTGAAGAAGAAAGATCTAGAAAGATTACACAGACAATTTTCTTAGGGCTTCGAGTTTCTCAAGATTGTAGAGAGAGACATTTTGTGAGTTAGAGAGTGATTTCAGTGAGAGAAAATAAAACAAAAGCTGATGCTGAAAGTGACCAGCTGAGGAGAGAGAGAGCGACCTATGAAAAATGAAATTTATATTAAAGACAAGGGTAAAACAGTAAAACTGTCTTGCGTGTAAATATGAAAGGTCACTTGTGTAAGACACGTGGGTTTCTGTGGGGTCCAAAAGGTTTGACGCCTTTATAGACAGATGAATTGGCAGAATCTGGACCGTTGGTTCGTTGACTTTAAGAAAAGTATAAAACGTGTGGTTGTAATTATAGCTCCTGATTATAGTGGGTCCCACAGTCTAAAAATAAAAAAAGTCAAATATTTTCTGAAACGGCCATTATTTTACTCGTGTAACCGCCGTGATGATATGATAGAGAGTGTGTGGGGTCATCAGATGGACCCCACAGAAGCAGAGATGAGACAGTGATGGATTTGCTTTTTTGACTGCATTTTGGAAAAGAAACTAAAATGCATTGGACACGTGGCAGTATTATAGAAGCTTGTGGCAAGATGGTAAATAAGAGCCATGGTACGAGAATTTGTATAGTACGAAACTTGGTTGTATGCTTGCTTTGGAATTTTCACCGGGCACACAACTGTTTGTCACTGTTGCTATTGCTTGTCTAATTAAATTTTGTCACATCCCTTGAATCTAATAATAATATGGATTTTTTATCCATATATACAAAAAATATAAAATATTTTTATATATAGATTGAAAAAAGAAATATTTTCCTGAATATACTGTTTTATACCATATGGAAGGATTGAGAAAAATGGTAGCAAAAAATCACTAGTCATACTGGCGAAAATTTAACACCACAATTATCACCAGTATAACTGGCGATAATTGTGGCTATACCCAACAGCTACTAGGCCTATGAGCAATAGCCTGCCCAGCAGCTGAAACCTATTTTAAAGGTATCGCCATTTACAATGGCGATACCATAAAGCTACACACCACCGCGTGCAGCATGAAGGGATGTGACAAAGAAAAATCGCCAGTTTAACTGGCGATTTTCCTTTGCTGAATTTTTTTTTTTCAAAAATAGAAAAGCCTGCATGCAGGAGAGAATAGATTCTATTCTCTCCTGCATCTCCTTCATCTTTGTTCAAGTAAGCCATAGCCATCCCTCCCTTTAAAAACCTTCTCCTCTACAATCCATCCATTTCAAAATCATTCTCAAAATTTCTCATTATTAGCTTCAAATTCTATAATAATTTGGTGAATGATATTGAACTGCTTCATAAGGTAATTTTTTTTCATAATTTTTAAAATTATTTAGTTTAGATATATATTTTTAAATTATTAATTTGCTCATAATTTGTGTTCATTTGTATATGGTTTTTAAATTATTATTGTTTATGTTATTATGTTATCTTACTAAATATTAGTAATTTTTAAAAAATTATGATTAATATTTGGAAAAATGTTATTTTTATTATTATGTTAAATATATAAATAGTTGTTAAATTGTGTGATTATTATGTTAAAATTTAAATTACCATTTGTTATTATAAAAGAATATAATTTTAATAATGAATATAATAATAATAATAATAATAATCATATAGTTTGAGATAATAATATAGTTTAGTATTATCTCTATTAAATTATTACACATTTTCTGTAAATTTTTTTATGTTGTTTATTTCTTTATTTTTTTTTGTTGTTTTTGTATTTTTTAAAGTTATTTATGTATTTTTGAATTTTTTAGATTAGTGATTTTTTTTTTCAATTGCAGAAAATGATAGTGACGATTATCTAAATATTTTTGTGTTGGAAGAAATTGCAAGCTCCTTAAGGTAAATATATTAATTTTATTCAAGTGAAATTTACGTTTAAATATTTGTATTTGCGTGTGTGTGTAATTTTTTATGTCGAATTTACTAATTTATAATGTTTGCATATAGAATATCTTAATAAATATATTGGTTATATAAAAAAAATTTATAGAAGCAGTAATTTTAGTCAAGTAAAATTTATGTTTGTATGTAGATAAAATTAAAAAATATATTATTTTTATTCAACTAAAATTTATGTTTAAATATTTGTATGTTTAAATATATAAGCTTAATAAAAATATATGTATATGTATACACGATAGAAAATTAGTTAAAACAATACATATATATATATATATATATATATATATACCTAAAAATTTAAAATTAATCAAAATTATTACATTGTATACATAATATGAATTTAATATTTTGAAGTATTAAAAATAGAAAAAAAAATAATTTTTGGAGTTCAAAATTAAGCATGATTTCATATAAATATATTTACTTAAATATTAATTAATTTTTATAAATATCTTTACTTAAATATTAATAAATTATAATTATTTTTAAATATTATTCACTTTTTAATATTATTGGTGTAAATTTTTTTTAATTTTGATATATTTTAATATAAAAAAATTATACTAGTCAAAAATTTATATATGAAAAAAATAATTTATATTATCATTTTTAATCCTTAATAAGTTTTAATTATTGTAATTTTATCACACGATAATTTTTCCCATTTCATTTAACTAATATTTAATTATTGTATGTAATTTATCATTTGTTATGTATTTATAATTGTAGTAATTTGATATCATAACTATCATGATAAGCACAAAATATAACTTGAATATTAATAATAATTTTTTATAATTATTTCATGTAGTCAGAAAAACATGTCAAGTTCACCATGTATCGTTGCTTACTGGGCCGGTAATATAATCCATAATCAATTTGGTATTGATTATGAACATGGTTTCTCAAAAATGATTAGGAGTGGAGATAGATTATGCATAGAGGAACTTAAAGAGAAACTTAGTAATGCCTTGAGAATAGATAACACTTCTAGAACTATATTGAAAATTATGTATAGAATTCCAAAGATATTGATGGAAGGAAATATAAAATTTGGTTGTATTGATATATGGGATGAAGATGACATAATGGCAATGTATGAGCATCATGAAAAATATGCACAGTGTTTGAATTATATTAAGATGTATCTTGAAACTCAAGAGATAAATATGCACATGAATGCTCATGTTGGACCTTCTAATGCGCATCAAGAATGTGATGAGGATGAAGGGGGTGTTGTTGAGGCGGCAGGCGATGAAGAGGAGGGTGATGAAGTGGAACATGATAAAGGGGTTAACACTGAGGGGGAAGATGATGATATTGATGAATATGAGGAGATGGAAGATTTTAATGATGAGGATGAAGATGAAGATGATGATATGTATGATGTTGAGTACAATACATTAACAGAGGCAACTATAGATGCTACTGGTTCTAGTGGTGGATATTTGGTAGGCATAGAGTACGATCCCATGCATGCTAATCCTTGCATAGATGATAATAGCATGACAGTATTTGATCCATCAAAGGAATTTGCAAAAGGAATGATTTTTCAATCTAAAGAAGTCGTTCGAGCAGCAACAAAAGAGTACTCCTTGTGTCGAAATCAAGAGCATATGACTGAGGTTGCTAGGTAGAATACATTTGTTCTAAAATGCAGAAAAAGCAATAGTGGTTGCGGATGGAGATTGCGAGCAACTAAAAAGATGGGATCTGTGTTTTGGGAGATAACTAGGTACAATGGCCCTCATAGTTGCACTAGTTCTGGTAAGTCACAAGATCATCGGCAGCTAGATTCAAAATTGATGTCTAACTACATTGAGACTGTTGTTCGGGAAATGCCACAAATCAAAATTAGTGCCTTAGTGGCTTGCATCCATCAGAGATTTAATTACACGCCTTCCTATAAGAAAACATGGCTTGCTAAGCAATTAGCCATTGGCAGGTTGTTTGGGGATTGGGAAGAGTCCTACAAAAAGCTTCGGTAGTGGATGGGTGTTGCAATCACAGCTAATCCCGGTTTTCGATATATAATTGATGATGATGCTTGTTATGTCCAAAATATTTTAGATCCTACATGTCGGGTATTCAGAAGGATATTTTGGACATTTAAACCTTGCATTGAAGGCTTCAATTATTGTAGGCCAGTATTGTATATGGATGGAACATTTTTGTATGGGAAGTATAAAGGGTGTTTACTGATAGCCTCTACATTGGATGGGAATAATAAGGTTTTTCTTGTTGCATTTGCTATTGTGGGAAAGGAGAATAATGACAATTGGAGTTGGTTTATGAATAACATCAGGCTGCATGTGACTACCAATGAAGATTTGTGTGTAATAAGTGATCGCCATGTTGGAATAATTCATGCAATGCAACATGATTGGTGGAAGATGTGCGATCACCGTTACTGTATTTGACACATTGCAAGCAACTACAATACAAAGTTCAAGAATGCTAAATTGAAGGAGTCCCTAACAAAAGCAGGTAATCATCTACCCATTAAATACATCTACTCTTATACATGTTAAAACTGTGTTTCAGCAAGTAATTATTGTCTTCTTTTTTTTTTTTTTATAATATGTGTAAAGCATACGAACACCAGAAAAGAAAGTTTAAAAAGCTGATGAACAGCATCTATGAAATGCACCCTGAAACAAAAAATTGGATTGAGAGAATCCCATTGCATATGTGGACCCATGCATATGATAAGGGGAAACGATATGGGAGTATGACTACTAATATTGCTGAGTCAGTTAATGGAATGATCAAAGAAATTCGGGGCATGCCGATAACTTATTTGGTGAATAGGTTGTTCAAACAGATGGTGCACCAATTTGATGAGCGAAGATCCGAATATTCAAGGGAGATTGCTGACGGGGCTATGTATTATAAAGATTGGCAAAATTTATTGAACAGGAGGGTGGCAAAGGCAAAGGGGCATTCTGTGACATCTTATGATAGAGAAAAAGGGATTTTCTCTATCATTACAGCTTTTAACAGTACATTGCGAAAGGGAGCAAATGAACAGGTCGTTAATTTATTTAAGCGCACCTGCACATGTGGCAAATTTCAAGAGGCAAAAATACCTTGCTCCCACGCCATTGCTGGTTGCTTGAGCAATGGGATCAATTATTTTCAGTTCATTGATTGATGTTATACTTTGGAATGCACACTGAAGTGCTACCAAGTCGGCTTCCAACCTTTAGGGCACTTTGAATATTGGCCTACATCTTACCAGTTGCCTTTAATTCCAGATGCTAGTCTGATGCGAAAAAAGGGACGTCCAATTACATCAAGAATTCAAACTGAAATGGATTGGACAGTTAATGATAAGCAAGGATACTCATGCAGATTATGCGGTAAACCTGGACATAATATCAAGACTTGTTCGCATAATAGGAGTCGTGTATCTAATGCACAAAAAAATGATTATTGCTTGAACGTTTATGTAACTATTGTTGACTTATTTAGATTATTATGCTTGTTATGTCAAATATATTTTATTGCATTTGTGTAATTGTTCGAAATTTATTTTATTTTTATTTTCAGGTGCAGTCAAACGATAATTATATAAGAAAAAGTCATCAAAATAATATGTTTAACATTAATAGTTCAAATAATGTAGAAACAATAAATAGATACACATATCCTAATGGTACTATATGGTATGGTAAGAAGAGAAAATTCATTAATCGTCCATATAGTGACAATGATGAAAATGATTTTGTGAAATATTTACCAAAATATTTGCCTAAGTGTTGTTAGACTATTGATTTATGTATTGAAAATATTATGCTACAATTAATCTACGTGCTGATGAGTTTATGGAAGATGGTGAAATGCATCAATCTCATTTGTTCATATCAATAGAAAGATCCTTCGATTGTATTTCAGACATTTATTTATCTGATGAAAATTAAACATTATTTATTCAATGTATGAAAATTCATTTTTATAATTTCTTATTTGATTTTTCTTATGAATCAACTATTCAAATATTAGTTAAAATTTTATTATATACAATTATTTAGAAGATGACGATAGATAATATTATTTCTTTTATTTGCAATTGAGACACAATGATAAAACTCTAACATTTAATTATTCAAACAACATATTGAAAAACACATACAGTACATATTGAAAAACACATAGAGTACATTGAAAAACACATAGAGTACAATTCCACAACCGCTTCCTGATGATCCAGACATGTTTGATTTTTTTGTTGTTTGTGTCAATGTAAGTTTTGAATTTATACACAAATTCCATGGTCACATGCTCACAGTAATGATTGCGTGTTGTCAAATTATTATACTTTAAATTTATATATGTTTTTAGTGATGATACAGTATTGTCAGATCATGTGTTGTATAGTGTTATCAAAGCATGTCATATCATTTTGATTATTGTACTAGGTAAATAAGAGATGAATATATGTAGTATTGTCATATCATTTTGATTTCAAATAAATTTATTAATAAGAATATGAATTTTTTTAGGTATGCAGCATCACAGGAGAGATGTAATACAGCCTGATCCTATTGATCCATCGTTATTAAGATTACAGCGCATACATCGATCTGAAGTTGTTTGGTATGATCGACTCGAGTCACCCTTACTCATATGTTGTCATTCTTCTACATTACTGCACATAGAGCATATCGATGAACGTATTCGGGACCATCTCCAGCAGACTAGATTTTTAGGGATAGCTAAGCTTGGATTCTTCCAATTAGACTGGCACTTTATCACTGCCCTTGTGGAGCGATGGAGGCCTGAAACTCACACTTTTCATTTTCCCGAAGGAGAGATGACTATTACCCTTCAGGATGTAGCTATTCAGACTGGCTTGCCAATTGATGGTGTAGCAGTGATTGGTCACAGCCAGCATGATTGGTTGGATTTATGTGAGAGATTATTAGGAGTAAGGCCACCTAACAATGTTATGTTGGGATCGAAGTTGAGTCTATCTTGGCTAGCTGAACAATTCAGTGATCTTCTAGCAGATGTAGATGAGATACTATTCACCGCCATACTCGTGCATTTGTTTTGCATATTATTGGTGGAATATTATTCCCTGATGAGTCATCTTCACAAGTGCATTTGATCTTCCTTCCTCTACTAGAAGATTTAAATAGAGTCCAAAATTATAGTTGGGGTGGAGCATGCCTTGCATGCTATATAGAGAGCTATGTAAGGCCACAGATCCGGCTGCAAAACAAATTGGTGGTGCACTATTTTTGCTTCAACTTTGGGCATGGGATCGACTTCCATCAGTTGCACCTACACTATCTGTTCAGACACCACATGTTGGCATACCACTAGGCTTTTGGTATGAATAAATATTATTCATTACAAATTTTGCAAGTACTTACTTTGTTAATTAATAAAATTATTTTTTATAGGTGGAGCGCTGCTCGAATCATTACTTCGGTGTCCACTCATGTGTTGAAGTATATAAGATATATGTTTGACTTGATCGAAACTAATGATGTATGTATTATTGACTCTTATATATATATATATATATATATATATATATATATATATACAAAATACAAATATTGATAAGCAGTGTGGATTTATTACAGGTAATATGGGAGCCATATTCAAACAACATTATGCAAATCCTACCAGCCGAGTGTTTGGATGGACAACAAATTTGGCGTACAGTTGTCCCACTGATATGTTTTCACATTGTGGAGTGGCACCATCCCGACAGAGTGTTACGACAGTTTGGACTCCGACAGTCCATACCAAACCAGCCATTACAGACAGATGAGCTTCACTCTATGGATTTGCGATCTGGAGAAACTCATTGGCCTCGTGTGCATTCTAGATGGGTTTCCATGTGGAATGCACGATTGCAGCGTGTTTATACTATTCCATCATTAGTAGACAATCTCCATTACCATTCAGAGTATATGGAGTGGTATCGTCGTGTCACACATAGGTGGATTTCATCGTCAGGGGGTGTTCTTGGAGTAGTGGTGAGGTTTTTTTTTTTTAATTATAATTTTGCTTTTTTAATACAAATAAAATGTTTAAGCTTTTGTTAGTATGCTTAATTTATCGATTTTTATGTCATTTTCATATTTGATTGAGCAATGATGTCGACGAAATCCATAGGACAAATGAGAGCATGTTTTATGCTATACAACAATAGCGGAGACTCATTGTCATGCCACCACCCCAACCTTCACAAGATCAACCACCATTTTCGAATGCTGCAATTAATGAAGAATTAGACATTGATCCACCACGGCCTACACGACGTCGACCTCGAGCGCATAGTTTTATTGCACGTCGACAAGCAGTACCAATAATTCAGGTTGAGAGTATATGTCCACATGTTCCACTACCTGTTTCATATCATGATCAACAAACATACAGACATTCTGCTCCACCAATAGCTGATATGCCTAGCCCATCACAGGTAGGGATATCTGACACGCCTGTGCCACCTCATATGATGACATCATACTTACCACATATGAGTTGGATTCCAAGGGACTCTGCATCCATTCCACATGACCATAACCCATTACATGCAGATCCTTTCCCTAGGTCTACTCAGGCAATATCTGGACCTTTTGGACAGTTTAGTGGTATGTCCTCTCCATGGATTACACCACAGCATATGACAAGTAGAGCATTTGGTAGTGTAGCATCTGAGGGTCCTTTTAATCTAGAGGAAGAAATAACAAATACAGAAGAGGAGGCTGAGCCTAGCAGATTAGTCAGAACAACATTCAGAAGACAACGACCAAGACGTAATAGGAGACCACCAACCTGTGGTATAAGTGGACACATTGGAGGACACTGATGTTTAATTTTATTCCATGCCATGCCTGACATTTCTTTCTCTAATTTTTATCTAGTACTTTTTTAATTATTTGATTTCACTATATTAATATTTTTATATTATATATATAATTATAATATTTTATAAACTATAATATTTTTTCTACTTTTTATAATATCCAATGACATCAAATAACTATAAATATTTAATAGAGCATATGAAATGATTAAAGATGAACATATAATACAATAAATTCGTTAATTTAGGTATTGACCACATTTTTATATAATAAATAAACTAGTTCGTTTGTATAATAAATATCAACATATATATATATATATATATATATATATATATATATATATATATATATATATATATATATATATATATATATATATATATATATATATATATATATATATATAATTTTAATAATAGTTACTAGCAATTGGTGATCAACTTTATTAATTTCAAGTTAGTAAAAAGTTTATTATTTTAAATTTAGGTATTTATTAACTATTAGAGTAAAAAAATCATTTACATTGTGAAGAAAAATATCATAGATAAAGCATGTAATTAAAAAAGGTATATCTTACACAACATATGTTATATAATTAAGTAGTAGCATAGCATATGAATTGAATAAAATACTAAGCATTACAAAATAAGCAGCTCAATTAAGCAAATAGTACGTTAGACAACACCAATGTTTAAGAGCTGCAATTACTGTTCTACATATATGAAAAGATCACTAAGCTGTTAGCATTAGTCAATAAGCTTAAGGACCTACTTGTATTCAATAATTATAAGTAGCTCACAAAATAAAATAAAGACTACGCAAGTTTCAACTAATTGTCCTTACCACCATATGCCCTCCTATATCATAGCAACAATCACCAACAACAACACCATAAAAATAAGCATTCCACCAATCAACTTAGATATTAGTTTGTAGCATCTCAAAGCTCTCTTCAACCTCACCTTTTCATTCATTAACTCAGCATTAGCATATCTCATTTCATCAATAGTCTCTCCCAATCTTGAATTTATATCAGCAAACTCTTGCACATTGCCCCGCAGGTGATTTACATCCCTTTTACAAATTTTCAACTCTTGATGCATTGTTTGTAGTTTATCTTTCAAATGTTCTCTTTCCGTTTTACGAACTCAAGATGGGATTCCAATGACTGTTTCTTCAGCACCATTCTGCCCATCATATTTTTTTGTGACTGAGAGAGTTTAGGATCCATCCATTCTAAATATCCACAATCATCATACTGCATCACAATGTTTATAGAAAAATGAGAGCCAAGCACGTGTTAATTTTCAATTGAAAACTGAAAAATTCAAAAAAGAAAAAATTAAAAAATAAAAGTCTAAACCATAATTCATAATCATTTCATCATTTATTAAACACAATCATAATTAAAATCCTATTTGACAATCACTATTTATATTTTACATAATACCTAGTGAAAACTCTAATTAAAAATTATCAAATTCAATCATATAAACCTTATTTTACCTTTCTTATAGGACAACGATAAAATCTCCTCCTCGGATTTTGTTGAGTGTACGAGGTTAGCAAGTCAGCAGGTAGGTCGTGCGTGCATTTTTTCACCTCAGAAATGCTATCGTTGCTGACAATCGATGCATCACTGCTTGGGTCAACCTGTGGCCTCTATTTCAAATCACAAATAGATAGTTATAAAATTCCAAAAATAGAATTTATAGATTTATTAGATAAATTTAATAATATTATCAAATACTAAAAACTATAATCTAATTTTTTTTCAAATTTTTAAAATTTTATTTTACATATACTAAAAAAAACACATTTTTTAGATTTTTTACTGTATTCTTTTTGTATTATTAACCATTTTTTATTTGGTAAAAATATATATAATTTATTAATAATTGTAAAACTGCAAATTTCACAATAATTAATTTTTTGGTCTGCTAACAATAATTGATATTTTTGCATGAAAATATTAAAAATTAAGTAATAGTTATTAATTACTTATTACATCACGTTAATATCATTTGTCTATTAATTTGTTGATACTATACTTTTTTAAGTATTATCATTCATGACATTCTAAATATTTAAAACATCATATTTATTTCTTCAAATTTTGCATTTATTTTATATTTACATTTATTAAACAACTTAATTTTATTTTTGTGTATATTAAATGACAAATTTCTCCCATGTATTATCGTTTATGTTGAATTTTTTTAAAAATATTTTAGTACCATATTTTGTCTAAGTATTAATAAAAAATTTTATTCATATTTTTTAAGATATTTATATAAAATCATTTATAATTCATATTTATCAATACATTTTTATCATTTATTTTTATAAGATAATTTTGAAAATTAAAATTATTTTCTTACTATTTTTAATACTTTGTACATATTAAATTATACAATCTATACAAATTAGTAAATTTTAATTAATTAAAATTTTCCATACAATTATATATCTAAGATGACAAAAATTTAATAAAATTGTAACAATTATATATAAAATTTTCAACTCATCCAATAATAATATTCTACTTTTCTATCAATAAATCCTCTAACTAAATTTTTTAAATATTTTTTAATAATACATTCATAAATATATATCCATAAATTTCTCAATAATTTCAAAAAAAAAAATTTATTACAAAGACCAACAAACAAATAAAAATGATTAAAACAACATCATATAAAAATTAAATAAAAAAAAAAAAACTCACCACAACTTCCTGCGTTTCTCCTTCCATTTTTACTTCAGTTTCAATTGTTTCAGATCTCTATATCTCTCTTTCTCTTGGCCAAAAAAAAAAAAAAAATCTGTCTGCTAGATTTATAATAGTTTAAATCGCCTGTATAAACAGTGATTATGTCACTTCCTACGCCGAAAATGTCATCTCCTACACCTACAAAGAATAGCTAGGCGCAAAAAATTTTCAAAAACCGATATCGCCAGTTTAACTGGTGATATTGTAACAATATCGCCAGTTAAACTGACGACATTGTTAAATTTGATTTAACAATATCGCCAGTTAAACTGGTGATATTGTTAAATTTAATTTAACAATATCGCCAGTTTAACTAGCGATATCATTAAAATTTAATTCTCCCGCACTACGCCCACTAGCTTCACCAGCTTTATTTAAAATAAGTTAAAAAAATAACATTACTAATAATATCGCCAGTTAGAGTGGCGATTTGGTCCAGATTACTTTATCGCCATTCTAACTGGCGATTTTGACTTTCATTTTGTCCACTTTGCCACAATAAACATACATTGGAAAATATTTTTTAGCTCAACTTATACAGGGAAATAGTTTTAAGATTTGACATAAATTAGTCAAAAACCCTAATAATATCCCCAAAAAATAAGAACTTTATTTTTTCATTGAAAATAATTAGACATCGTCCCGTTTATTAATTTTTATAAATTGTGTATGCAAGGAATTATACTCATAAATGTTAATGTCAAGAGTTTACTTGGTTGAGAAGTGATTGGGCTCTCACCTTATCAATCAAATTCACTTTCATTGCCAAATTATAAAGGAGGGAACTATTTTATTTAATTGGACTTATCAAACAAATTGGACTAAGTTTGATTCATTCCCCCATTTTATGAATTCTTAATCATTGGCATTAAAAGTTTGCCTTTAATCAAATTGCGAGTACCAATAAACAGATTAGAGATAGCAATAGATAGAGTATGAGATAAGTTTTAGTATATTTATATTTTACGCATTTTGTATTAAGGTGGATGGAGCATATCACAAGCAAAGGAAATTGAATTGCAAATATCTATTTATTTTTTAAAAAATAAAAATATATACATGTATTTATATAAAAATTACATTTTTATAAGAAAATCCATTTTCTATTTACACACACGTGCGTGCGTGCGCGCGTGCACACACACACACACACACAAACATATATATATATATATATATATATATATATATATATATATATATATATATATAATGCATCATTATGTATATTTTACCTAAAAATATAATTATAATATCAATAAATATATGTAAAAATGAATTCTAAAAAATATAATATGTATTTACATCTATTAAATAATATATATATATAATATAAAATACATATATATGGGACCTGTTCGAGGTGGATATGTCAATGTCCGTACCACTCTATTTATAAATGGGAGGAGTTTTATCCGCTTATTAGGATCAGATTAAGTAGGTATCTAACAAGGTTGGTCAAAATTGTCATTCCCAAAGAAGCCTATTTAATTTTATTATGGTTAGTTGGTAATTGATTAATAGTTGATAATTGAAAAATACAATCATTTGTTAAAGTTTGTTTTAGTTGTTATTGAAATGTTTAATGAAAATTAAAAATATAATTATTTTTAACATATAATGTGCTATTTCCCTTTTAGTACTTGATATCAATCACAAAATACTGAAATTAAAAATTAAAATTATTTTTAATATATATTTAAATTTATTTTAAACATGAAAAGCGATAATTTTTATAAATACTAAATATTTTAATAATTACTTATTATTTTTTAGAAATTATAATTATAGTAATTGTATACAAATTAATTTGAAAAAATATTTTCATAAATAGTAATTTTTTTACAGGAGTAATATAATCTAAATTCTATAAAGTAGTGAGAAAAAAATTACAAGATGGAGATTTTTAAATTAGCAGCTGTACGTAAGTCTTAGTTAATATTAGCTTTTTTTTTTTTTTTTTAAATTAAATTTGACTAAATAGGTTGATCTTAAAAGTCAAAAAATTATAAACCAGCTCAGAACCTTTAAACTAAACACTCACTTAGTCAAATATGCAAAAATAATATCAGTATTCATATATATATCTATGAGCAAGAAAGAAGAATGAATCAATACCAGGCTTAAGGGGTGACAAATGGTGGATTGGTCGATATGGATTGGGTCTAAATGGATTGGATGATATATCACCTATTTATCCATTTACTGCCATTTAATTATTATTGGTTTTTTTCTTAATATACTTTATATATTAATTTTTATTATAACTCATTTTAAAATATAATTTAATTTGTGAATATTTATATTTTAAATATCAATATAAATGTTATATAATATGTAAATAATTTAAATGAATATTATGTGATATTATTTTTTAAATTATGGTATTCGTTATATTGCATAACTTCATTGTAAACTATATTCTCAATATAAATTATTATTTTTTTTAATTTGGCTTTTCACTTTTGGCTACAAATTTCACAGTAGATGTTCAAATATATCTTGATAATGTAACATACAATTATCCATGATAAATATACCTCTATATCAAGTAATGTTTGTTCTTGTGTTTTATTAATAGTCATTGCAAAATAAAGATGCACATTGAACTATTTTCTTTTAAAATGAAAGAATATCTCTCATTTTCAATTAGTGATTGTGGTATCCTTGGTAATAAGACTTATTTTTCTACATATTGTCATACTATTATTTTTGTATGTATAATATTTATATTAAATTTTTTGCACATCATTCTTATTCCATTGAACAATATTATGAAACAATTAACTTTTAGTTCTAATTTGTGAGGTGGCAAGTTATTTGATAACAATATATTTATAAACTATTTTTTGGTACAATTCACACCTTATTTTTATTATTATTGATATCACTATTCAATATTCTCTCCTGATTTCTCTATTCAGTTTAAATGAAACTTTTCAAATTTAATAAAATTGAGCATTTATAAAATTTTATAAACAAAATTTAAATCCAATTTGCATCTTTCTAATTACATAGTTACGTTATGCACTGAATTGTGTATAAAAAAAGTATACTATTACTATAATAATTAAGCAGTGAAACTCGTGATTATTATATTATATTAGGATTTTATATTTATGCATATTGGTATCAGTTTTAGTGTTAGCAAGTAATAGATAAATAAAAAATAAGAATTTTTTTTAAATTTAGAATGATTTGATTATTCAATTTAAAATAAATATAAAATTTTATTTAACTTTTATCTTTTTCAGTTCATATTAAAAATTTACTTATTCATATATTTTTATATATTGTTTTAGATATTTTGGACTTAATTTATTTATTTATCTATATTTATTTTTTAAATGTCATACATTTATATTTTTATTTTTTGAATAAAGATTTTTTCTCATATAAGTTGAAATTTATCTAATAATCTAATAATTTAAAATTCTTAATAGTTTTATTTATTTAAAAGATTCAATAGTTTAAACTTTAGATTAATTCTTATTTGCTTAGTAAATATAAAGAAAATTAAAGAGCAATTATAAATTAATTTTTGTTGTTAATAGATATAACATGCAAAAAAATTTGCTGAGACTAATCATAACTTAACATGTGTGAAAATTATTGATTTTTTTTTTATCAAAAGATAAATTTTGTAATATTTGGCCAAGCAAAAAAATAAATTTTTTATTTATTATTAATCTTATTTTTGTTATGTTGGATTTGTTCATTAAAAAATATAAAATAATAATTTTATTTGAAGATAAGCTTTCAAATTTATTCACTAATATCTAATTTCCTTGCTTCTGAAAAAATACACTGCTAATTAACATAATATTATAAATACATTTGTAATAAATTATTAATTCTAATCATATAAATTAATGAAGACATTAATTTGTTCTATTGTGATAACTTATATTTTTACACCTTAATATTAAATTTAAATTAAATATTTCAATATTGATAGTTGAATCTTGACTATAGTATAAACAAATTTAAAAAACAAATATTAAATTTAAGTATATATAAAATAGCAAGTAAATTAATTTTTTTTTAAAGAAGAACATAACATTATAAAAAGAAACTTTGACATTAGATAATATAATAATAGAACTTTGCTCATTTTTATTAAATGAACTCTCAATTAGTATACCTTTTTTTTCCGCCGCATCTTTCTATAAAATCAAAAATAATTTTTATAATTTATAATATAATTTTTTAAAGTTAAATTAGAATTTTTCTAACTTGTAAATATTCAAAATAATATAAATAAATAAATTATTTTGATTAAATTTATTTATATAAACTATTATTATTTTTTGAGAACATACAAATTATTATTAATGATTAAAACAAATAATTTTAAAATTTATAATAGGACAAAATAATAATTTACATAATAAAAGTAAAATTAGAATTTCTCTAACTTCTAAAAAAATTTATTTATATTTTATGTTTTTTTAAATATTAAGAAGTTTTTTGAGCAAGCTTCTTAATATTCTTTCGAATATGAAGAAGCTTATTCAAAAAGCTTCTTAATACTCAGGAAAATAAAAAAAAATATAAATTACTCTAATTAAATTTTTTATTTAAATTAAATATAATTAACTATACATTAAATAATAAATATTTTATTTTTTCTCATTCCAATTGAATTAATTATTTCTTTATTTGAATTAAATATAATTAGATATTAAATATAATTAATTATATCTTCAATAATGATTATTTTATTTTTTCTTATTCTAATTTGAATTCATCATTCTTTATTTAAATTAAATACAATTAAATAATTATATTATTTAATAAATAAAAAGAATTTATTGATGACTCTTACGTAAATTTGCTTCCCCTCACACACATTTATATATATTATATTCAGGCAAATATAAAAATATAAATTATTTTATTTGAATTTTTATTTAAATTAAATATAATTAACTATACTTTAAATAATAAATATTTATTCTTTTCTCATTCTAATTCAATTCTTTTTTTTATTCAAATTAAATTATATTAGATTAAATTAATATAACTAGATAATTAAATTATTTAGTTATAATAATTATATAATTATATATTTGCAATATAATTAATTATATATTAAATAATAATTATTTTATTCTTTTTTATTATAATTTCATTATTTTCTTATTAAAGTTAAATATAATTAGATATTAAATATAATTAAGTATATCTTTAAATTAAGATTATTTTATTTTTTTATTCAAATTGAATTCACTATCATTCCTTATATAAATTAAATATAATCAGATAATTATATAATTTAATTGATAAATAACCATATTATCCATCATAAATACACAATTAAAAAGAACTTAATAATAACTCTTATATAAATTTACTTATATATCCTCTTACACACATTTAGATATATTATAGATTATAGATATGGATATCCATATCCATTTAACTCATACTAATTATAACCCACCCATTTACCTATTTATTATATAAAAATAATTTATTTTATAATATTCAAAGTTTTGGAATACATGCATGCAAGAACTAACATAGTACATTATAAATATAGGACTTAATTTCAGACTATTCATTTTCACAGAATTTTCAAGAATATATATATATATATATATATATATATATATATATATATATATATATATATATATATATATATATATATATATATATATATATTCTTTTTCATTTAATTTTCCAGGAAAAACAAAATAATATTGAAAAAAGAAATTGGAAAATACTTGTAATCAACATGAATACTATGGACTAATTAGTAATTAACTAAATGACTCCTAGGCCTAATTGGGGGTAAAATTCTAGTGAAAATGAAGGGTCTGAAATTAAATCCTCTATTTAATATGTATTATATTAATTTTTGCATGCATGTATTCAAAAATTTTGAATAGTATAAAATAAATAATTTTTATATAATAAATGGGTAAATGATTGGGTTAGGATTGGTATGGATTAAATGGATATAGGTACTCATATAATAGTTTGTTTTCACCATAATTTTTTAAAGAGATCTTGGCACAAATAATCCAAAAATAAAAAAAAAAAACTTTTATGTCTTCTAATTTTATATTTGCAAAAATGTTATAAACTTCTCTCTTCATTTATAAATTTAGCCTCTCTTCTTCTTTTTGCCTATCAATATCCAATTTTTTTTTCTTTTTACTATCATATATTGATTTCACTTTCATTTAAAATTAAAAAATTAATTTAATCATATTAAATTAATTTTATAAAAATTCAAAATGAATTAACTGCTAACCTATATTTGAATTGAAAATTATATAATTTATCTAAATTTATATATTAGATTTTTCATAAATTTATATAGTATCATTTGTTTCGCATAAAAATTAAATTTATAAAATCAAATACTTTTAAAATTACATTTTACTTGAAATTTTAAAAAATTCTGAAAATAAGCAAATTAAAAGTCACAATAAATAGTATATATTAAACAAAAAATAGTATACTTCTCACAAATAACTAGTATCTAATATAAATTTAGTATATTTACATAATATAATTAATATCTATTATTATTTACATAAACTATGAATTTTTTTAAAAAATAAAAAATCACATCAAATAGTATATATTAAATAAACAAAGTATATTTCTTACAAATAATAAGTATCTAATACTATTTAACATTTAATTTATCGAATATATTAAATAAAATTCAATATGATCACAATATAATTAGTATCTACTATTATTTATATCATTCATGAATTTCAAACAAAAATAAAAAGTCACAGCAAATAATATAAATTATTATAAAATTCAGTATTTTTTAGTATATAATAAGTATCTAATACTATTTATATATAAGTATCTAATACTATTTATATATGACATTAATTTAATAAAACTAGTTTTTTTAATCAAAACACCATCAATAGACTTGCAGTTGCGTAATTTGGAAACATATGCCAATCTTGAGTATGGAATAGAATTAATAGTGATATTTGAAATTATCTTTGCCTCTTTCCAAGTTATAAGGAAAAAAAAAAAGAAAGATTAATGTTTGAAAGTTAATCACAATTTTCTTTTTTTGAGTTGAGTTTTCTTAATATATACACTTTATTTTCTATTAATTTATCATTATCAATTTTAGTTTCTATATTACAAGCATTAAACATATGAATATTGAAAGGATTAATAATTTTTCAAGAATTGGAGAACCAGCAATGGGAGGTGAAAACTCAAAACAAGTGTGGAAATGTGGATAAGTTAAACACAACAGAAAACATGTAGAAATCTACTTACGAAAAATTGATTTACAATAGTCAATTCTTAGTCAATTTTTTTATATTATTATTGAGACTATTAATTAGTTGATTTATTTTATTATAAATTGCAAGGGAAAAAATTACGTAAATATGATTTACAATTACAAAAACGTGAAATAAATTACGACAATAGCAATTATGAATTTTTTTTATTATTATTGCAACTACTTGGGTATACTTTTTGTATATATATCAAGTTTGTATATTGCTTAAATCTTTGATATCACCCCACAATTGATATGTGTTTTTTGATAGTTTGTTTATTGTAGCAGAAAATAACATACATTGTGTGAAATTCACAATGTAATCTCTTATATAATAATAATAATAATAATAATAATAATAAAAGGAAGTAACAAATAATAGCAAACATTATATATTAGTATAAAATTCAATATCCTTTTGATAAAAAAGCAGTATCTAATACAATCTAGACATAGCTTAATTTTATAAAATAGTTCATGAATCAAAGCAAATAATTTATAGTATATGGTATAAATTAGAAACATTAATCTCTTATATAAAAATAATACTAATAAAAGAAGTAACAAATAACAACAAACAATATACATTAGTATAAAATTCAGTATCATTTTGGTAAAAAATTAGTATCTAATACTGTTTATACATGGCTTAAATTTATAAAAATAACTTATGAATGAATGCAAATAATTTATAGCATATGGTATTGTTTGCACCATAATATTTTTTGAGTTATAATTGTAAAAAGCTCATTAAAACCAAGCCCAAAGTAAGCAGTGAAGCCTTTAGAAATTTACAAGTCAAGCCCAGTGATGATTATCATTCCAAATGGCCATAAACAATTCCAGAGAAATAGTGGATAATGGAGGTTACCTGCAGTTGAACTGTCCTAGGGAGTGAATCAACAATTACTAAAAATATTGTAATGGAGAAGCAGTTATTTCCTAGGGAATATTTAAGCTAAATTGTATTTCATGTGGAGGCCCCAACCAATCCATCACTCAACAGGCCCTGTGCCTTTTATCAGTCTTATCCGGCATAGTTTTTTTTTTTTTTTTCTGCTTTCTGTTTTCAAGCTAGTTTTTTTTTTCTGCTTTTTGTTTTCAAGCTTTCTATAATCACTACAATCACTTAATAAAAATTTCCTTTGTTCTATTACTGTTTACTTTACTTCTATTGTTATTACTTGCTACTGAGATTACAAACGTACTGTGGTAAGAAAATTTGGGAATCCACAATCCATTAATAAGAAGTTAGAAAGGTGCAATCCACCAACTTGTGCATCTTCATCCGTATGTGGCACGCCTGTGCAGTTACTAATTTACCCTTGTGCCAAATTTTAGTACCAACAATATTTTTGGTACGCCCAGTGGAACAAACTCTCATGGCACTAAAAGTAAGAAAATTCTAGAAAAAACATTATTGCTAGTTCCCAAGAGCCGTAGGATAACACTGCAATAGCAATGAATGAAGGACACGTTCCATAGCTTGTGGAATAAATTGAGCGTCGGTTGGCTTCTCCACAGCCAGTTCACCAGGAAAACATACCAGAAATGGAAATTTCAACAGGTCCTATTGTTGGAGATATAGCTAATATTACTAGGCCTATCGATGTTACTATTTCTCCTAATAGTAGTTTACACATAATATTTGATGAAATGAATAGATAGTCTTAGAGGGTATATGACGAAGTTGCCAAAAATCAAGTTTTACTCTACAAAGCATTGACCAGTATACTTACTCCATCGCAAAGTCCTAGGTAGGCTAATGTCCACAACCCTACTAAGCAGCCCTCAGAAGAACTCAGGGGGCAATCTGTTGCTCAGTAAGAGGCTGGTGATTCTCATCACCTTGAGGAATGCTATCAACCTCCTCATAGGAGGGAGGAACCAAGGACTATGCTCATAGATCGTTCGAGAAATATTCAACCACAACAATTGCATGCTACTACTGATTCGGCTAATCATCCAATTGTTTATTTTCATGATGTAGGTTTTGCTAGGGAAGGATTGGGGAATATGGCTCCAGCAGTCAACAAGTTTCCACAACCTGTTGTTCCACGGCAAGTCCCAAGGGAGTAGCATCCTGTGGATATTGAAGTTGTCCGAAACGCTGTGCAAGAATTATATGGACTTGACTTTAGGCAAATAGGCCATCCAAAATTTCACAAACCATATCCTATTGCTATAGACCCATACCCTTAGGGATATAGGATTCCAAATTTTACTCTTTATTCTGGGGAGGACGACCAATCTATAGTGGAGCATGTTACCGGTTTCACTATATAATGTGGAGAATTGGCCAATTATGAAAATTTATCCAACTTCAAAATCAGGTTATTTCCTAATTCCCTTACTAAAATGTATTTTCATGATACACAAATTTGCCTAGGGATTCTGTTTTGACATGGCAAGAAATGGAACGACAATTTCACACTCAGTTATTTTGAGCTGAGCCAGATGATATGATGCAAATTGGTATAACTAAACTAATGAAATAATAAATTTTTTTATGTATGCATGCATTCATTTCATTATATAAATTAATGCATTTAACTTTATTTTTAAGTTTTGAAGTGTTTCTTAGCAAATATCAAGTTTTAAAGGTGTAATGCTTAAAGAAGGAGGCTTTTGCAAGGCTAGAACAAAGTGACAGAAGTGTGCCGACTCGTCCCCGTCTGTCATGAGTCGTGATAGTGGTCTTCTGTGCCGACTCGGCACAGAGTGTGTCGACTAGTGACAGCAGCCTGTGGCGCCAAGTCGTGCTCCCCTTGTGCCAAGTAGTTACAGCACCTTTTCATGACATCTCTTCACAAACACACCTTTTTCAAAGGGCACTTCTTGGGACACCTTGAGGCTTATAAATATTTAGATTTGGCTTCATTTTAGGGGAGATGCATTTGTATTAGATAGGGAAAACTTACTTAAAATCCTTGTAAACACCTTATTAGAATTAAGTACTTAGTTTGTATCAAGTGTCTTTCCAAAAGGCACTTCAAGTTCAAGAATTGTGCAAGTAATTTCCTAAAGAATAAAGGAGTTTCATCCATCAATCTTTCTTCCTTTCTTCTATTTTTATTTTACTATTCAATAATGAATGCTTGCATTATTTCTATGTCATATTTTACCATGTACTTAGTCTAATAGGTTATTAGAATTGCAATGAAGAATTAATTTTATGAACTACATTCTTAATATGCACGAATGATTAGTTTCAATTGAGTCCTACATTGCGTTATGTATGATTGATCACCATATATAACTTGTTAATCATTTTGTTCACAATGAGAGCTAGGGCATTTTGGTGGAAATGCAATTGAAATTACTCAAAGGATAGGAAAGTGCCTGGAGACAAGAAATCCACTTTGAGGGGTTAAAGAATTGGCATGGAACTTAATAGTTTTTGTTTATCTCTGCAATGTCATGAGAGTGCTTGTAGACTTTAAATGAAAATACCCTTAATTGACAAGGAGAGTTGCTTTTAAGAAATGATGGTCATATTCTCTAATCATTGCATGTATTTATATGTTGTTAACTTTTATAGTTTAAAATTAGTTTTGAATTGTAATTCTGTTATTCATTATTGTTGTTATTAATTAAAGTAATAATAAAACTTTAGTATTTTAGATTAGATAGAATAAATCAACATCTTTTGTTTGTTGTTTGCCTATCCATCTTAGTAATTACTCGATTAATATAAAATTGCTCCAAATTTCCTAGAGTTTGACACCCTACTCACTTTATAGTTAGTCTTAGAGACTAGGGTATTAAATTTGACCCACATCAAATTTTGGTGCCGTTGCCGGGGAATTTGATTAGAATTTTTATTAACTTAGGGTAGTGAAAAGTTGTTTTAGGTTTTTATTTTTTTTATTTTCATTCATAAAAAAAAGTGTAAATTTTGCTTCTGTGCCGAGTCATGCCAGTCTATGCCAACTCATTATAGAAGCTATCTGTGCCGAGTCATGCCTCTGGTGCCGACTCGTCACAGTACACAAACCACATTCAAAATTTCTTTCAATTTTTATTTTCATTTATTTTTTCTTTCTATTCTTACATTCTTTACTTCTTAATTTCAATTTTATTTTGGTCAAATTTAACTTCTTCTACACACCTTTTCAAATTTTAAATCAATGAAAAGTTATAACTCTTCCCAAAATGAACATAACTCTTCCCAAAGTTTATGACCTTTCCCATAAAACCTTGAAAACTCTATATAACCCTAGCCTTTTCAACTCAATTTCCTAACAAAAACTTTTCAGATTTTCATTTTTCCAAATTACACTTGTTCATTTTTTCTATTTAAACAAGAGCTCCCAATTGCCCATTCACATCTTTTCTTCTTCTATTCTCCATTGTTGTTATTATCTTTTTTTTTTTAAATTCTACCAATTCCTACAATGGGGAGGACAAAGGGTTCCACATCTTCAAGGCCACATGAAGAACAATAAGTGGAAGACTTGGCTTCCATATATGAGGCACCATTCCCTATCCATTCCTATGAAGAAGGTTCAAAATGTTCCACCATTAAGCATCGGGAGGTTATTTCTTGTAAGTATTTCCCTTCTTCTTTAATTCAAAATATTGGCATGGAAGATGTTTTTACTCAACTTTTGACATCATGTGGGTTGAAAAAGTTTGTTAGTATGCAAGAACACTCTTATGGAGACTTGATTTATGAATTTTATACCACATTAGACATTAATGCAAATAACTCCCAAATTCTGGAATTTCGCATGTTAGGCCAACCATACCAAATTATATATAAATTCATGCATAGGGTTTTTGGCCTTAAAAGAAAGGGCATATGTGATATTCCAAATGATTTCAGAGTAACGAATTTTAGACCTTTTTAACCAATTTGCAAACTCCTTTTGAACAAAAAAAGGGGAAGGCCATGTTCATTAAGGATGTCAAATTTTGGTTGTTGTATAAAGTGCTTGCATGTGTGATTTTTGGCAAAACTGAATTTAATAAAGTGCTCAAGAATTGTTTCTAATATGGTGCATACATAACAAAAAACAAGTTTGCTGGACCTATTGGATCTTTAACCAACTCCTTATATGTGTTACACGCAAGGATCACCCCTTGACCAATTGGCATATAGTCACCATAATTGCTAAAGGTTTTCATATTGATTGCACTAATTTTTCTCATCTTGTTAAGTTCTCAAATTTCACTAAACAAGCCTTCGTAAGGGGCGAGATAATGGATTCAAATTTTAACCACATTGCAGCTCATACAAGATCTTGTTGGAATGGGTTGAGGCACCCTGTTCGTGGTGCCAATGAATTTGATAGTTTTGATGAGGAGCCTCATAATTTGGAGACACAAAACCCACCACCGGTTCCCCTAGCATTACCTCCATTAACAAATGAACATGGCGGAGCTAGTGGTTCCTCCAATAAGGATCACTAATTATTGGAGGACATTTTGGAAAATCAACGAACTATGCAACGCCAAATTAATGATGTGGAGACTAGGAACCGATGAATGGAGCGCACTCAATATAGCATAGAATACAAGTTGAACCAATTCTTTTGCTATTTTGGCTATACCATTGGCTCCCCACCACCATCCCCTTCCGATAACATAGGTATGCCTTCTACCCTTCTCCATCACCTTTTCCTTTATTCACATTGAGGGCAATGTGAAGTGTAAGTATGGGGGAGGGATAGAAGTATGTTCTATCTTTATCTTGCTTTTGTTTTGCATGTTTTTGCATGTTTGTCTTGTTAGTCTAGTTTTTACCATTTGCATCAAAGTTCCAAAATTTTAAAAATTTAATGCTTATTACTTAGTTTCTCCATATTTTACTCATTTATATCTTGATCAGGTTTTCTTTTAAGTTTTGGAGTTACTCTATTAAAATTTTTTTTTTTTATTGATTTTGAATTGCCCAATTGGTAAAATCTTTAAGTCTTTTGTAGCATTTGTCAGGTTTTTGTCATTTTATCTCAATCTTATTACTTCTAAGGTTTTTAATTGCCTAGTAAACTTTCTAGTTATGCTTAAATGTCAAAATTGAGATAAGTTAGGTCTTTGAATTCTATTGGGTTGAATTGCCTAAAGGAAACTTTAGCCATAACACGAGTGATGCATTTAGTCAATAATGGGTGAGGACACTAAAAGAAATATAAATATAAATAAATAAATAAATAAATAAATAAATAAATAAATAAATAAATAAATAAATATATATATATATATATATATATATATATATATATATATATATATATATATATATATATATATATATATATATATATATATATATATATATATATATATATATATATATATATATATATATATATATATATATATATATATATATATATATATATATATATATAAAAGAAGAAAAAAGAGAAAAGAGAAGAGAACTCCTTGTATAAAATACTATGCATATTAAGTAAGTTGTGTGCGGATGAGTTTGCTCCTTAGTCGCATTCAATTCAAATGATATGTATGGTGTCACTAGTGAATGTGTATATCAAGTAAGTTGTGTGCGGATGAGTTTGCTCCTTAGTCGCATTCAATTCGAAAGATGTACATGATTTCACTAGTATACAATAATATAGCAAAATATGTGTCCCAAAATGCCATGAGACTAGTTGCATTTGTGCGTGTGCTTACTTATGTCCCAAGGGTTGTTCGAATCTATAGAATTCTTAACTTAATGCATGGATGTTTTGACTAGAAAAGCATGATTAGGACTTTAACTAGATAATTAATAACTTTGTTCTTGATAGGAATGAGATAAATAAACAAACTCAAGGCTTATACTGTAAGACTTGTCGCCCTTTACCATTGTTGGGCATTAAAAATTATTTCATGAACACATTATCTCTATACTCCTTGAATAACTTATAATTAACTTAGTGAAGATTGCTACATTTTGTTTTGAAGAAACTAAGTACTTTCTTTATTTCTCTTTTCCCTTTTGTTCTTGATTGAGGACAAGCAAGGTTTAAGTATAGGGGAATTTGATATGATGCAAATTGGTATAACTAAACTAATTAAATAATAAATTGATTTGTGTGTGTATGCATTCATTTCATTATATAAATTAATGCATTTAACTTTGTTTTTAAGTTTTGAAGTGTTTCTTAGCAAATATCAAGTTTTAAAGGTGTAATGCTTGAAGAAGGAGGCTTTTGAAAGGCTAGAACAAAGTGACAGAAGTGTGCCGACTCATCCTAGTCTGTCACGAGTCGTGATAGTGGTCTTCTGTGCCGACTTGGAACAGAGTGTGCCGACTAGTGACAACAGCCTGTGGTGCCGAGTCATGCTCCCCCTATGCCGAGTAGTTACAGCACTCTTTCATGACATCTCTTCACAAACACACCTTTTTCAAAGGGGCACTTTTTGGGACACTTTAGGGCTTATAAATATTTAGATTTGGCTTCATTTTAGGGGAGATGCATTTGTATTAGATAGGGAAAACTTACTTAAAATCCTTGTAAACACCTTATTAGAATTAAGTACTTGGTTTGTATCAAGTGTCTTTCCAAAAGGCACTTCATGTTCTAGAATTGTGCAAGTAATTTCCTAAAGAATAAAGGAGTTTCATTCATCAATTTTTCTTCCTTTCTTCTATTTTTATTTTACTATTCAATAATGAATGCTTGCATTATTTCTATGCCATATTTTACCATGTACTTAGTCTAATAGGTTGTTAGAATTGCAATGATGAATTAATTTTATGAACTACATTCTTAATATGCATGAATGATTTAGTTTCAATTGAGTCCTACATTGTGTTATGTATGCTTGATCACCATATATAACTTGTTAATCATTTTATTCACAATGAAAGTTGGGGCATTTTGGTGGAAATGCAATTGAAATTACTCAAAGGATAGGAAAGTACTTGGAGACAAGAAATCCACTTTGAGGGGTTAAAGAATTGGCACGGAACTTAATGGTTTTTGTTTATCTCTGCAATGTCATGAGAGTGCTTGTAGACTCTAGATGAAAAATACCCTTAATTGACAAAGAGAGTTGCTTTTAAGGGATGATGGTCATATTCTCCAATTGTTGCATGCGTTTATATGTTGTTAACTTTTATAGTTCAAAATTAATTCTGAATTGTAATTCTGTTATTCATTATTGTTGTTATTAATTAAAGTAATAATAAAACTTTAGTATTTTAGATTAGATAGAATAAATCAACATCTTTTGTTTGTTGTTTGCCTATCCATTTTAGTAATTACCCAGTTAATATAAATGTCACAATCCATCTTTGAGCCGCGACTGTCCTAGGGCATAGGGAGACGTAAGGTTACCTAAACCTATAGAACAACCTATAACTCATAAGCTGTTACCATTACGTTATCCTTAACTTAAGATCATAGCCATAATTCTTATTCTTTATTACTGATTACCATGTTAATTACCTATGTAATAGTCATTTATCGTTTAAATTCATTTTTCACACTTATCGCTTTTGAACTCCATTTTCCAGTGATCTAATTGCAACTCAAGTGAGTATTAGTCATGTATCTGAACTGTACTAAGATAATACCCAACCACACATACTAATAATATTCTAAGTTATACCATTATTATAGACTTTAACAAAACATGGAGCTATAGAGTGAAACCTCCAAAATACAACATAGTATGTACATGATGACACCAAAACTAGCAATGCAACTTCCAAGCGAAGACATAGAACTTGGAATTTACCTTGTCGATCTATCAACTGGTCCTGAAAATAAATAACAACTATGGGGTGAGACAAAGCTCAGTGAGTACAAAATAATACTATATAAAGTAACAAATGGTATGGGGTCTCATGATACTTTCTTATAGCAGTAAAATAAAACGGATCAAGATTTATTCTTATGGAATACTTTTCCATATATAATAAATATGGGATTTTAGCAGAACATTTCCTTTCTTAGAAACAGGGCATTTCCCCCATAATCAATCGAGTCGGCCTATGCCTTGCTCACTCCCCCATTCCTAGTCACACGTACAACTGATAAGGCCGTACATACTGGGGACCTTAAACCCTTCCCAGCTAAGGTTCGGATAATCTTTACCCTATCTGCAGGTCCATTACCATTGTGCACAAGGTCTGATATATTGCCCCACATTAGAGGGGTATTCTGCTTATCATGATATCATTATAACATTTTATTTCTCTATCCATGAAATGATTCAATGGATAATATATCAATAAATAATCAAAATCTCTATCATTGATCATATTATGAGATTAAGCAATAAGACTCATTTGGCCAAGTGCCACAAAGGATATTTAATTCAATAATTGGTAAAGCATATCATGCATGCCAAAGAATTGCAATGCATTTTAATTAGGGAAAGTGATTCAACATTCATGCTTATATTTAAAGCACAAGGAATATAATATTATTAGATACTCACCTCTTGCTCCTTAGCTCCTATAACAATAGTTCTAATGTAGATTAGAATGAGGCTCCTCGGTATCCCAAGCAATGCCTTTGCCTTTCGATGCTACAAATACACCCAAACAATTGTATATTAATTTCTACTCCATTAACTTGCTAATCTAATTCTAAACTCAACTTAACATTTATTTCCTACTATTAGTCACCAAAACACATTCCAATACATAAACAATAGCATAGATAAACACAGTAATTATTTAATCACTTTATTCCAAAATCCCATGTTGTCCAAATCCTTTCATCAAAACAATTAGGTTCCTTTTCCTTCCTAATTCCTTAATTAAATCCTATGTTCATCAATGGAAACCAATGCAATCAATTTTCTAACATTTAGGAGAATTAACAAAACTCAAAAATCAAAATCTCTAATTTGGTATATTCCAATTAGAGTTGAAAAATCATTTTCATCAACCAGATTTCAAATTGACTTTATAAACATCAAATTGAATAAATCACAAGCTTATTTAACCAATAAATTTTAAAATTCAAGTTTAAATCTTGAAACTTCCAATGTGACTCAAAACTCCAAGATTTAGGAAAAATTATCAAATTCATTTTCAAACTTCAAATTGAACATGGATTTATCAAATTAATACTCAAACAATCAACACTCATACACCAATTGAAATTAATCTCTTTCAATTCCCAGAAACCCTAACTTTACCAAATTGGAATGATTTGGGAAAAACCCAAAATTTCTCAATCAAATCTCAAATTGATCTTTCAAAGATGAAATTAATGTCATGCAAAGCCTACCACAATAATCAAACATCAAACTACACTTCACATTACACACTTCCCTTATATCATGCATTATGCCTTCAAGAATTTCAATTTTTGAATAAAATCTCTAAATTCAAAATTTACATTTTTAAACCACCTTTCAACATCCCAAATAACCTTAGATAGTGTTAAAAAAATTTTTGGACACTTCCCCTAAAATTTCTTGTTTGGCCGAAACCCTATCTAACTTCCTCTTCATTGATTTTTTCATGCTTTCCTTATTATTATTCACCTATTAAACCCCAAATCCTTAAAGCCAATTCTCATATTTCATCACTTAACATGCCAAACTAACTCTTCTTTAAATCATTCCACCAAAATCTAATTATAGAAATCAAAAGAAAAGGGATAATTGCTAACAATTTATCACACTTAGGCTAAGGAAAGAAAGGAATCATTTAAGTAATAAATCTCACCTTGAAATACTCCAAATTTAGCTCTAAGTTGAAGAACAAGTTGAGAGATTTTTATTCTTTGGTGAGGGTGAAATTTTTGGTGTAGGTTAAAAATGAAATGGTTTAACACATTTTCATTTTATATACAAATAGAATCAATGGTGGTGATTTAATCCTACAAGATCAATGGTCACATTTTTGCTTAAAATGAAGGGCTAAGATTAATCAAGATGGATGGTTGAGATGCCCCATAGGTGTATGGTGACTAAGCATCATAATAATGAATCCCATCATCACCAAAATGAACATACACATGGTGATGGAAAAGTGGGAAGCTTAGGTGTAAAGTTAACATAAGTCAACAAATATGGCTAACCTAACTCCTTCTCATCCTAACCCCTTATTAACTTGTTCTAACCATAATTTAGTCAAGCTCCACCCAAAATTAGAGGCCTTAGGGCCGGCCACTCCATGGGCTTGGGCTTTGAGTCCAAAAGCTCATCAACAAGCCCACCCGAAAATATTTCCCGAACTTAAAAATTTTTCGTAACATATTCCCTTCCCTTTCACTTGGCATTTTAAATCTTATCTTCCCACATCATAATAAGATTAAACTAAGCCATATTTCCTAAAATTAATTTAATAAAACATACAATAAATATTCATATATCATAAAAATACACACTCAAGCACTTAGCACCAACAAGAGTTTCTGTCATCCTATCACTATGTCATTGATACTATACCCATAAAATTTATATTTTATGGTATTATTATAACTCTGATGAGCTATGGAGACCTTGGGTATTACATTCTACCCTCCTTAAAAAAATTCATCCACGAATTTTAAAACTTACCCATCTGGGCGGCGCGGCAGGCGTGCCGCCTGACCACCGGCCTCAACTTGGTGCCACGCACGGTGGCACAAAATGCGTGCCACCTTCTGGGCAGCACGACAAACGTGCCTCCCAGACGACAACGCGCCACTTCGTGCGGTTTGACCTATTTTCGTCCGTTTCGGGCTCGTTTCAGTTCCGATTCGAGCTCGGTTTGATCTTGTGGATTTGTGACTGAAAAGCAGTCAATCGAAGGTGAAAGATTTAGGAAATTTATTTTTCTACTGGACCACCATATGCGTAGTGCCCTATTCTTAGTAGGTGTCAAGCTGCAGCCGGATCATGAGGTGCAAATTTGAGGGTTCACAATTGCCCCCTCATCAGAATTGGCTTTAAGCAAAAGGCGATTCTGATGATAGTGAACTTTGGGAAGAGATGCCATGTGAGACTTTGGGCTTATGCTCTTGCAACATCAGATTTTTGGCTTATATATTCTTTTGCCATATCAGATTCTAGGCTGTACCATGTCAGATTCTGGGTTATACCATGTCAGACTCTGGGCTTGTGATATCTGCTTGTGCTTATCATACATGAGGACATTTATGTTTTATGTAAACTGAACCTTATGAAGGACAAACATGGTCTAAAGATATGAACCTGTAGGGAGAGGGCCCATAGGATAAATGAGATTTTATCAATGGCTATTGGTTTGATGTTGGCATTGGATGTGAGAATGGTGATCTTCAATTATTTAGAGATAAAGATGCTCTGGTGAATTTCAATCAAGGCTATCTATTCTGCCTAGACTTTGAAAGATTTGGAGATTTGGTCCACCTAGGGAATTCAAATTAGTTTAGCAAGGCCATCTGTTCGGCCTTACTATTAGGGAGATTATGATCAAAGTTATCTGTTTGACTTTGATGTTTGGGAAGATTGAGATCAAAGCTATCTATTTGGCTTTGGTGGTTGGGAGGATTTAAGGTCAAAGCTATTTGTTTGGCTTTGTTGGTTGGGAAAGTTGGGATCAAAGCTATCTGTTTGGCCTTGATGTCAGGAGGAATAGAATCAAAGCTACTGTTCGGTTTTGATGTTAGAAAAGTAAGGATCAAAGCTATCTGTTCGGCTTTGGTGTTAGAAGGATTGGGATCAAAGCTATATGTTCAGCTTTGCTGTTAGATGTAGAAAAGGTTATGTCTTTGAAAGACGAGGGATGTGGGAATTCTGATATGGGTGGCTCGACCCGGTTTGCCCATTGAAAGTTATGGTTAAGGATTAGTCCTTGTAGGGAAAGGTCTTGGTTAAGGAGGGTAGGTCTGGTGAAGGAAATCCATTTGAAAGGCTTAATATGATTTTGCCTTAAAGGAGATCATAGGCTTCATAAATGAAGGCCTTTTGGGAGTAGGCTTCATTGTGAAGGCTTTTGGGGAGTGGGCTTCAAGGTGAAGGCTTTTGGATTTGGGCTTCTTCATGAAGGCTTTTTGGGAGATATGCCTTGACTTCTAGTTTTGCCAAGGAAAGTAGAAGATGAGCCCTGATAGACTTGGGAATTTTGGTTCTACTCATTTTAAGATTATGCCAAGGAATGGGTGGCATGTGGTATGATTTGCTAGTGAGACTTGGGATGGAATCAATATGATTTCATAAAATTCGAGAATGGTTTTGAAGGTAGGCTGAAACTTCTAAAAAGAATCATGGAGGTTGTATGATTTTGCTTTTTGTAGCATGAATCATAGAAAAGAACAAATCAAGCTTTTCTTGTTATTTGAGATTGAAGAGACTCTTAGAGTGATACTTAATTGTAAATTATACTAGTTGAAACAAAGAGCCCTTAGGAATGGCTAAAGGGCTAGTGGAAGAAGATAAATCAGGGATCATACTTCCAAATGAGAGATAAGGATGTGATAGACTGGAGAAATGTATGAGAGATTGTGCCTTAGCTCTTTGAGCTAAGCGATGGGACAAATTGACAGATGATGACATTCTCGGGAAGGCATGCCCCCATTACAAGATAAGAGTATAGAAGATTGTATATCCTTTAGAGAATAAACCTCTGGTTAGGAAGGATGATAGATTGATTGAAGATGATTTGACAACTTTGGACATGAGGAAAGATGACTTGGATGAGCTTTCTCTCTCTCTCTCTCTTTCTCAGCTTTAACTTTTGCCTAATCTGCCCTTTTTGGGTTTTCAGCTTAGCAAGCTTGCATTTAGGAGAAAATATTCCACCATGACTTGGGCTGCCACTTTGAGGGGCCCTGGCCTTTGAATTCTAGATTTGACAAAGGTCTTTTTTGAACTTGTTGACCTTGTTGAGGTGCATTATTTGATTACCTAATATGCAATAGGTAATTCCATTTGATTTGCTCTTTATGCTTCAACTATTTGACCTTTTTTGATTAGGTGCAATTGTTGATGGCACCTCATATGCTAATAGCGGTGGATTTGATTGTTTGTTCACTTCTCTCTTTTTTCCTCTTTTTCTTTTCTTTTTTTCTCTCTCTCTCTATTTTTTTATGGCTCATCCATGCTGGGCTAAACAAGGAAGATGAAAGAAAATGTATATGCATTATTACAAAGGAAAATTTATTGTAAGATGACAAAAGAAACCGCTATGGTCTACGTGAATAAGGAAAAATAAGATGACAGACTCCGACTCAGATTTGGACTCAGACTTGGACTCAGGTTTAGACTTGGAATTCAATCTCAGACAGGTCAGATTAGCTGAACTTGAACTACTCCATGACATGCCTTCTAGGGCTGAGGTAAGGTGGGGTTGAGTTAGGACTAGATTCCTCATCACTGTTTAGGTTGGTGGTGTGGAATTCAGCTTGAAATGATGTACTTTGGATGCAATCCTCAACTTTTGATGCAGTTGCAACCAAAGCTCTAAAGGTGGGTAAGTATTGAGTTAACAAGTGGGCTCTATAGGTGGGAATTAGATTCTTGACAATGATATCTACTTGTTCTTGCTCGGGTGGCCTGTTTACCATTTAAGCAGCTTTAGCCCTCCACCTTGTAAGGAACATAGAAAAGGACTCATCTGGAAGTTGCTTTGTGGTTTCTAAGTCCCTTCTTGTAATGTCCACTTCAGTATTATAGTGGTACTATTTGACAAATGCCTTGCAAATGTCCTCCCAAGTCTGTTTTTGGGTATCATTTAAGTTAATGAACCATCTTAGGGCAGGATTAGTAAGAGTTTGATGAAAGAGTTAAGCAAGAAGCTCATTGTTAATACCAAAGGGATGCATTGCCCCCATGTACATTTTTAAATAGATCTTGGGGCAAGTAGTACCATCAAATTTGTCCAAATTTGGCATCTTGAACTTTGGTGAAACTCTTGCATTGGGAAATAAGCTCAGGGAGCCTGTATCAACTAGGTTTTCTTTCTTCTTTAGATTCTTCATCATTTTTTCCATGTACTTCACTTTTTCCATGAAGGCTTTGATTTCAGGGTTGACTTCCTTCCTTTGGAAAGGATCCACGGGTCGGGAAGTGAGAGTAGGGGTAAAATTTGGTGGTTGAACTATCATGGGTTGATAGAGTGAGTTGTTTCTGAGGAATTCAGGTGATGAAATAGGTAGTGGTGGAATGATGGCGGTGTTTGCAGGTTCTTTGTCTTTAGATTCAACTCTGGAAGTGGATCCATAAATAGGATAAAAGGCGGGTTTCGGGTCAGCTTTGAATGGTTTTGGGTCAGTTGGGTTTTAAGCCAGGGAGGCCTGTTCGAGCATGGTACGGACATCCTCTATGATAGCCCTCCTTTGGGCTTTAAGCATGTCTTGGAAAAGGGCTTCTTGCCTCTTCATCATAGTATCTTGGTGTTTAGAAAGTTTAGCAAAAAGCTCGTCAAAGATTTCATCAGCTCTGGTAGCAATGACTTCATCTCCAGCAGCAAACATTTTGTCAACCTTTGCAAAGGAAAAGGAATTGGATTAGTATCCAACTTTGGAAAAAAGGGTTATGGAGAGGTGTGACAAACCAAAAGATCTTAGGTTTAATGACAGTGGATGATAGTGTCTTGTGGTTAGGTTGACTGTGTATGGGTAAAGATGAGGGTAGAGGTGTATGATGTTAGCTAGGTATGTATTTAGCTAAGGGAGTTAGGTCAGGTTTTAGCTTTAGGTGGCTAGATTAGATTTTAGCTTTGAATGGCTAGGTCAGAATTTAGCTTGGGGTCACTAGGTTAGTTTTGAGTGGCTAGATCAGAATTTAGCTTTGGGTGGCTAGGTCAGACTTTTGAGTGGCTAGGTCAAAATTTAGCTTGGGGTGGCTAGGTCAGATTTTAGCTTTGAGTGGCTAAATCCAAATTTAGCTTTAGGTGATTGGGATTGTGATTGGTTTACCATGGGCTTAAGGATAGAGTGACCATAGGTTTTGGGATTGGGTATGGATGTACAATGGATTTGGATGTTGGGTGCACCATGGGTTTGGTAATAGTTAGATAATGGGCTAGACTAGATCATGGGCTTAGATGGGCCATGGGCTTGGATAATGATGTAAGAGATGAAACCTAGTCAGCATTTAGTTTGGGTAAGGATAAGAGTGATGGTAAGTCAGTATTTAGCTATATCAGTGTTTAGCTTGGGTAAGGACAATGAAAAATGAAAGCTAGATCAGTATTTAGCTTGGGTAAGAGTTGTGAAAGATTAAAGCTAGGTTAGTATTTAGCTTTGGTAAGAATTATGAAAGATAAAGCTATGTCAGTGTTTAGCTTAGATAAGAATTATGGAAAAGGATGAGGGTACTATAGATGGGTTTATTTTTACCATGAGTTTGACATGGGTTTGGATAGGACTGGATTATGGGTTTTGGGTGAACCACGAGTTTTGGGTTTTGACCATAGGTTTAGGTGGACCATGGACTTTAGGTGTTCACCATGGGTTTAGATGGACCATGGGCTTTGGGTTTTGACCATGGGTTTAGGTGAACCATGGGTTTTGGGTATTGACCATGGGTTTAGATGGACCATGGGCTTTGGATGTTGACCATAGGTTTAGGTGTTGACCATAGGTTTAGGTGAACCATGGGTTTTGAGTTTTGACCATGGGTTTAGGTGAACTATGGGTTTTGGGCTTTGACCATGGGTTTAAGTAGACCATGGGTTTTGGGGTTTTGACCATAGGTTTACGTGAACCATGGGTTTTAGGTGTGAAGGTGTTTGGATAGGTTTTTGATTGTTCACAAGGTTTAAGCTATGCATGTATGTATGCATGAATGAAAAGGTTTCATGATAATGATATACCAAGTTCAGTGTTATGCTACATACAATCCTAAAGGAAAGGTTCTATGAGTCATCACATGAAAGGGTTAGGGTGGTTTAAAGGGAACCCATCACACTAGAGATGCGATATACCTAACCACATGTGAGACAAGGAGCCTCGCATAGGTCTAATGGTACGTGCATACTCGTTACACCTCTAAAAGGATTAGAAGATACGTTGTGGGCTGGATGATTTCACTATCGGCAAGCAGACCTAAGGACGGTTGCCCACTCAATGTTACTTTCTATCCTTTGTTTTCCTAGGAAACTAGGGTTTTTTAGATAAGGAGTCCGATGTAGTGATGCATGAAAGAGTTATTTTGTATTTAAAGCCAAACTCGGCATTTTACCAAAAGTAATCCACTTTATCTTTTATTTGAAAAAGATTTTTATCCCCAGCGGAGTCGCCAATTGTGAGGTCTCGCCCGAGCACCGGTCCGATCTGCCGAGGGATCGAAATGCTCTTCGGGAGAAACTCCACGATTGGAACTCGCTGTGAGTTCAGAAAATTGATTTATGTGATTTGAAAGTTGAAAAGTGAGTCACCACTTTAATTTACTTATTTTAATTGGAAAAATTAAAGAAAACCCAAATTGATTGACTCAAAAAATATTTTGATTTTATCCCAATGGAAAATGCACCAATCCACGAGTGACTAAGGAGGGCTCAGGGATCAGGTTTTGGTAATTACACAGTTAAGACAATGTATTTTCTTTAGTTTGGCTAAAGATGCAACATAACTCTTGAAAAATGAATTTTTGTGTATGCATGAACAGGAATATAATGATGAATGAACAAATATATAATATGATGGAATGACAATAATAAATAAATAGGCAAAATAAATCCTACTTAATTATTACAATATCAAAACAAATGAAATAAAGAGGATCTTTTCTCTATCCCTTATGGATACTAGGAAAAGCACACATTCCCCAAAATAAACTAAAAATAAAATCACAAACAAATGATTAATATGAATAAATCAAAACAAAAAGGAAAAAAACAATATTGATAAAAAGATTTTTGGAGTTGATGCCTTTCAGATTGGCAGCCTGCGTATCCTATTGAATAGGAATTAAACCCCACGCAGTTCTCCCTTCTTACGAAGGAGGGGTTTAAAAATGTGTTCGTTCGCTTATTAACTTAATTCTGATTCTTAAATTAATAAGTTTTAGATCTTTTTAGTTTTAGACCTAAAGAGAATTCTAGATCTGAATTTAGAATTTTAAAGATAGAAAAGGGATTATACCTTTACTTTTCTTGGCTTTCGAACGAATGGAACTAGCTTTGCTCCGGATCTCAACTCCACCTTGAATTCAAATGACCTTTGGAATCTGGATTTAGAAGCAACAAGTGTGTTGGAAAGCTTTGGAGTGTGTTGGAAACTGTCAAATAAGCTTGAAAATGTATTGGAATGCCTCAAAAGTCATGTCGAAGTGTGTCCAAATGAGGCTGGAGGAAGCTCCTATTTATAGAGCTACCAGAGGAGGAGCCAGCGGTACGGACGGCGGCGCCGGCAGTAGGGGCGGCATAGTCGATGCGCCGATCGTCCGGGAGGCACGGTAGGCGTGCCGCCTGACCGCCGACCTCAACTTAGTGCTGCGCAGGGCGGCACAAAATGCGTATCGCCTTTTGGGCGGCACGGCAAACGTGCCTCCCAGACGATAGCGCGCCACTTCGTGCAGTTTGACCTGTTTTCGTCCGTTTCGGGCCCGTTTCAGTTCCGATTCGAGCTCAGTTTGATCCTGTGGGTTCGTGACTAAAAAGTAGTTGACCGAAAGTGAAAGATTTAGGAAATTTATTTTTCTATGGGGTGCTGCCTCGTATCTCGCAAGGGGTGCTGCCCCCTTGACTCTTGCCCGCTAACCGGCTTGTGGGACCGCCATATGCATAGCACCCTATTCTTAGTAGGTGTAAAGCTGCAGCCGGATCATGAGGTGCAAATTTAAGGGTTCACATACCCTCCTTATTAACATCCACTACCTGTGCTAAATATGCTCGACATCCCTTCCTTAACATTCTTTTTGTTCCTATAGCCGAGATAAGACTCATAGGCAAATTACTCCGATTCCCTTGAAATCTAAACTTCTGCCCATATCCTCCTTCAAAATCAATTCGTTTACCCCGGCAGTCTATTCTAGCATTGTGTTGGGATAACCAGTCCATACCTAATATAATATCAAATCCTAATATTTCTAGTTCAATCAAATTCACAGGAAGTTTTCTACTTTCAATTTCGACAACATAGTCTGCATACATTTGATCTACTATCACCTTATCTTCTAATGGAGTGCTTATAATTAAAGGCTCATGCATAACTTCCTTATCTCTTCCTAGCCTTCTAGCAAAATGTGGTGAAACAAAAGAGTGCGTCGCACCCGAATCAAATAAACAATTAGCACTTACTAATTAAGTCAGGGGCTTCCTTTGTCAGGGGCTTCCTCCCCCCAGGATAGGCAAAAATGGTACCTTTCAGAGCACTCATGGGAAAGCCATAAGCTCCGAGGTGGAGAGTCACACTTTGCTGCTGACTACCCTGCCCCTTATTCTTATTCTTCTGTTTTTGGTCCCTTTCCATCCATTATGCTCTCTCTGCCTTATGTCTCGCCTCCATAAGCTTAGCCTTATCAATTAGCTTGGCCATGGTGGAAAATTCAGTAGCCACCAAAACATGGTATAACGGAGTTACCAATCCCCGACGAAATCGGTCAACTCTACTCGCTTTAGTTGGTACGATGTGAGTGGCATACTTGCTTAACCTTTTGAACTCTCGAGCATACTTTGAAACTGACATCCCGAGCCTTTGCTTCAATTGTTCAAATTGAAGTGCTCGATTCTGTCTCTCACCTTTAGACAGAAATTCATTCGTTAATTCTCGTTTGAACTCTTCCCATGCAGGTGGGTCATCTCCATGCAGTTGTTCTTCCATGCTTCTTTGAAACCAACTCCATGCTTCACTCAGAAGTTGGACTCCTATTAGCTCGATCAACTTCTCATCAGAGCACGTCATCCTCTGGGCTATTTTGTCTATCTCCTCCAAAAATTTCTGGGGATCCTCTCCTTCTTACTTTGAAAATTCTAGTGGTTTGAATTTCTTCAAATCATACACCGTAACTCCTTCCTCCAGTAACATTCGTCTCCTCACCCTACGTGGTGCTCGTGGTAAGATGGCAGGTGCGTTATCCTCTTGTGGTGCAGGTGGCACCATAGGTGGTGGTGGAACTTCCTGACGTTGTCACCTTAGGTCCAAAAGTTCCCCCCTCATCGCTTCACATTCTTGTCGTAATGCTTCCATATCCTCTGGTGGTCTTGGTCCTCCACCACTTGCAGCACGCTGCCTTGATCGGGAAAATTCTTGTTCAGTATTCTGAATAGACACAGCATCAGATGCTGCATCAGGGACGAGGCTATTAGCTTCCTGGGACCCTTGTCCCTTCGGCTGAGCGATCCTGTAGGGCAACATCTATGCCAAAATAATATGCATAGTGTCATTTACCCTTTAAAATCTTGATATTCAAGATATACAAAAATTATACATACACATTAATCATTAATTCACTTTACTCACATTATCTCATTATTCATACACATACCATTTGGCCATTGCATATAATTCACAGAGCAAAATCATTATCATATAATAACCATTTTCATATAAACATTATAACATCTTCATTATTATTTCTTTATTCTACAAACATACACACATATGTACAAGTACTATATAGCTATAGCATTCTTTTAGTCACCCTAAGTTTAGATCATCCCTAACACATTTTTTTTTCTTTTATACACATAAGCCATACTATGCCTAAAATGCGATCATGGTCTACCTACCCATAATCTATCCCTTACTCCTCAGATTCCCTCTATCATTGGAGGCCTCTTCCTCTCCCGGCCCTACTTGCCTACGAGCCATAGACATCATAGATGACGATAGCAAACGTCTCCTCACAGGACACCTCTCCTCAGAGTGGTCAAATCTTCCACATGCAGCACACAGATGCTCGGGAAATCCCGGCATCAAATCTCTAAGAGGTGGGATCAGTTCCGCCTCTCGGTTCCTATACCTATTGCTAATCCTTGCCAGCTCCCACTTCAAGTTCCTCATTGTCCTCCTCAGGTTAAGCACTTCATTCCGCAACATATGAAGCTCTCTCATAATCTCTTCATTCTTAGTCTTCATCCTAACTACCCAAATAGGATTAGGATCCTCCTCTGGATCAGTCTCCTTCAAATTAGGATAAGTAACTGAGGCTACATCAGATACATCTCTCTCCTCAACAGGGTTATGAACCCTCAACATTTACACATTACCAAGCATAAGCAACATTTCACAAATTATGAATATCACATAATAACAACATATAAAATTCCATAAATATCACAGAAAGATGATAACTTAATATATAATATTGACGCGGATCTAACTTAACAGGATACCTTACTGACAACAATGAATCCTATGCTCCATGGTTTAGCTTATACCTAAAAATAGGCAAAAAGACTCAAATCTTTGCTCTGATACCACCTTTGTCACGACCTATCTTTGAGTCGCGACTGTCCCAGGGCATAGGGAGACGTAAGGTCACCTAAACCCGTAGAACAACCTATAACTCATAAGCTGTTACCATTACGTTATCCTTAACCCAAGATCGTAGCCATAATTCTTATTCTTTATTACCGATTATCGTGTTAATTACCTATGTAATGGTCATTTATCGTTTAAATTCATTTTTCACGCTTATCGCTTTTGAACTCTATTTTCCAGTGATCTAATTGCAACTCAAGTGAGTATTAATCATGTATCTGAACTGTACTAAGATAATACCCAACCACACATACTAATAATATTCTAAGTTATACCATTATTACAAACTTTAATAAAACATGGAGCTCTAGAGTGAAACCTCCAAAATACAACATAGTATGTACATGATGATACCAAAACTAGCAATGCAACTTCTAAGCAAAGACGTAGAACTTGGAATTTACCTTGTCGATCTATCAACTGGTCCTGAAAATAAATAACTATGGGGTGAGACAAAGCTCAGTGAGTACAAAATAATACTATATAAAGTAACAAATGGTATGGGGTCTCATGATACTTTCTTATAGCAGTAAAATAAAACGGATCAAAAGTTATTCTTATGGAATACTTTTCCATATATAATAAATATTGTATTTTAGCAGAACATTTCCTTTCTTAGAAACAGGGCATTTCCCCCATAATCAATCGAGTGGCGGCCTACGCCTTGCTCACTCCCCCATTCCTAGTCACACGTACAACTGATCAGGCCGTACGTACTGGGGAACTTAAACCCTTCCCAGCTAAGGTTCGGATAATCTTTACCCTATCTGCGGGACTATTACCATTGTGCACAAGGTCTGATGTATTGCCCCACATTAGAGGGGTATTCTGCTTATCATGATATCATTATAACATTTTATTTCTCTATCCATGAAATGATTCAATGGATAATATATCAATAGATAATCAAAATCCCTATCATTGATCATATTATGAGATTAAGCAATAAGGCTCATTTGGCCAAGCGCCATAAAGGATATTTAATTTAATAATCGGTGAAGCAGATCATGCATGCCAAAGAATTGCAATGCATTTTAATTAGGGAAAGTGATTCAACATTCATGCTTATATTTAAAGCACAAGGAATATAATATTATTAGGTACTCACCTCTTGCCCCTTAGCTCCTATAACAATAGTTCTAAGGTAGATTATAATGAGGCTCCTTGATATCCCAAGCAATGCCTTTGCCTTTCGATGCTACAAATACACCCAAACAATTGTATATTAATTTCTACTCCATTAACTTGCTAATCTAATTCTAAACTCAACTTAACATTAACTTCCTACTATTAGTCACCAAAACACATTCCAATACATAAACAATAGCATACATAAACACAGTAATTATTTAATCACTTTATTCCAAAATCTCATGTTGTCCAAATCCTTTCATCAAAACAATTAGGTTCCTTTTCCTTCCTAATTCCTTAATTAAATCCTATGTTCATCAATGGAAACCAATGCAATCAATTTTCTAACATTTAGGAGAATTAACAAAACTCAAAAATCAAAATCTCTAATTTGGTATATTCCAATTAGAGTTGAAAAATCATTTTCATCAACCAGATTTCAAATTGACTTTATAAACATCAAATTGAATAAATCACAAGCTTATTTAACCAATAAATTTTAAAATTCAAGTTTAAATCTTGAAACTTCCAATGTGACTCAAAACTCCAAGATTTAGGAAAAATTATCAAATTCATTTTCAAACTTCAAATTGAACATGGATTTATCAAATTAATACTCAAACAATCAACATTCATACACCAATTGAAATTAATCTCTTTCAATTCCCATAAACCCTAACTTTACCAAATTGGGATGATTTGGGGAAAACCCAAAATTTCTCAATCAAATCTCAAATTGATCTTTCAAAGATGAAATTAATGTCATGCAAAGCCTACCACAACAATCAACATCAAACTACACTTCACATTACACACTTCCCTTATATCATGCATTATGCCTTCAAGAATTTCAATTTTTGAATAAAATCTCTAAATTCAAATTTTACATTTTTAAACCACCTTTCAACATCCCAAATAACCTTAGATAGTGTTAAAAAAAATTTTGGACACTTCCCCTAAAATTTCTTGTTTGGCCGAACCCCTATCTAACTTCCTCTTCATTGATTTTTTCATGCTTTCCTTATTATTATTCACCTATTAAACCCCAAATCCTTAAAGCCAATTCTCATATTTCATCACTTAACATGCCAAACTAACTCTTCTTCAAATCATTCCACCAAAATCTAATTATAGAAATCAAAAGAAAAGGGATAATTGCTAATAATTTATCACACTTAGGCTAAGGAAAGAAAGGAATCATTTAAGTAATAAATCTCACCTTGAAATGCTCCAAATTTAGCTCTAAGTAGAAGAACAAGTTGAGAGGTTTTTATTCTTTGGTGAGGGTGAAATTTTTGGTGTCGGTTAAAAATGAAATGGTTTAACACGTTTTCATTTTATATACAAATAGAATCAATGGTGGTGATTTAATCCTACAAGATCAATGGTCACATTTTTGCTTAAAATGAAGGGCTAAGATTAATCAAGATGGATGGTTGAGATGGCCCTTAGGTTTATGGTGACTAAGCATCATAATAATGAATCCCATCATCACCAAAATGAACATACACATGGTGATGGAAAAGTGGTAAGCTTAGGTGTAAAGTTGACATAAGTCAATAAATATGGCTAACCTAACTCCTTCTCATCCTAACCCCTTATTAACTTGTTCTAACCATAATTTAGTCAAGCTCCACCCAAAATTAGAGGCCTTAGGGCCGGCCACTCCATGGGCTTGGGCTTTAAGTCCAAAAGCCCATCAACAAGCCCACCCGAAAACGTTTCTTGAACTTAAAAATTTTTCGTAACTTTTTCCCTTCCCTTTCACTTGGAATTTTAAATCTTACCTTCCCACATCATAATAAGCTTAAACTAAGCCATATTGCCTAAAATTAATTCAATAAAACATATAATAAATATTCATATCTCATAAAAATACACACTCAAGCACTTAGCACCAACAAGAGTTTCTGTCATCCTATCACTATGTCATTGATACTATACCCATAAAATTTATATTTTATGGTATTATTATAACTCTGATGAGCTATGGAGACCTTGGGTATTACAATAAAATTGCTCCAAATTCCCTAGAGTTCGACATCCTACTCACTCTATACTTAGTCTTAGAGACTAGAGTTTTAAATTTGACCCACATCAAATTTTGGTGTCGTTGCCGGGGAATTTGATTAGAATTTTTATTAACTTAGGGTAGTGAAAAGTTTTTTTAGGTTTTTATTTTTTTTATTTTCATTCATAAAAAAAAGTGTAAATTTTGCTTCTATGCCGAGTCGTGCTAGTCTGTGCCGACTCATTATAGAAGCTATCTGTGCTGAGTCGTGCCTCTGGTGCCGACTCGTCATATTACACAGACCACATTCAAAATTTCTTTCAATTTTTATCTTCATTTATTTTTTCTTTCTATTCTTACATTCTTTACTTCTTAATTTCAACTTTATTTTGGTCAAATTTAACTTCTTCTACATACCCTTTCAAATTCTAAATCAATGAAAAGTTATAACTCTTCCCAAAATAAACATAACTCTTCCCAAAGTTTATGACCTTTCCTATCAAACCTTTAAAACTCTATATAACCCTAGCCTATTCAACTCAATTTCCCAACAAAAACTTTTCAGATTTTTATTTTTCCAAATTACACTTGTTCAATTTTTCTATTTAAACAAGAGCTCCCAATTGCCCATTCACATCTTTTCTTCTTCTATTCTCCATTGTTGTTATTATCTTTTTATATATTCTATAAATTCCTATAATGGGGAGGAAAAAGGGTTCCACATCTTCAAGGCCCTATGAAGAACAACAAGAGGAAGACTTGGCTTCCATATATGAGGCACCATTTCATATCCATTCCCATGAAGAAGGTTCAAAATGTTCCACTGTTAAGCATAGGGAGGTTGTTTCTTGTAAGTATTTCCCTTCTTCTTTAATTCAAAATATTGGCATGGAAGATGTTTTTACTCAACTTTTGACATGATGTGGGCCGAAAAAGTTTGTTAGTATGCAAGAGCACTCTTATGGAGACTTGATTTATGAATTTTATACCACATTAGACATTAATGCAAATAACTCCCAAATTTTAGAATTTCGCATGTTAGGCCAACCATACCAAATTACATATAAATTCATGCATAGGGTTTTTGGCTTTAAAAGAAAGGGCATTTGTGATATTCCAAATGATTTTAGAGTTAATGAATTTTGGACCCTTTTAACCGATTTGCAAACTCCTTTTGAACCAAAAAAGGGGAAGGCCATGTTCATTAAGGATGTCAAATTTTAGTTGTTGCATAAAGTGCTTGCATGTGTGACTGAATTTAATAGAGTGAGTGCTCAAGAATTATTTCTAATGTGGTACATACATAACAAAAAAAAAGTTTACTAGACCTATTAGATCTTTAACTAACTCCTTATGTGTGTTCCATGCAAGTATCACCCCTTGACCCATTGGCATATCGTCACCATAATTGCTAAAGGTTTTCATATTGATTGCACTAATTTTTCTCATCTTGTTAAGTTCTCAAATTTCACTAAACAAGCCTTCGTGAGGGGCGAGATAGTGGATTCAAATTTTAACCACATTGCAGCTTATACAAGATCTTGTTGGAATAGGTTGAGGCACCTTGTTCGTGGTGCCAATGAATCTGATAGTTCTGACGAGGAGCCTCATAATTTGGAGACATAAAACCCACCACCGGTTCCCCTAGCATTACCTCCATCAACAAATGAACATGGCAGAGCTAGTGGTTCCTCCAATGGGGATCACTAATTATTAGAGGGCATTTTGGAAAATCAACGAACCATGCAATGCCAAATCAATGATATGGAGACTAGGAACCGATGAATGGAGCGCACTCAATATAGTATGGAATACAAGTTGAACTAATTCTTTTGTTATTCTGGCTATACCATTGGCTCCTCACCACCATCCCCTTATGATAATTGAGGTATGCCTTCTACCCTTCTCCATCACCTTTTCCTTTATTCACATTGAGGGTAATGTGAAGTGTAAGTATGGGGGAGGGATAGAAGTATGTTCTATCTTTATCTTGCTTTTGTTTTGCATGTTTTTGCATGTTTATCTTGTTAGTCTAGTTTTTACCATTTGCATCAAAGTTCCAAAATTTTAAAACTTTAATGCTCATTACTTAGTTTCTCCATATTTTACTCATTTATATCTTGATCAGGTTTTCTTTTAAGTTTTGGATTTACTCTATTTAAAAAAAAAAATTTATTGATTTTGAAATTCCCCAATTGGTAAAATCTTTAAGTCTTTTGTAGCATTTGTCAGGTTTTTGTCTTTTTATCTCAATTTTATTACGTCTAAGGTTTCTAATTGCCTAGTCAACTTTCTAGTTATGCTTAAATGTCAAAATTGAGATAAGTTAGATCTTTGAATTCTATTGGGTTGAATTGCCTAAAGGAAACTTTAGCCATAATACGAGTGTTGCATTTAGTTAATAATGGGTGAGGACACTAAAAGAAATATATATATATATATATATATATATATATATATATATATATATATATATATATATATATATATATATATATAAAGAAGAAAAAAGAGAAAAGAGAAGAGAACTCCTTGTATAAAATACTATACATATTAAGTAAATTGTGTGTGGATAAGTTTGCCACTTAGTCACATCCAATTCGAAAGATATGTATGGTGTCACTAGTGAATGTGTATATTAAGTAAGTTGTGTGCGGATGAGTTTGCTCCTTAGTTGCATTCAATTCAAAAGATGTACATGATTTCGCTAGTATAAAATAATATAGCAAAATATGTATCCAAAAATGCCATGAGACTAGTTGCATTTGTGCGTGTGCTTACTTATGTCCCAAGGGTTGTTTGAATCTATAGAATTCTTAACTTAATGCATACATGTTTTGATTAGAAAAGCATGATTAGGATCATGACTAGATAATTAATAACTTTGTTCTTGATAGCAATGAGATAACTAAACAAACTCAAGGCTTATACTGTAAGACTTGTTGCCCTTTACCATTATTGGGCATTAAAAATTATTTCATGAAAACATTAGCTCTATACTCTTTGGATAACTTATAGTTAACTTAGTCAAGATTGCTACATTTTGTTTTGAAGAAACTAAGTACTTTCTTTATTTCTCTTTTCCCTTTTATTCTTGCTTGAGGACAAGCAAGGTTTAAGTATAGGAGAATTTGATATGATGCAAATTAGTATAACTAAACTAATGAAATAATAAATTGTTTTCTGTGTGCATGCATTCATTTCATTATATAAATTAGTGCATTTAGCTTTGTTTTTAAGTTTTGAAGTGTTTCTTAGCAAATTTCAAGTTTTAAAGATGTAATGCTTGAAGAAGGAGGCTTTTGCAATGCTAGAACAAAGTGGCAAAAATGTGCTGACTCATCCCGGTCTGTCACGAGTCGTGATAGTGTCTTCTGTGCCGACTTGGCACAGAGTGTGCCAACTTGTGACAGCAGCCTATGGTGCCGAGTCATGCTCCCCTTGTGCCGAGTAGTTACAGCACCCTTTCATGACATCTCTTCACAAACACACCTTTTTCAAAGGGGCACTTCTTGGGACACCTTGGGGCTTATAAATATTTAGATTTGTGTTGACTTCCATGATCTGGATAGAGCTACTCCAAAAGACATGCATGTCATGTCTATGGCTGATATGTTAATTAAATCCACAACAAATATTGAATTGTTATCTTTTATGGATGGATATTTAGGGTATAAACAAATTTTAATTACAGAGGATGACATTTCCAAAACAACTTTTAGATGTCCTAGATCCATGGGGACATTTGAATAGGGGTGATGCCATTTGGGTTAAAGAACACTGGTGCAACTTTTCAGTGCGTTATGAATGCTCTATTTCATGATATGTTAGGTCATCACATAGAGATTAAATAGATGATATAGTGGTGAAGTCAAAGAGGGCTAGGGAGTATGTTAATTACCTAAGGGAAAGTTTGTAGAGGATGAAGGAGTATCAATTAAAGCCTAATCCACTCAAATGTGCTTTTGGAGTTCAAGCTGGAAATTTCTTAGGGTTTCTTGTACATCAAAGGGGAGTTGAAGTTGACAGAAATAAAGCTAGAGCCATTCTAGAAGCACAAGCTCCATAGAATAAAAAAGAATTACAAAGGTTTTTGGGGCAAGTTAATTACTTGCGGAGATTTATTTCAAACTTGGCAGGGGAAGACTGAAGAATTTTCTAGATTGTTAGAGCTAAAACAAACTAAGGAGTGTTTATGGAAGAAAAGCACTAGTAAGCCTTTGATAAGATCAAGTATTGTTTGTCCAATTTGCCTGTGCTCATGCCACCTAGGGAAGGATTTCCATTAAAATTATACTTTTCAGCCGCAAATGAGTCCATCGAGTGTCTGTTAGCCTAAGACAATGCTACGGGACATAAGCAAGCTATTTACTATTTGAGTAGATTACTATGCCCCGTGGAGGTAAAATATTCCCCTATTGAGCTATGTATTTTGCTTGCACTAAGCTTAAGCATTATTTAATTAAGTCTCAAATTTATGTTGCATCTTAAACATATTTAATCAAATATATGCTCAATAGGCCATTACTCACCAGTAGAATTGGTAAATGATGATTAGCTTTAATAGAGTTTACGTTGATTTATTTACCTTAGAAATTTGTGAAGGGACAGGCTTTGGCAGGTTTTCTTGCGGATCACCCATCTCTGGGGATTATGAGCAAGACACCAGCTATAGACTTACAAGTCTATGGCATTGAAACAAAGCCATAGATTCTGAAGTTTGACAGTTCCAGTATAGATAAGTTTGCTGGAGCGAGAATAGTAATCATCTCACCTACTAGTGTCAAAACTTCATTATCACTCAACTTGGAATTTGAATGCACTAACAACCAGGCTGAGTATGAAGCTTTGGTAATCAGCTTGGAGATCTTGCTGGAATTAGGAGCATAGGAGGTATTGGTAATGGGTGATTCACAGTTAATTTTGAGACAATTGACTGGAGAATATAAATGCAATAGCATTTCCTTAGCACCATATTATACTGCTGCAATCCAATTAACTAGTTCTTTTCAGGAGGTTACCTTCCTACATATCCCTAGAGAGGAAAATTGGGAGGCTGAAGAGATGGCATAAGTGGCATCCGGTGTTAAAATGTCTCAAGAATTGACTCATAAGCTTATCCTGATATAGAGAAGGAGACACCCTTTAATAGCATCCAAGTTAAAATGTTCAGTATGGACATTGGAGTTGCTGGGGACTGGAGAGCTGAATTGAAGAGGTATTTAGACAATCCTAGCAGAAGAATGTCGTATAGAGTAAGTAAAAATTATGTCTTGATAAAAGGTGACATCTAGAGGAAAGGCTTTGATGGTTTGTTGTTGAAATACCTAAGCCTACCATATGTATTAAGGGTAATGCAACAAGTGCATGAAGGGGTACGTGGTGTGCACCAGGTTGGAATCAAGATGAGGTGGTTGATAAGGAGACATGGCTATTATTGGCCAATTATCCTGAAAGACTGTATCACTTATGCTAGAAGATGCTATCAATGTCAGAGATATGGCAGCATACAAAGAGTTCCTGCTAGTGAACTTCACTCTATAGTTAAACCATGGCCATTTCATGGGTAGGCTATAGATTTAATTGGTAAGATTCATCTTGCTTCATCCAAAGGTCATTCATTTATTATTATAGCTATGGATTATTTTACTAAATGGGTTGAGGCTATGCCTATGAAAAAAGTGGAACAGGCAGATGTCATACAGTTCATTAAAGAGCAAATTATCCATCGATATGGAATTCCATAGTCAATCACTATAGACTAGGGAACTATGTTTATGGGAGATCAAGTAAGAATATTTGTAAAGGACTATGGAATCAAGCTCCTTAGTTCTGCACCGTATTATGCCCAGGCAAATGGACAAGCAGAATCCTCTAATAAGGTGTTGATTTGGATCTTAGAGAAGATGTTAGAAGGAACTTTAAGAAGCTGGCACAAGACTTTGTCTGAAACATTATGGGTGTATCATACTTCTAAGAGAAGTTCTACTCGCATAAGTTCCTTCTCATTGACTTTTAGACATGATGCCATTTTACCTACGGAAGTAGTGGTTCCTTCTTTAAGGGTGACATAATAAAATGGGTTAATGTCTGAGGAGCACACAGAAGCTATGATGATAGAACTGGAACAATTAGATGAAGAAAGAATGCAAGTATTCAACATAATGATTTTTCAAAAGAAAAGGTCCATTTAAGGTTAAGTGGGAAATGATAGAACGGCAGTGAAGAGAAAATATAACCTGGTCTACAATGCTTAAGTTTGTTTCTATAGAGACCTAGGAAAATGAAAAGCCAACTCTATGACAGTGTGTACTGTTCTATTGTAAGTTACTTGTGACAGTTGTTCATGTGCAATAAATAAAAGAAGTAGGCTCATTGGTGTGAGGCCTCGCTTGAGCACCAACCCGGTCCACTAGAGGGAACCGAGATGCTCATTCAGGTTTAGACTCACGATGAAATCCTCGGGTTTGGTTTTGGTTGATTTTGAAAAATGATTTTTATGAGTCACCACCTTAATTTTATTTAATTGGAAAAATATTAAGGAAAAAACCCAAATTGACTTCAATTCATTAATTTTTAAATTAATTTGCCCAAGGATAAAAATCACTAATCTCAAACCAGGTTGAGTTTGGAGACTAGGTTTTTAGTTTTAAATAATCTAAATTTGACTCTTAAGTTTAATTTGACTTGAAAATTAGATTTCATGAATGATATTTATAAAATGATATTAAAGAAAATGCATGAATATGGCAAAACATGAATGCATGGTGAAATAAAATATTCACAAATTACTTAAAAAAAAGGGAAAAGAGATTGGTAGAAATTTGGATTTAAGTTTGGATTTGGATTCCAAACGTGCCTATGTACCCCATTGAATGGGGATCAAAACTCACGTAGTTCGTTCCATGATTAAATGGAGGGATTTAGGAGTCGATCAGATTGATTTTAGTTTGGGTGTGTTGAAAGTGAGAAAAAAAGGCTGATACCTTTGCTTTTGGTAGGCGAAGAGTTTTACCGGACCGAAGTTCCATTTTATAGGAACCGGGTGATTGGATGAATTGAAAGATTAATTAATTAATTAATTAAAATGATTAATTAACTAATTAATATGATGAAAAGGATAAAATGATTAATTAATTAAAAAGATTAATTAATTAATTTTGATGAAAAATGGATTAAGAAAAAAATTAATTTGATTTTGGAAAAAGTGATTAATTAATTAACTTGGATGAAAGGTGGATTAAGAAAAATGATTAATTTTATTTTGGAAAAAAGTGATCAATTAATTAATTAAAAAGATTAATTAATTAATTTAATTAAAAAAAGAGTTTTAGTTAATTAAAAAGATTAATTAACTTGGTTAAGGTGAGTAATTAATTAATTAAAAAGATTAATTAATTAATTAGAAAGTGATTGGAGAGAGAAGAAGGGAGGAATTTAAGGATAGCAATATACTCAAATTCAAGAGGTGCGTTGGAATGAAGGATGAAGGGGTGTATTTATAAGAAAAATGGGTGAGGGTAGTTTAGAAAGTGGAAAAGTGAAAAGACTAAAAGGGTAGAGTTAGAAAAAAGCTGAAAAATCAAATTGGGTGGTATTTTGGGGATTGCAGGCGGGTAGTCTAGGCGGCGCCACCGGAGGCCTGGGCGACGCCACGGGGCCTCTGGGCGGCGCAGCCGGTGACTTGGGCAACGCTCTGCCAGCTCCTCGGTGAGTGTGTTGACTGGCCTTTTTTTTTTTTCTTTTTAGATATTGGTTGATAGTATGAAGTTTGGGAATTTTGGATGTCTAGAAGCAATGTAATTGAAGGCTAAAAAATTTTCTTTTGGGGGTGTTGCCCCAGAACCCCCCCCCCCCCCCCCCCCCCCCCCGCCATTAACGAAACCACCGTAATAGCTCCACGCAACGTGTTAAATTCAGCAAGTGTTAAAACTGCAGTTGAATGATGAGGGTGTAAAATTAAGGGTTCACAGTTGCCCCCTCATCAGAATTAGCTTTGAATAAAAGGTGATTCTGATGATAGTGAACATTGGGAAAAGGTGCCATGTTAGACTCTAGGCTTGTGTGTTCTTGTCATGTCCTTTGGGAGAAGGACCTCTAGGATAAATGAAGCTTTATCAATGGCTATCTGTTCAGCCTTGACGTTGGTTGCAAAAATGGTCTTGGTGAATTTCAATTAAGGCTATCTGTTCGGCCTTAATGCTAGAGATGAAGAATGTTTGAGGCGAATCTCAATTAAGACTATCTGTCCGGCCTTAATGTTGGAGATAAAGAAGGTTTAGTGAATTTCAACCAAGGCTATCCATCCAGCCTTAATATTGGAGATAGAGAAAGTTTGGTGAATTTTAATCAAGGCTATCCGTCCGGCCTTAATCTTAGAGATAGAGAAAGTTTGGTGAGTTTCAATCAACGCTATCTGTCCAGCCTTAATGTTGGAGGACAAAGGAGGTCTGAAGTGAATCTCAATCAAGGCTATCTGTCTGACCTTAATGTTGGAGATAAAGATGGTCTGAAGTAAATTTCAATCAAAGCTATCTGTCCAGCCTTCATGTTGGAGATAAAGATGATCTAGAGTAAATCTCAATCAAGGCTATCTGTCCGGCCTTAATGTTAGAGGCAAAGAAAATTTGTGTAAATCTCAATCAAGGCTATATGTCTGGCCTTAATGTTGGAGGCAAAGAAGATTTGGGTAAATTTTGATTAAGGCTATCTGTCCGACCTTAATGTTGGAGGCAAAGATGATTTAGACAAGATAATTTAGTGAAAGGAGAGCCTAAATCTATGACGAGTCAGCTTGCGAGATTCTAAGGAAGAGCCTCGGCTTATGGTGAGTCGGCTCGAAAGATTTTGATAAGATTTTAGTAAAGGGAAGAGCCTCGGCCTATGGCGAGTTGGCTCAAGAGATTCTGATAAGATTTTGGTTGTGCCAAAGAAACTTGGGCTTTTGAATGTGAGGAGTTGGGCCTTTTGGAAGGCTCAAAGGAACTTTTCCAGAAGCTAGAAGTCATGCTTTATTGATTAGATCTTGAATGGTATCACTAGTTAGTTTTAAGAGGTATCGATCAACTTAGAGGAAGTAAGGGTCAGCTTAAGGAGATGTCAATGAGGCTATTGGCTCAGTTTATGCATGAAGATGTATGATTGTAGATGATTGCACAGATGTTGGTGCATAAATGATGCATGCATATTTTAGAATTCATAGACCTTTTGCTTGACCTCTATGCCATGCATGATTTGTGGTGATGCCTATAATGAATGGTTGCATAGATGCATGAGGATGGATTCACACATTTGCTTTATGAATGCAATTTCTCATGTGACTTTTGTGTTCTGCGGAGTCATGCATTTTTTGGACTAAAAAACTTAATAAGGTTGAGAAATTCAACTTGGATTGGTATGGAAAAATTGCCATGGTGGCATTATGAGGAGTTCGAGGGGTTGCTTTAGATTTTAGAATCTGGTGGCCTGTGGTTTCTGTTTTGGTGCTGCTGAGGAGGAGCTATGCCTATTCTAGGGAGATAGGGAATATGGCTTAGTTACGACTCAAAGGCAACTCTGGTGGTGCTAGAGTTCAAAGTTTGGCATTTTTTAAATTTTTTAGTTTTTGACTTGCCTCAGGATGTTGCAAGCCAAATGATAGTTGGTGATGGTTAAGTGAATTTGACCACTATGATTGAGAAGTTCCATGATTTTGGTGACCAGGGGGTATGAGGGTTCCAGAGGCTCAACATGAGGGACTTGATTTTCTGTTTGAGTGTCAGTTACAAGTTTATTGATTGGGGTGACACCACAGTGGTAGATGGAATAGAGGCATTTTGTGGTTAGAGCTGTGTTGGCAAAGACACTAATGAGCCTCAATTGCTTTAAGGATTTAGAGAGATGAACTATCTTGCTAGTTATTCTCCAGTGAGAAAAATTTTATCTATCTTACCCTTTCTGCTTTAGGTGCTTTGTGGATGTTTGTTTCAGGTTTTGGGTTATCTCGAAAGCATGGTTGATGGATCATTTTCAAGTGGTGGCCCCTGCTTTTTAATCTGCACATGCCTTACTGAGACTCGGTAAGAGGTCGGATAAGATGATTGCTTGCAGCTTGCCCTTAGAGGACATATTTAGCACTGCCAATAGTAAAGGATTTGATCTCTCATGACCAGGGGCCATAGGTGTCGAGTGGTTTGCCTGTTGGGCTTGGTTTGAATGACTATCCACTAGGGGATAAGGGTCTTGAGGCAGATGGAGCAGACTCAGGATGTGCCCCCAACTTTCCTTTCTTGGAGTCTGTGCAGATCATAGCTTCCATCACTAGAGTTATCAGGTGATGGCTGGCTGAGGAGTTTTCATGCTGTTTATTTTGGGATTTCACTTGTGACCACAGACAGGTATGCCAAGTAGTTGATAAAGGCTACCTTACTGAGAGGAATAGAGGATAAAGTAGCTAAGGAAGGAGAGACTGTATGAGGAGCCACCAGTAGTGGGAAGAGGATTGCAGCCCAAACAAAAGGGGTGACTTGTTCTTTGAAGGAGACTTGGGGAACTACTGAAAGTGCAACACCACAGGTTGTGGTAGTGACTCAAAGAAGGAGATTGCGACAGACTTAGACTCTGATGCGGATACGAGAGATTTGCATCTCAGGAGGTAGAGGAGGACTGGTTAGACCCTAACTTCATTCATGACCTTTTTTTTTTTTTGAAATAATTATAGGTTGATAGGACTACATGAAATAGGATAAGCTATAGACAACATTAAAAGGGCTATCCTTTATGTTGAGTTTGTATTTTGTAAGATTTGATTAAATGAGATATCTTTTATTTTTGCTCTAATTTCTATCTAAGCCGCCCTTTCAGGTTTTCAGCTTAGCGAGCATTCTTCTTTTTTTCTTTTTTTTTTTTCTTTTTTTAGGCAAAAGAATTAAGTGAATGATGTACTAGGCATAAAAAAATGAGAATACAATACAAATAAAATATTTTGTATTATGATTTGGACCGCACTCGAATTGGGTTGCCTACGTATCCCTTGCATCATTTTTCTGTAAGTTATTTCTTTTAGGGAGAATCAAGTCCACATAGTTTTGAAAAAAAAAATGAAATGCAGATGTCATCTTTGGATAATGTATCTTTTCAACTGATTTGGGTTGCCAGGATGGGAGAATTCACTTTCGTCCACGTCTGTGAAGATAGTGCCTCTATTAGATAAGATCTTCCTATTTTGTCTTCATTCTCCATAGCTTCTCCTCGACAGGCTTCTTGTAGGTCAGGATCTGTGATACCTGGAGCATCCCTATAATGTCTTCATCTTGTATAAAGCAACTCATGAGTTTTTCCATTGCCGCTATGCAAATGCAATGTATGTGATTTTTTATTCTTTTCCTTTGTGCCATAATTAATCCTTTTGCCTTTTCATTTTTTTTATATTTTTTAATTTTTTTTATATTTTTCATTTTTTTGTTCCTTTTTTTTCAATTTTTTTAAGATGTCCTATTTAAAAATGAATCAGAAAAAAATCAAAGTAAATCAGAAAGTTCAAACTTTTATTACTGATAAAAGTCATATCACGAGTACATTAAAGGATAAGCCTTGAAGGCAAAATATAGACTTAGAAGGACAAGACTTGACAGACTCAAAAAGAAAAATTTAATAGAAAACAGGCTCAAAGGACTCTGACGTAAACTCAGAGGACTTGATAGGGGCACAACAGTGCTGGCATTCTTATCAAAATACCGATTATTGGATGAAGCTTAAGATAGTCGAGTGAGCTCGTTGATGCTAGACTTTGGGTTTGGGAGCAATGATGTCTCCACTGTCAATGAGGTCTTGAATTTTATGCTTCAGAGGCTTACAAGCATCAATTTTGTGCCCTGGCCCTTGATGATAGTTGCAGTGCTCATTAGCATTATAACCCTTAGGCAAGGGGTTTGGAGGAGGTCATGATTCTAAAGGTTTAACCAAATTAGCCTCTAAGGCTTTCTTGTAAATGACGTTGAGGGGTATGCCTAGCTCAGAGGAATTCCTCCTTATTTCTAACTTCATCAGCTGTTGACCAGATACAACATTTACCTCTCCCTCTCTTTGGGTGGTGTTGGTGGTGTTCTTGTGATACCTAGAGGATTCATCTTTAATTCATCATGATTGAATCAAATCCTCGATCTTGATGGTAGTGGCAATGAGAGCTTTGAAACTAGAGAGGTATTGAGTTTGCAGATGGGCCTGATATTGGGGGAGGAGGTTCTTGATGATGATGTCAATTTGCTCTACTTCAGATGGACGGTTCACTATTTGAGCCGCTTTTGTCCTCCACTTTGTAAGGAACATGATGAAGGATTCTCGTGGCCTTTATTTTGTGGTTTCCAAATCTCGATGGGTGACATCCACCTCGATGTTGTAGTGGTATTGCTTAACAAATACATTACATATGTCATCCCAAGTCTTCTTTTGAGATCTAGTAACCACTTAATAGCAGCTCCGGTCAAGGTTTATTGGAATAACTGAGCACGGACCTCGTCATCCACAACGAAAGGTCTCATGGCACCCACATACATCTTGAGATGAGTTTTGGGACATGTGGTGCCATTAAACTTGTCCATGACTGGCATTTTAAATTTTGGTGGAACTCGTGCATTTAGGAAGAGAGCTAAAGAGTCGACATCTATTATGTCCTTGTGCTTTTTGACGTTTTTGAGCATTTTTCCATGACCTCAAATTTTTCCATCAATTTCTTAGTTTCAGGAAAGCTAAAGAAATCTCCATTTTGAAAAGGATTCATAGTGGGAGACAGAGTGGTTGTGTTTAAGTCCATGATAGTAAAGGTTGGAGTTTCAAGTGCTTTCCCTTTTGTCAGTGAGATTGACAATGGAAGGAGTAAAAGTAGAGGCATGGCTAGTCCCAGCTTGGGCAGATGTAGGCTCAACATGAGTAGGAGGGGGAGTGACAGTGGCATTGGTCATTTTTTTGACCTCATTGATGATGGACTGGCGTTGGGAGTTGAGGGCATCAATAAAGGTGGCAGACTGGGCATTGAGAGCATTGGTGAAAGTTTCAGCTTGGGTCTAAAGAGCAGTGGTGAGTACAGCTTGAAAAGTTTCCTCTTATTTCTTGAGGAGGTTAGTGAAGAAAGCACTCATGGCGTCTTGATCGAAGTTGAAGGTATTGGCCATTGGTACCTTAAAACAGAAAACAAACAGAAAAAATGGGTAAGAAAACAGAATTGTGAAGGAAAAATGGCATGAATGTGAAGTTGTGTCGGGAAAAGGATTCCTTCCACATGGTTGGTCACCAGGTTTATATGTTGACAGGGTGAGTGTGTGAGGTGTTTTGGCACAACGGACCACTGGTTCGAGTCTTTGAGGTGTTTGAGGGTTGACCTTGTTGAGCTTCTCATATTGTGTATGCATGATCATGGCGTGATGCATGCTGAAAAAAGTTTCATGAACATGCAAGAGTATCGATTATTACGGTATATGGAACTTAAGGTCAAAGCCTAGGGTGACTATATGCACAAGGGTGAAGGGTGGTTTGATTTAAGGGTCTCCGTCCCACTAGAGCATCGATATACCTAACCACATGTGAGGCAAGGAGCCTCGTGTGAGTCCAACAGTACTGATTGCTCGATACACCACTGAAATGATCGGGGATTCGTTGTGGGGTGGAATGCTTTTGCTATCTCCCAACATACTTAAAGAGCCAATGCTACTTGCCATCCAAAAGTTTTCCTAAAGCTAAGGTTTAGGCAAAGAGCCTTTATTATGCAAAGTGATGTATGAAAGTCAAATTATACTTAATAAGCCAAATGGAGATTATTTTGGAAAAATTTTGCTTAACCAAATAGTAATCCTCTTATTTTCCTCTTTTTTCTTTTTTTTTTTTTTAAAACAAGTGGCAACCAGTCCCCAGTGGAGTCGCCAGCTGTGAGGCCTTGCCCAAGCACTGGCCCAGTCTGCTAGAGGGAACTAGGATACTCATTCAAAAATGATTTTTAGGAGTCGCCACCTTAATTTTATTTAATTGGGAAAATATTAAGAAAAAAATCCAAATTGACTCAAATTCATTAATTTTTAAATTAATATGCCCAAGGATAAAAATCACTAATCTCGAACCAGGTTGAGTTCAGGGACTAAGTTTTTAATTTTAAGTAATCTAAATTTGACTCTTAAGTTTAATTTGACTTGAAAATTAGATTTCATGAATGATATTTATAAAATGATATTAAAGAAAATGCATGAATAAAACATGAATGCATGGTGAAATAAAACATTCACAAATTACTTAAAAAAAGGGAAAAGAGATTGGTAGAAATTTGGATTTAGATTCCAAATGTGCCTACGTACCCCATTAAATAGGGATCAAAACCCACGTAGTTCGTTCCATGATTAAGTAAAAGGATTTAGGAGTCGATCAGATTGATTTTGTTTTGGGTGTGTTGAAAGTGCGGAAAAAAGGCTGATATCTTTGCTTTTGGTGGGCGAAGAGTTTTGCCGGACTGAAATTTCGTTTTATCATAACCGGGTGATTAGATGGATTGGAAGATTAATTAATTAATTAAAATGATTAATTAACTAATTAATATGATGAAAGGGATAGAAGGATTAATTAATTAAAAAGATTAATTAATTAAAAAGATTAATTAATTAATTTGGATGAAAAGTGGATTAAGAAAAATGATAAATTTGATTTTGGAAAAAGTGATTAATTAATTAACTTGGATGAAAGGTGAATTAAGAAAAATGATTAATTTGATTTTGGAAAAAAGTGATTAATTAATTAATTAAAAAGATTAATTAATTAATTAATTTTAATTAAAAAAAGAGTTTTAGTTAATTAAAAAGATTAATTAACTTGGTTAGGGTAAGGTAATTAATTAATTAAAAAGATTAATTAATTAATTAAAGAGTGATTGGAGAGAGAAGAAGAGAGAAATTTGAGGATAGCAATCTATTCAAATTCATTAGGTGTGTCGGAATGAAGGATGAAGGGGGATATTTATAGGAAAAGTGGGTGGGGGTAGTTTAGGAAGTGGAAAAGTGAAAAGACCAAAAGGGTAGAGTTAGAAAAAAGCTAAAAAATCAAATTGGGAGGTATTTTGGGGACTGCATGCGGGCAGTCTGAGCGGCACCGAGCCTCTGGGTGACGCCGCCGGCGACTTGGGCAGTGTGCCGCCAGCAGGGTCTACAGTGCTGCCGGCACCTCAGTGAGCGTGCTAATTGGCTTTTTTTTTATTTGTTTTATTTTTTTTATAGATATTGGTTGTTGGTATGAAGTTTGGGAATTTTGGATATCTGGTGGCAATGTAATTGAAAGCTAAAAAATTTTCTTTTAGGGGTGCTGCCCCTGAACTCCCGCCCGCTAATCGGTTAATAGGACCACCATAATAGCTCCGCGCAACGTGTTAAATTCAGCAAGTACTTAAGCTGTGGTTGGATGCTGAGGGTGTAAAATTGAGGGTTCACAGCTAGCCACTTTTATAAGTCTCAGCTTTTATTTTTAGTATTATGTTATGTTTTTCTTTAATTCCTATTAATGAAATTTCGACAACATAACAACATAATAAAAGCATCCTCAATGGCTTCAGGCCATTGAAAAAATCATGGCAACAGTAGAATCAATCATTAATGGATAATTATGCAAGTGATATGGCTGCATAAGTGATGTATGATGGCCGTGGTGGATCTGTGCAAGTGTTTAGTGCTCATGGCTGCATGACCTCAATCTCAATAAAGCAACATTATCTTAATAGATGTAGAGTCCTCAGGGCTTTTCATCACAACAAAAGAAATAAGTTACAAAAAGGGAGAAGAGCTTCAGCATCTTTGTACTTAACAATTTGTTTAAATATCCTTCAAGTTACAAAACAAGTTCTCATAGAACAAAAGCATTAAGGAACTCACTATGAGATGGAAGAAAAGGTTTCAGTGCAGTCCATTGGGTAATGCATTGTTGCTTGTTGAAGAAAGTAAGGTCATGCTCTGTAGCCCATTTTCTAGCTTCTGGGATTTGTTGCTTTCGTTGTGGATGAAGTGACTCAATCTTGGTTTTTTTATCTGACTATTGCTTCTTCAACTCATTCCCTTGATCTATTAATGCTTTCTTCTTTACTTTGCATTGTTCAATCTCTGCCTGCAATTCTTTAATTCTTTCATATTTGGCTTCATAAGCTGAATGAATATGCTCAAGTTGACTATGGATGTTCTTTTTAGTAGTAGATAGTTCATCGAATTCCTCCTTCTTCTTCTTGAATACCACAATCTTGCTTAGGTTGGAACTATAGCAAGAAGAGGCATTTTCCAAAGTAGAAAATAAAGCCCCTTATCAAGAAATAACCGAGGAAAACTTAGAAGACGCATTAGGAGTAGAAGCAGCAGACTTAAAGAGAGAGAGAGAGAACCAAGATCATAGAATCTTTCTGGGGATAGGATAGATGATAGACATCCTGGTTGAAAGTGGTAGTCACGACATTAAGTGTGGATTGGATGTCCTCTTTAGAAGCAGGTGCAGCAGACAAAAGGGGAACTGTTGGTGTAGCACCTAGGAAACTGATATCCATGAGATTATGACTAGTATCATCATCATTAGAAAAGGCTAATAAGTCAATAGAATCCTAAAATAACAAAGTTAGTGATTTGTATGAATAACTATTTGTGCAGTTAATACTAGAGTTGACAAACACAAGCAGATTACCTAAGTCAAAGAAGCCAAGTGAGAGACCCTAGAAATGTCTTTTTAAGTCTCCACAGCAGAACTAGTTGGCTAGGTTTTGCCACCAGTATGTGTATCCTCTTCTTCAGTATTACTAGATGAAGATTACTCTTCACTCTCTCCAAAAGCACTGTCAGAGGAGGCAGATGGGTTTTCTTCACTACTAGAATATCTACTAGTGCTTTTGGCTTACTTTTCAACATCATCATTTGCAACAGTAATTAGGGTAAAAGAATCATTAGAAAAAGATCCAATCTTTTGTGTTCTATTGGACCTGTGGACTAGTTTAGCAAGAGAAGTTTGAATTTTTGGTTTGTATCTCCATGGTTTTGCCTTATCTATTAGGACATGTGGAACTCTTCTTATGAAGGTTCTGACTTTTCCTTTGGGTTTACCTTTCGCTTTTTTCAAAGGCCAGGGAGGTGGAGAACAAGCCACACCTACATATAAGAGAAAAGTGAAAACAAGTAAAAGAATGAAATGAATGTTAAGTCAAAAACACACTGAGCTGAGGGGAGATTATAAAAGGTAGACCACCATCTGTGGAATTCATCAATATTGGCTTAAGATACAACAACTACAAAGCAAGATAAATTCTAGTAACTTTGAACCAAAGATCTCACGGTGTTGTTGTTGGTGACTTTAGGAGCACATAAAGAAGGAAGCTGGGGAATGACTTGGTGAAAACCAAACTGGGGACTCAAAAGGCCAGGGTAATAAGGTAAAGAACTTATAGAAGAAGTGCCAAGAAAGCTGGTGAAACCATAATAACCACTATGGATCAACAGCCTTGGATGAGTATATACATACACCTCCCTATTATCAAAGTCACCTAAATATGGTGAAGAACTCTAACAGGCAGAAGAATGTGAGGCTACATAAACTCCATCAAACTTAAGGTACAATCTATCGAACCCTATTTGAGTAACCCCTTTTAAAAAGCTCATAACATTAGAACAAGCACAAGTTCATAACATAAGTTGGATACTAATAGGAACATTAGATCTTAGAGCATGGGTATTATCTAACTCAGGGAAATAGGCAAATAACCATAGTTGGACAATCGAAAGGCCCTCACCAACCTTAGTAATAGGTTCATCACTAATATATTTGTCTATTAAGTGATAAATGGATCCTAAGAAAATACTGCCTAGTGCAAATTTCCTCCCATTAGCTAGTGCACAAGCTAAGGGAAGAAATTTCATAATATGCTTCCCAGATAAAGGACAATATATGAACTTGCAAATCAATGCCCATAAAAACTTTGTATGTTCCTCAATTGAATACCTTGAGTTTGCATCTCTTAGATATAAGACTAGAATAAGAGCTGAGTTGGTTGGATTCAGAGGTGAAAGCCGGCAAAGTGGAGTCATTAGAGTTTATGAGACAAAAGCTATTGTTTCCAAAGATAGGAAATCCAGTCAGCAGTAGAATATCCCTCACAATAATGGAAGCAAATTTGAAAGGGAAGACAAAAGAATTTGGACTCTTGCTCTAGAATTGTAGTGTAGTAGAAAGAAGACTTTCTTGGGCAATAATCCTATGGGTACTCATAGTGACCAGTTGTTGAATACCCAGTTTGCTCCAATGGTCTTTGTACAAATGAGTGAGCTTGTTAACCCAAAAGAACCATTCTCCACTTAATCTTGGCCAAGATTTGGATCAACCAATAGAAGTTGGAGTTTAAAAAGGTTTACTAATGAGTAGTTCATCCAAATGCATATCACATGAGTTAGCAACTACAGAAAAGGAATTTAATGTTGCCACATCGATTCCTCCAGGTAATGAAGAAGCAGGGACCTTATAAAGGTAAATCGTCATTAGTTATAAAGATACAAAAAGAACAAGTGATTAATGAATAAGTCGAAGCATTACTTGGTAGGGATCTCTATAGAAGTAAAAGTGGTGGATAGAGGAGCTGATGAAGGTGCCAAAAAGGGAAAAGCCATGACACCTACAGTTAATACATGTAAGTATAGTTTATTTGGCTCAAATTTATTTCTTGAAATTAAATTCACAAATGATTTTAGGCAAAAATGCCGAAATTATTAGTTGCCAAAATAATTTCTTCCTAAAAGTCACTAGTTTAAATCCCACAATTCCATAGTTTTTCACAAATACAATAGCTAATTTAAACCCAAGCAGACCGAAATTCCCTAAGGATTTCTGGTTTAAATTCATAATTTATCTTGAATTTCTCAATTCTCATTAATTTCCTAGCTCGACCATGAATTTGTTTATCATGAATTTTAGTCTAATTGATAAGAATAAATTTAATTTCTATGGATTTATTCTTATTTTTAGGTTAAAATTAAAGCCAAAATATTATATGGTCCATAGTTATTAAATGAATTCATGTTAATTAGCTAATTTAATCTACCATAAACAAATAAATTTTTCTTCTCTAAATTTTAGTATAAAAAAATAAAGCTAGATTGGGTCATACAAGAATGTACCATATTTAGAGAATTTGGAAAATCCAATGGACCCAAGTGAGTAAAGGATGGCCTGACGTCTATCAGATAGTTGCTAATGCAAGGATTCAGTGGTGGGGACTGACGACAGTGGTGCACGATTTGTCAGAGAAGCAATGGGCTGGTCACGTGATAAGCCATTTGAAATTGCTGCCTCAGACGCGGACGATGTCAACCAAGGGCTAGACGTCACCAGTAATGAGATGAACAGAGGTAAGACAGCGGTAGTTGGGTTGAAGGAAGGTGGAACGACAATGGGCCAATAGAGAGAAGAAAAAGAGGAAAAGGAAGAGAGAGAAGGATAAATGGGTTTTGATAGATTTTGAAAGTTTTGTGGTAATTTTGGGTAAATTATGAGAATTTCGGGATAAATTTTATGTGTTAAAAATTTCTTAATCTCAAATTCTATTGGGATGGATTTGATTCAAGAAAATTAGTGTTTAAGGTGGAATTAGAGTTATTAATTGGTTTGGTGATAGGAAGGTTAAAAGAAGCTGGAGTAAGATTAATTTTCTCTGTTAAAAAATTAATTTTTTCTAAAGAATTGTGATGCTGTGGAGGTTGTTCAACCGAAGGATGATGATTGGAGTTTCTCCCTAGCTCAAGGATTTTTGTTCCATTATAGAAATAAGCTGTCGGAAAAAGGAATAGCAATTATAAACCATACAAATTCTATTTTTAATTAAATTGTATGCGGGGCATTGTTTACACCATAATATTTTTTGGATTATAATTGTAAAAGGCCCATTAAAATCCAAGTCCAAAGTAAGTAGTGAAGCATTTGGATATTTGCTAGTCAAGCCCAGTAATGGTTGTCATTCCATATGACTATAGATAATTCCAAAGAAATAGTGGATAACAGAGGTTGCTAGCAGTTGAACTGTCCTAGGGAGTGGAGCAACAGTTACTGAAAATATCATAATGGAGAAGTAGTTATTTCCTAGGGAATATTTAAGCTAAATTGTATTTCATGTGGAGGCCCCAACCAATCCATCACTTAATAGGCCTTGTGCCATTTATCAGCCTATTGGACATAGTTTTCTTTTTCTACTTTTTGTTTTTAAACTTTCTGTAATCACTATAATCACTTAATAAAAATTTCCTTTATTTCATTACTATTTACTTTATTCCATAGTTACTATTTACTTGTTACTGAGAGTTCAAACGTACTGTGGTAAGAAAATTTGAGAATCTACAGTCCATTGATAAGAAGTCAAAAAGGTGCAATCCACAAGCTCGTGCATTTTCATTCGCACATGGCACACTCGCATAGTTACTAATTTACCCTTGTGCCAAATTTTAGCACCAACAAGTATAAATTAGAAATAGCAATAATAATAATAATAATAATAACAACAATAACAATAGTAGCAGCAATAAATAACTGCAAATAGTATATATTAGTATAAAATTCAGTATCCTTTTGATAAATAATAATATTGAATACTGTTTATACATGACTTAATTTTACAAAAATAGCTCATTGAATAATGCAAAAAATACTATATCACAGAGTATCCCACAGATATAAAATATAATATATAGTATAAGTTAGTGAAAATAAATATTTTTAATGAAAATAAATAAAATCAAATGCACTTACTACCTGTGCCTTATAGTGCAATGACATTATGAGCTCAAACTAGCCTCCTTTGCTTTTATAATTATAGTGCAATGACATAAAATAAAATCAAATGAATTCAATTTAAAGTATAAAGCCATTGTGAAAATTTTCAAAACTCTATCATAGTGTTTGAAACACTAAAAAATTTTTGCAAGAAATCAATTTTTCAATGAGGTTAAAATTGAAAAATAAGCACAATTTGATTTTACATTTTAATTGTTCCAAACAATGAAATTCATTTGAATTCTATTATTTAATATTGATTCCAAATACATGAAATTTGATTATCAAATCATTTGAATTAAATTGAATTCTATTTCTAAAATTGTTCCGCCTATAATCTTTTAAAAAATTCATTAATTCAAATACATTTTAAAAAATAGAATTCTAAAATCAATTTAAGCACCAAATTTCAAATATATAATAACACAAAAAAAAATATAAAATGCCAATGAGTAGTACTAGAATAAACAGGTGGGAAAGGAACACTAGTGCCTTACAATTTCCTGCCTCTGAAATAACCTTCCTCCACTATCAATCCTTATCCCTACAAAATATCTAGTGTGTGTGTGTATATATATATATATATATATATATAAACAAAAAATGATTGAGAAAGAGATTTTTTTTTAATTTTATTAGTTGCAGTAATAACTCTAAACAATTGATATGCCCTTTTCTTACTTTATTATATGTAGTTGTAAAAGATAACAAAATAGTATAAAAATGTATAAAATAAAAAATGGAGCTAAAAAGGATATTTTTTCAAAAAAAAAAAAAAAAAAAAAGACATAGCATGTAATCTCCGCTTTTTTAAGTGGGTTGCTCATTAGTGAATTAAGCCAAAGAAGTAACATAGGCTCATGTATGCCTACAGACCAAAGTCATCAGTTACAAGAAGTTTAGCATTCTAGAAAGCTGTGAAGAATTCTAGAAAAAAGTCCCTAGCAGTTATCGGCGGTTGTCACAATGTTTTTGATGCTGCAACACGAATAGCTAAAAATATCATAATTTTAAATTTTATAAAAATATAGTCACCACTAATTGATTTGGTTTAAAAGACTTAGAAAACTTTTGAAAAATTAGTTTGTTAAACTAAAATTTGGGTTCAGAAGTCGCAAATGTATAGAGAAGTGTTAGATACTCTACACATTAATTTTCAAAATATTAAATTAACCTTGAGATATTTATCTTTTGTTTTTTAAAATCAGTGGGCTCAATTTTTATTCTTTAGAAATTTCTTAGGGACCAAATTAATTTTGACACCCCCAAATTAAGAATCCAAATAGAATGACTTGAAACTCAAAATTAGCTATCTAATAATTTAAGCTCAAAACTTGATTTTTAAACATTATTTTAATTAAAATTTTGACAAAAAGGTGATAGCTATTTCAAATCAAACCAAACTAAGTTATTTGGATCTAATTTAATGCACCTAAATTTATATCGTTCAACTTAAAGAATTCTAATTTGCAGGTCATTGTCGCCCAAAATGGAAAAGAAAATGGAAAATTAATTTGTAAAACAAAATGATATTATTATTATTATTTATATTTATTTTTTTTTAAAAAGAAAGCTCAGGATATTGTTTTTTAGAAATCACTAAGAAACAATTTTAATTATGGCAATATGATCATTAAATAAAAGTTTCGAAATTGCAAGTATCAATTAGCTAAAACTTATCAATTTTATTTTATAAAAATCATTTTTAAAATCTTAATCAACAAATTACGAAAGTAAAATAATTAAATTGCTTATTTTTTAAAGAATCATTTTTTTTTATTTTCATTCATTTTTAGATTAAAAGCTAAAATTAATTCATTAAATTTACTTTATTATTCTTTAAAAATATGCCACAATTTAAATCGCTTCGATTTAGGATTTTATGTATTTAATGTTTGCATCATCATAGTCTTTTGTCAAATTACTCTTTTAACCTTTTTATTATTATATTTTTAGAAAATGTCACATGGAGAATCGATTAAAATAAAAATAAAATAAATCAATTATGATCCAAGAAATATTTTAATTTATGCCCAAATCAAATTAAAATACCATTTTCTTCAATTAAACATCAAATGGATTCAATTTTCAATTTTTTTTTAAAGAAAAATAATTTTTAACAGGTCCTTCTGTCTTTGCACGGCAACTCCGCTACAAAGAGGAAAATTTATTTCATAAAGAGAATTCACGATATGAGACAGCAAGTCTATCCTCCTACTGACATAAAAATTCCTCTCGACAAAATAATAAAAATTTCTCTTGACGAAATAAATACTCGAAATACATATATATAATAATAAGAATCCCTTAGTTTTTTGTTTTAGTCATTAAATCAAAACTTGTCTTACAAGTGCCAATGAAATATTTTTGTTTTTTCCCTTTTCCTTGTTGAATCATACCTTCAAAGCATAAAATAAAATTAATTAATACAAACTCATAGTAAATAATAGATAAACAAAAATAAGAATGAAATGAAAGTAAAACAAAATTAAAGATAATAACAAATTAAAACACAAATTAGTCAATGTTGGTCACAAAAGAGACCGATTCAAAATTTTCAAACTCAGAATAATTGAACCATTAGGGATGGCAGTGGCTAGACTATGGATAGGGTAATATAATACTCTTATCCATACCCAAAGAGCTATATGTCTACCCATACCCATATCCATAACTATTTGGATAATAAATTTCAAATCCGTCCAAATATCCATAAGATTTCAGGTAACCCGTAGATAACCCATTATCCAAATAATTACCAAATTATTTTTAAATATATACGTAAATTTAGAATATTTAATTTAAAAAAAAATGAATTTGTATAATAAGAAACATAATGATTAGAATAATTGATTACTCGATATTTAGGATATTTAATTTGATTACTTGCTATGAAATTATAAATACTAAAATTTCAAAGAGTATAGTGTTCTAATGAGTTATTAAATTTAATGAGGTAATATTAAGATGTGCATCTAAACAATGATTTTATATAGAGAGAAGTAAAGATTAAATGGAGTGAATTAATATTAATAAAGAAAAGGAATAATAGTCACAAACAATATTACCTTCAAATGTAATAAGTATGAAATATATAAATAGTAGATTTATCTTAAATACACGAAAGTGACTCTTTACTTTGCCACTTTTATACTCAAAATTATGAGAAGCAAAAAGAAAAACCATAAAATAATATTAATTTAATGAAAGCTTATTTAATTATAGAATCAGAGAAGAATATCTAGAAAAAAGAAAAGAAAATCCAGAGGAAAATAAAAAAAGAAAATTCAGATAAAAATGGAATGAGATTTAAAGAGTTTAAAAATGGAAAATTTGCAGAGAGTTTTAAGAAAGCGATTTTAAAGAGAAAAGAAATGCACATCCCAAAAAGAGAGAACTAAGAAAAAAGAATAAGCAGAATGACAAAATGAGAAAATAAGAGAAATTTAGGGATAGATTTAACATTATATATCAATGATAGAAAATGACTTTTTTGTCTTCAATAATGATATGTTATAATAAATTATTTAACTAAATTAAATGACATTCTGGTAATCTAAATAAAATTATTACATTACTAAAATCTATTATTAAAATGACATAATTTTAATGACTAAAATATAAATTATTTAAGGTCATTTAAGTCAATTTGAACCTATTTTTACATTTATGAAAATATAAAAATTATTTTAAATACTAAAATACTAAAAACTTTATATAAAATAATAAAATATATAAAATTTTATACAAAATATATAACCCCGATAGTTTGGGTAGGGTATGAATACAGGTATGAGTAGGATACTACACCATCCGTACCCTACCCAAAACCAATACTATTTTTTCAAGTATGGGTCTATCCATACCCATTACCCAGACAACTAGAGTATTACTCACTTTGACCGGGTAGAATTCAAATAGATACCCATGGATATGGTATAAATTACTCCCTACGAACCATTTTCAATTTCTAGATTTAAAAAATTTTGCCATAGAAATTGCAGAGTCCCTTTTGAAACACAGTAATAGGTACATCAAAAAGAAAACAAGTCCATTTTTGCTTCCAAAATTTCATACCCTCATCAAATCCAGAAAAAAAAAATTATAACATATATAAATACTCCTACCATTTTCAAAATTCCAAACCCAAATGACAAACCAGGGCCCCATTCCTTCTCATTTTTAGTTTACATATTCATTTAAGAATTAAATCAGAATAGATACTCAAAAATATCAAACAATAAATAAAACCAATAGCAAGCGAACTTTGGATTAATATCAAACTAAATTGAAGAAATTAAGCATTAAAAGAGAGATTAATTTCAGATCACCAGAAAGATAAAACAAGAATATTGTTTTAGATCACAACTTTGTTTTAGATCACAACTAGACCCATTTCAAATATTCAAGGAATAAAGAAACCCATTAAATCCTATATGAAATCGATTGAAGCACTTCAAGAAGCAAGATAAAACAACAATATTATTTCATATTACAACTAGACCCATTTCAGATATTCAAGCAATAAAGAAACCCATTAAATCCTCAAATGAAATTGACTGAAACACTTTAGAAAATCAATGGAAGGAAAGAAACTAACAATACAGTGAATATAAATACCAATTTAAAACAAATAATACCATAAGAAATGAATAACAACCAATTTACTCTCTTTTTTTTTTTTTTTTTTTTTTTTTTTGCCTTTTGAGCACCAAAAACGAAAATAGCAAAAACTGAAATCTCAAACCATTAGAGCAGACCAAACCTTGAAATGATTCAAAAACACACAAATCCAAACATAATGAAATGGATCTGTCTATTTGAGTGGTCAGTCTGAGTTGACAATCTGTGTTCTCATTTTGACTGAGTTAGAGGGAAAGAGGCCAAAGATTCAATCGGTGTGGGTCTAGATTCTTAAGAAAAGAGAGGCGAGAGCAATTTTTCTGTTAAGAGTGAGTGAGATACTGAGTTAGGCTGTAAACGAGTTAAGTCGAGTCGAGTTTTAGGGTACTCAAACTCGAGCTCGATTCTACAAACTAGAGCTCGAGCTCGAGCCGAGTATTGAACATCTCAAACTTGAGCTCGAACTCAAGCAAAATTAACGAGCTTGAGTTTAATCGAGTCGAGTTCGAGCTTAAATAGTAAGAAATTAATTGGGCTTAACTGAGTTTTAAACAATATGAACTTGAGCTCGAGCTTGAGATCATCTCAAGTTCGACTCGACTCACTTACTTAAGTTTATCAAAATCTCAAATAGCGTAATGTATAAAGGGCAAAATGGTAATTATATAAAAGCTCGATCAGGCTTGCAAGCCTGTCAAGCCAAGTATTAAAAAGTTAATTCGACTTGTCTAGCTACTTGAGTTGTTCGAGCTCAAGCTCAACTCTACTTACACCGAGTCGATTTCAAGTAATTTTCAAGTCAATCTTGAATAACTCACGAGTTGGCTCGACTCACTTACACCCCTAATATTGAGGAGCTGAGAGAGTGTTAGAGAGGGTGAGGATAAATGGGAGTGAATTAGCAACTTGGTAAGGTTGAGGGAGAATTAGTTCTTTACGTGATTGCTATTGTGATGGTGAGGGAGGTTAAGAGAAAATGCACGAGAGAGAGATGTGCTAGTCTATCATGCCTTCTTTTAGGGATAGACTCAAAGGAGAAGGTTCTACATGTGTTGGTGAGGAAGAGACTGAGAGGAGACGTTAGGGTCGGTTATGGAGGGATCTAGAGAAAGTGAGGCGTAAGAGGTTCTAGAGTGACTGAGAGGAGAGAGCCTGATTTTGTGTGTTGTGTAGAGAGAGTAAGAGAGTGGTGTGTTGGGTGAGAGACAGGCGGTGAAGGTTTTTAGGCTTTTTTCTTTTTATTCTTTTCATGTTTATATTTTATTCTTTTTTATTATTTATGTTTTATATTTTCTCCTTTTTTTTCAATCCTTTAATTCAATGGAAGTTCATTTTTTAAATATATATATTTCTAAAATTTAATTTTAACATATTAATTCATGTTGAAAATAAAGAAAACATAATTATACTTTCTAAAAATTAAAGTAAAATTGAAGCCTGTAAATTTAAAAATCCTATTTCGAGATGAAATTAAAAAAAATAAAAATTATAAAAATTTATTAAAATTAAAATGATCATTGATTTACTAAAAATTTTTAAAAATTTAAAAACTTACTGGTCTAAATACAATGTCTATGATTGCCCCTCTTTACTCGTTTATGAATTGAAAGTAAAATTTTCAAGTCAGAAAATAAGTAAAGAATAAAAGACATGTATTTTGCTTGGTGATTATTATTATTATTATTGTCATTTTTGTGAAGATATTTAAATTGCAAAAAAATTAAATGCATCAATTAATATGCAGAAATTTAAATTGCAAAAAATTAAAGAAATTGATCTAATTGCAGAAATTAAATTGCTAAAATTTAAATAAATCAATTAATCACAGAAAATTAAATTTGAATCAATGAATTGCAAGAAATTAAAATGCAAAAATATAAATAGATCAATCAATTATAGAAAATTAAATCGTAGAAATTTAAATGAATTAATCAATTGTAGAAATTTAAATGGATAAATTAATTTGCAAAAAAATTAAATTGCAGAAATTAAAATAAATAAATCAATTGCCGAAGTTTAAATTGCAGAAATTTAAATGGATTAATTAATTTACAAAAATTTAAATGGATCAATCAATTAGCAGAAAATTCAATATGAATCAATCAATTGCAATCAATTAAATTGTAGAAATTTAGATGAATTAATCAATGGCATAAAAATTTAATTGCAAAAAATTTAAATGGATCAATCAATTTGTGGAAAATTAAATTGCAGAAATTTAAATGAATCAATCAATTATAAAAATTTAAATTATAGAAATTTAAATGAATCAATTAATTGTAGAAATTTATGGATCAATTAATTTGTAGAAAATTAAATTTGAATCAATCAATTACAAAAAATTAAATTGTAGAAATTTAAATGAATTAATCAATAGCATAAAAATTAAATTGTAAGAAATTTAAATGGATCAATCAATTTGTAGAAAATTAAATTTCAAAAATTTAAATGGAATCAATTAATATTGCAGGAAATTAAATTGCTATAAAATTTAAATGGATCAATCAATTTATAGGAAATTAAATTGCAAAAAAATAAATTTTTATGATGGCAGAAAAAATAAATTTCATCATGGCTTTGAAAAAGGTAAATTGTAAAAAAATATATTTTCATCATGGCAAGAAAAATAAATTTGATCATGACATTGAATAAGTAAATTGTCAAAAAATAAATTTCATCATGACATTGAAAAATAAATTGTAGAAAAATAAATTTAATAATGGCAGGAAAAATAAATTTCATCATGGCATTGAAAAGTAAATTGCAAAAATTAAAGGATATTGTGTACGTCGGTTGCAGGAAATTAAATTGCAGAAATTAAAAAGGATACTGTGTACCTCTAGCTGAAAATTAAAATGCAGAAAAGTGTACCTCTATGCATAAAATTAAAATGAAGAAATTAAATGATATTCTGTATCTCTATGCTGAAAACTAAATTACATTAATTGATGACATAAAAATTAAATTTGAATCAATCAATAGCATACAAATTAAATTGCAAAAAATTAAATTTGAAAATTCAAATGAATCAAATCAATGGCAATAAAAGAAAATTGCATCAATCAATGATATAATATGAAATTTAAATATTTATTGGTATGATATATAAACTTCTTTAGATAAAATATGGTCAAAATATGATGTTTGCTAATTTCCCTCTTTACAAATTTTCTTTGTTGAGAATCATCACAGAAAATGAATAAAGACAATGAACTTTGTATTTTGACCTATTATTGAAAACTAAATGGTATATGGTTCAATGGCATGCAAATCTTGTTGTTGTGGAGATGCACTTTTTTAATATTTTCTTGTTAACTCAGCTCCTGATTTTGACAATCATTGGTTGCTCATAATTTTGATGATCATTGAGTACCTCCTTCTTGAATATATTCAAAGGGATTTGAATTAAAGGAACTACTTGCTTTTTCTTTTTTTTCTTTTTCTTTTTTCTTTACTTTTTTTTTTTTTTTCAATTGTCTTCCTTTACTTTTCTTCTTTTTGTCTTTGTTTGCTTTTTTTTTTTCTCTCATTTTTCTCTCTCTCTTTTTTTTTTTTAAAGAATAAATAAAGCAAAATTATGAATCTTAATGATAATAAGTTGAGTGCCATTTCATTGTTCTCTTTAGATATTATTTTCTAGTAAAATCTAATAATAACATCACAATTTATCTTGCTTTAAATTTTGCCTTTGATAAAAGGGAGGATGATGTAGCTTTGGAGAATATGAATGAAGGATGAAGGAGATTGGGTTTAAGGATCAAGAATGAAATTGATGATAGTTGGAACTGCAATTTGAGCAAACAAAACATGACTTCAATTTTGAGAATTCATTATTTTTTAGTTCTCATGTCCCTCTCTCTTCTTTCTTCATTTTTCTTTCTTTTTCTTCTTTTCTTTCTCTTTCCTTTTTCTTTTTGTTTCCTATATAATTCCATGTAATTTTTCAAAATCTTGGAACCATTATTGTCAAATAAAGTTAGAATCATAAAAGTTGTGAGTACAAGGGTGAAAATTTGTAATATCACTAGTGAGAAGGCTTGTTAACTTACAAAAATGAAAGTGATCTCAACTTGAAAGATATTGAACGATTAATAATTGCAGTTTCAAAAATAAAAATGATTTAATTGGTTATAAATGGGATAACATGAGAGTTTAATATTGATAGTTAAAATTGTGAATAGTTGATATATAAGCATCAATTAATTATTCTAGGTGGGTGAGATATGGGTAATGTTGGTTATTGAGTAATCTAAACATTAAAATACCATGTGTTTTTAAGAATAATAATCACTTTCAAATAATGGATAGAATTAGTGGTTCAAAGGATTAATCATGGTTGAAAGATATGTCAAAAATGGTGACCATGTGAAGGTATTCAGGGTATTTCAAAGCATGGTCAAAATTGGTGATATATGTGATAATGGATAGTTGGGTCTTAGAAATACAAGATTGGTTTTAGAGGCCACTAGTAACAAATAGTTTGACAAATAATATGAGGTTCATGAGAAGCATTTTGTGTTAAATGGAGCAGATAAAATTATTATTTAGATAAAAGTTGAGTTATAAAAATGAATGAAATCTATTTCGTTCAAGTTGGAACAAGGGTGCTCTCCTTTTTTTTTTTTTTTTTTCTTTTTTTTCCTTTCCACTTTTCTTTCTTTTTCTTTTTTTCCCTTTTTTCTTATTTTTTCTTTTATTTCTCTCTTTTTTCTTTTTTTTTTTTAGACACAAAATGAAGTTTTTAACTTTTAGATATTCTGGTATGCTGAAAAGTTATGATTGGGTTAGACTAGTTAATTTTGTTATGCATGGACTTAGGTTTGAAAGATAAATATGAATGAAATGAATCAAAATCTGGTCAAAAGTTTAAATGCATTTAATTAGGCATGAACCAGGTCTATTTAAGCTGGCTTGCGTTAGGGATAGTATGTGAATTTGGGGTTGAGAATGACTTTTCATGTTTGGGTAATGATAAGGTTAATTTTGATGAGGTTGAGACTTATATGTGAAAGGTTAGTTTTATTGGTTAAGATTCGAGTTGAAAATGATATTGGTTGAGGGGTACTTTGAACTATGAATTATAATTAATTAATTATGTCCCTTATTAAGAGTTCATCCTAAATCGCGTTCATAATTTGCCCTCAACACTTAAGAGTTGGAGAAAATTTGCTAGTTGTCTTCTTATATTTTCGCTTTGAACCCCCCTTTAGTGAAGCACTTTAAGATTCCTCTCAACTTTTTCATCTTTTTTTCTTTTTCTTTCTTTCTTTTCTTTTTTCCTCATCTTTTTTATTTCTCTTATTTTTTACTTTATTTTTTATTTTTTTTCTTTCTTTTTTTCCTTTTTTTGAAGCACCTTATTACTTACCAAAAACATGAAAGCCTCACCTCATATAATTTTCCTTTTTTGCAAATTCTCCCTTTGAACTCTCAATCAAAAATCTTTTTTCAATCTAAATAAAATATGAGCACCAATCTTAATTTGAGGTGACAATCAATTAATTATAATACATAAATTTGAATGACCATATAATATGGGTTGAGTTTAAAGTTTGAAATGACCCTTTGGGATAAGATTTAGGGTTTATGATGGATAAAAGTTGGTTTAGAATTTATGAAGCACCATGAGAGTCATCTTATAAATGCAAAAGAAAGGGGATCGTGATTAAATGTGGGTTAAGTTTTATGGTTTTTATAGGGAGGCAGTTTGCAAGTTATGATTTAAGGTATAAGAAAAGGGTAAAAATGTATTATATCACTGGTACTGAGGTTTGGTATAGGTATCACCCTATTCTTATAACAAACAATCATAATGCCATAACTGAACAAAAAATAAATATACACCCTTTTTATTTTTTATTATATTTTTATTTATTATTTTTAGAGCAAATTGAGTGAATAATGAGAAAGAAGTTTGTAGGACCTGATGATTTTTTTTTTTTTATTGTAGGACCTGATGATTTTTTTTTTTTTTGCCCCTCGAGTAAAGGGATATGGTGAATGGGTTTGCAATTGATATAAATTTCATGGTTTGTGGATGGAAAATGTTTGCTTTGATGAGTTCAATGAAAAAGGCTGTGAGGCTATGAGATTTTAGAAGTGGATGTATTGGGTAATTAGTGAGAGTGATTATCAATTCTTAAAATACATGATATTCCTAATGTTTAGAATTGATTTTTTCTTATTTGAGGATGTTCAATAAAAGAGAGAAGGTGGATAATACTAATTTTCACAGAAATAAGATTTTGGAGAACTTTTGAATTGTAAGCATCGACCACTAATGATGTTTTGAGTCAAGATTATAATCAATTTTGAAAGGGACTAAATAGTTGGAGCTCAAATCCTTCCTTCTCTTTTTTTTTCTTCTTTCTTTGTCTTTTTTTTCTCTCTTTTTTTTTTTTTTCTCTCTGTCTTTTTTTTTTTTTTTTTTTAATGGGTTTGGGGGTGACATGATGCAAAAAGATAAAAGAAAAGATAACCGGTTCCCCAAGAAAAGAAATGGTTACATGAAATTTATTTTGTCCTTTCATTTTCATCGTCATTTTTTAAGAAAAAGGCCACTTCTACTTCATCATAAAAACATGAATAAAACAAAATAAGAACATATTATGAAGTCATATTTTACCTGCTCAAATTTAAAAGTAGGAATAAATATCAGAAAAATGATGCTTTCTTTGAAAATAGGTAAGAAGTCCACTTCGAGAAATTAAGGATATATTACTTTGAAGTGTTTTTTCTTTTTTAGAAGAAGGGTTAAGGAGCTTTTTAAAGAACATTTACTGTTTAGGATTGATGAAGGCTTTCGAAGAACCAAAATATTTAGAAACAAGAAAAATAGTGACATGATATTTAAGTTTAGACTAGAAAAAAAATTCAAAAAGAAGAAAGTAAAAGAAAAATGAAATGTCAATTAACTTATTATCATTATTATTATTATTTTGAAAAATTCAACATGATGTAGAAAAATATTATGACTATAGACATATAATGCAAATAATATGTAGAATTTAAATGCATGTAACCATGAAAATTGTGTTATTTGGTGAACCCTTTAACCTTAAAAAAGCTATCTATGATCAAATTCTAGCCTAAAAGGTCAGCTTCTAAGGTTCATCACTGTGAGAGTTCATAGGTTGGTCCTATTTTCCTTAATTAGATAGCAAGGTCCGAAAATTGTCCTTGCTAGCAAGTAGCAATACTTCATTTTGTCCTCATAGTACTATCAAGGCTCTAAGTTCCCAGATACTATTACAAACAAAATAAATTTCAATCTATGTGAAGGGTTTTTGTGGCTATTGTCGAATACCAAAGTCTCATGGATACTACTAATTACCTTCTTCTAATCCTAAGGGTTAGTCATCCAGGAATAGGGCTAAAAATGTGTACAAGGATGAGTAAATGCATAAAACAAAAGGGTGTACTAATACCATATTGTTCATAAAAAATATAAACACAAAATTAACAAAAATAGTAACATAAGAAAGAAAATCAAAACACATCAATTAAAAGAAAACTAATAACGTTTTGCACAAAATAAAGAATAAAAGAAAATATTTCCAAGTCAAGATAATATTTTGAAAATTACATGCGACTCCCTTTTTGTAAAAATTTATCTCCAGTGGAGTTGCCAAGTTGTCACAACTTTTTTGACACTGCAACACGAATAGCAAAAATACCAGAAGTTTAAATTTTATAGAATTAAAGTTGCCAATGATTGATTTGTTTTAAAAAGCTCAGTTGGAAAATCTTTGAAAAATTGGTTTGTTAAATCAAAATTTGTGTTAGGAGTCGCAAATGCATAAGAAGGTATTAGGCACCTTACACATTAATTTTCAAAATATTAGATTGGCCTTGAGATATTTATCTTTTATTATTTATTTAGTGTATGACATTCTTATTTAATTAAAACATAAAGAATAGATGATTATAATTTATTTTGAGAATTGAATTCATAAATAAGTTTAATTAAAGAAAATGAAATTTAAATTTAATTTGGGCTCAAGGTGATTATTTTAACTTAATTTATTGCATGAATGTTTTCTAAAAAATGAGATAATTATCTAAAAATAAAACCAACCGGATCAAGCTATTAGGATCTAATTTAATGCGCCTAAATTTATATTACTCCAACATAAAGAATTATGTTTTGCGAGTCTTGTTTCATCATTGCCCAAAATGGAAAAAAATGGAAACTTAATTTGTGAAACAAAATGATATTCTTATTCTTATTCTTATTATATATATTTACTTTTTTTAAAAAAAGAAAGACTCAGGATATTATTTTTCGGAATCACTAATGAAAAATTTTAATTGTAGCAATATGATTATTAAATTAAAGTTTCGAAATTGCAATTATCAATTAGCTAAAACTTACCAATTTTATTTTATAAAAATCATTTTCAAAATCTTAATCAACAAATCACAAAAGTAAAATAACTAAATTGCTTATTTTTTAAAGAATCATTTTTTTTTAATTTTCATTCATTTTAAGATTAAAAGCTAAAATTAATTCATTAAATTTATTTTATTATTCTTTAAAAAATGCCACATTTTAAATCGCTTCAACTTAGGATTTTTTGTATTTAATATTTGCATCATCAGAGTCATTTATCATATTCTTTTAACCCTTTTATTATTATATTTTTAGAAAATGCCATACAGGGAACCAATTAAAATAAAAATAAAATAAATTAATAATGATCCAAGAATTATTTTAATTTATGCCCAAATCAAATTAAAATACCATTTCCCTCAATTAAACATCAAACGGATTCAATTTTTAATTTTTTTTAAAGAAAAATAATTTTTAGCAGGTCTTCCCCTCTTTGCATGGCAACTTTGTCACAATGAGGAAAATTTAATTTGTGAAAAGAATTCACAGCAACAGACAACAACTCTATCCTCTTACCTACACAGGAATTCCTCTCGATGAAATAAATACCTGAAATACATATATATAATAATAAAAATCCCTTAGTTTTTTGTTTTAGTCATTAAATCAAGACTAGTCCTACAAGTGTCAGCGAAATAATTTTTTTTCATTTTTGTTGCTAAATCATACATGCAATGTATAAAATAAAATTAATTAATTCAAAATCAAAATAAATAATAGATAATAAAAAATAAGAATGAAATGAAAGTAAAACATAATTGAAGATAATAACAAATTAAAACACATAAACTAGTCAATGTTGGTCATAAAAGAGACCAACCTATTCTTCATTTTCAAAATTTTCATATTCATAATAACCAAATTGTCACATCCCACTTTTGGGATAGACGGTCCTAGGGCATGGGTAGCCATAAGGGCATCGAAAACCCGTAAAATCCTCTACCTGCTATCAAATCCATTATGGTATTAAGCAAACTAAACTACAATAATCACATCAACAATGCCCAATATTATAACCTGAATCACATTAACTATCTCATAATACAATTCTATTTGCATTATTCTTAATGATTATCAATAATATTTATCGATTAATTCATACATATTTCCTATTTTTATATTGTAATCTATTCTTAAAAGTCATCCACTTTCAGTACACTATCTTCATCTATAACATTAAATATCTTTTCACATCGTTAAGTATCAATTTTCCTATATAAATCATTATCCTTGATGTACAATAGAAAATCTCATGATATCTTACATGAACAAAATATATTATGTAATAGTACAACTAAAACATCAATTTCTATTGAGCAACTAAGCAAAACATACATGTACTTGCATATAAATAACATAACAAACATCTTTAAAAAAATTTCTATTTTAACATCTATGCCATCTCCAAGCGAGACTCATGCTTCAGCTTAGACTGATCACTCTTTAATTTCCTGTAGAAAAATTTGGAAATGAGGGGTGAGTTTATGACTCGGTGAGTAAAAATTATATTACCATAGATCACATAGCTCAGTGTTTAATGGTTGCTAAACAAGGGAAACACTTGGCTGACTTAAATACATATACTAGTTGATAGAGAAAATGGTTGATAGTAATTATCAATAATCCTTTGAAAGTTTAAAACAAATATCTTAAAAGTATTTAAAATTTAATGTTAAATAGCATATAATGTATATTATTCTTGAAATTAATTTTCAAATATTAATAGCTCGTTATACTTTTGAAAGTCGAGTTTGTAAAATAAACACTTTAATAAATTTGAAACTTTTTATTTAAATATGAATAATTTGCAAAACGCTTTAAAAACAAATTCAAGTAACTAATCATAGTTTCAAATATGCTTTCAAATAATTAGTAACACATTTCAATTATGATTTCATATAACTAATAAGCTATTTTAAATATTTTCTTTAAATAATTAATAACTTAAAATTCCATTCAAATACGATTACAAATACAACTAATAAAATACATTTCAAAACTTCATTTATGTAGTAATTATCTTTAAAATCTTTTACAATAGATGAGAGGGGATTATATCCTTATTTTCTGATCAACATTGCAATAATAGTAGCTCTTCTTGCGAAGCATTTGCCATACATCTTGTACTACCTTGTAAAACATCATTCATAAAATAATATAAAATCATACAACTAGTAGAAATTTGGTTTATAATAGATGGATGCAAATTTGATCCATGCATCTCAATAGAACTATAATAATGGTAGAGGCTCTTCTTGCAGAGTAATATCATACTTCTTACATCAGGCGGGCCAAGTCAAGTGGCTAGAATAATTCCTCCTCCTAGGTAGAGTCAATACAGTGCACACTGCTCGGTATTGCCCACACTAGATAAGGGGATCTTTGCTTGAAAAAAACTCAAAATTCAAAAGAAGTAATTTATAGAACATATAATAATGTACTAGCACATAAATTCCCATATAGGGAAGACAATAAAATAGCACATCTCATATAAGAGAATTTGGCAAATTTAAATATTCACACAGGAGAATGCAAATATTCATATAAAATGTTTCAACAACTCATCAATAGCAAATTTATTCAACACTTATAAAATCAAATTAAACTCATTAATGACTATTTTAATAAATACTTTATAACTTTTAAAATCATAATAAACATATATATGTAGATTAATCATATTATCAAAAGGAATTTGAACAATTATATACGTATTTGCAATAAACATATGGAAGAAACTTTTATGAACTTATTATTTAGGATTCTCATAGGAGTTAGGAAACTCAAATGGATGGAAATTTTCATACAGGGTAGTTTAACAATAATATGGTTTTCAATTTCATAATCGCAATAGATAAAAAGATAGTAATTACTCACCTCTTCTTACTATATTCTTCTAGCTAAGTTCAAACCATCTCACTTTGCACGTAACTTATCTTTTCCTTGGCTCATTACCGCCTACACATAAAATCCCAAATCACATATCAACTATGATTCAATCCTTTATTTGTTATTCTTATAATTTATTCATGGAATCTTTATCAATTAAATCCTTTATAAATTATTCTTATATACTCCCTATAATTCTAACGAAAATTCAGCAGTATCTCCCCTAAAATTAGATTAATCCCCCCTGAAAATCAATAAATATCTCAACTCAATAAGTATCACAATTCAATTGTCTAGCCCGGACCTCTAATATAACAAATAATCCCATCCGCCTTCTCATTTTAATATTCAAGTAAGATAATTTAAAAGTTCATATAAAAGCACAAATTCACCGTATATAAAGAAATCCATTTGTTATATAATTAATATCTCATATTATATAAATTCGCTGGAATACTTTAAATTAATTTAACCATATAATCATATATATCATAATCACATATTAATTAATATGTATATTTAAGAAAAATGCATAAATAACTTTCTTACTATTTAATCAAACAGGTAATAAAACTATATACAATTATTATTAACAAATTCATAAAATTCCTATAATATTGTTTCATTTGTTTAATAAAATTATTTTAATATTATCTATGTAATAATTAACTATATATATATTTATTAATAATTTAAAGAAAAATTCATATAATTTAATAATATTCAACTATATAATTAAAAGAAAATCATCAATGATTTAATTTCATTTTAAACAATTTTTTATACATTTTTGTAATGATCTTTATATATCAAATTAGCACTAAAAACAACAAAATATAAACAAATTAATAATTTTTCAAGCATTTAAACACTAGGATTAACTTAACAAAAATGCGTTCTAGGCTCATCAAAATCGAATCTTCACAATCTAGCTTCAGAATCAGATCGTACGCACGAAGAATGACCCGTTGGAGCATCTCTATCACCAGTCCATGCGCTGGCGACTGTCCAACGATGTGTCACTGCTGAAGGTGGTGGTCAGAGGTGGTGTTGTTGCTTTCTTACTCTCCTCAATGCTAGGAACTCGAATATGCACTTCACTCTCTCTCACTTGCCGCACTTACCACTGTTTTGCCAAAAAAATGGCCAAAAAGCTCCATTCTTTCAATTCTCTGATTTGGCATTCTGGTGAGTGTTAGAAGTAAGGCTAGTATCAAATTGAAGCCCATGATGAGACCATTCCATAGCCACCATAATTGCCTTTATTTGCCACCGAAATCGCTGGAAATCACAAGTTAAACCCTCAGCACTGATGAAACTTTACCGTCCTTTCTTGTCGTTGTTAGTTCTCTTGTGGTAGCCAGACACCCAGCTTCCATCTGGTGTAGGTGGTGCGTCCACCGCTGGTTAGTGCTCATCTAAACAACCCTCTCTCTCTCTCTGTCGGCTCTCCCTGTACTCTCTCTCTCCTTGATTTTGCTGTTCCTTTCTTTTTTTTTTTTTTTTTGTTTATACATATATATATTTTTTTTCCATCTTATATATATATATATATATATATATATATATATATATATATATATATATATATATATATATATATATATATATATATATATATATATATATATATATATATATATATATATATATATATATATATATATATATATATATATATATATATATAAATTCTTTACAATTTACACAAATATTATTTTTATTATTATTATAAACCAAACAAAACAACATTTTTATTTCACAATACTTTCAAAATTAATAAAAATAAATTTATATGAAAATATTTTCTTACATTATATTTTATTTTATTTTTATCACAAATATCTTTATTAATAATATTTTCATTTTTTACACTCATTTTTAATAAAATTTATCATATTAAACTAAAATTTTTCTTAGTAGTTAATTTCTTGAAATACTCTCATTCCCTAAATTTATCAAAAAATAATCATATTTCTTATTAAAATGGAAATTCAAAAATTACGAAAAAATTGGGTTGTTACACAAACCATTTTCAATTTCTAGATTTAAACAATTATACCATAGAAATTACAGAGCCCCTTTTAAAACACAGTAACAGGTACATCAAAAAGGAAACAAGTCCATTTTTGCTTTCAAAATTCCATACCCTCATCATATATATATATATATATATATAAAAGGTTATAACACATATAGATACTCCTACAATTTTTCAAAATTCCAAACCCAAATGACAAACCAGGGCCCCATTCCTTCTCATTTTTAGTTTACATATTCATTCAAGAATTAAATCATAATAGATACTCAAAAATATCAAACCATGAATGAAATTAACAGCATATTAACTTTAGATTAATATCAAACTAGATAGAAGAAATTAAGCATCAAAAGAGTCAGATTAATTTTGGATCAATAGCAAGATAAGAAAACAATATTATTTCATATCACAATCAGACCTGTTTCAAATATTCAAGGAAAAGAAACCCATTAAATCCCAAATGAAATTGACTGAAGCACTTCAAGAAACAAGATAAAACCATAATATTATTTCATATTATAACCAGACCCATTTCAGATATTCAGGCAACAAAAAACCCATTAAATCCTCAAATGAAATCAATTGAAGCACTTCAAGAAATCAATGGAAGGAAAGAAACCAATAACATAGTGATTATAAATACCAATTTAAAACAAATAATACCATAAGAAATGAATAACAACCATATCAATGTCAAGAATCATTACCAAAATCGACATTTGTAGTTAGATCGAACCCAACTTTACTCTTTTTTTTTTTTTTTTTTTTTGCCTTTTGAGCACCAAAAACAAAAATAGCAAACACTAAAATCTTAAATCATTGGAGGAGACCAAACTCTTGAAATGATTCAAAACCACACAAATCTAAACATATTGAAATGGATCTATTTATTTAAGTGGTCAGTCTGAGTCGAGAATCTATGTTCTCATTTTGAGTGAGTTGAAAGGAGAGAGACCAGAGATTTAATAGATGTGGGTCTAAATTCTTGAGAAAAGAGAGGTGAGAGCAAGTTTTCTGTTGAGAGTGTGTTGCCCAAGATATACACCAAGAAGGAGGGTTGAATTGGTGGTTGATTAAAATTTTAGAACAATGGAAACTTCAAAATATATGAGAGTTCAAGGATAGAGGAAAAGAGATATGGAAAGAAAGATAGAACATAACAATTTATAGTAGTTCAAATTATAACCAATCCTACATCTACTCCCTAATTCACAATTGAATATTTCTATTATCTATGGAGTTTTATTAAATGCACCCCTAACTTAGTGGTTAGGCTCACATCAAACCTTATAAGAGTTTTCTCAAGGGTCGCTCTTAAATCTAAGCAAGAGTTTTGATAAGGTTAACTCTAAAACCCAACTAAGTGTTTTACAAAGGCTTACACTTAAACCTAAACAAGAGTTTCTAAGGCTTACTCCTTAACCTATATAAGTGTTTCAATGGCTAACACTCAACCAACTAATACAAAATGTGTATTACAAAGGTTTTAGGCTTAAGAAATAAAATTGCAAGAGTTTGGATACTTGGTAAACTATTCTCTTATGTTTAAGGCTTTTGAAGGGGGTATTTATAGCTTATATCCTCCAAAGAGTTGTTACAAATGAGTAAAAATGACAAACTTAATTCTAAAGCAGTTTGCAAAAAGCTGTCTATCAGAGGCAGAAATCGAGGTCGCGATATTCATATCTCCAATGATTAGTGACATATAGCGTTTGATCATTGGATGCTTGATTATCCATTAGAGATGTTCTCTGACATAAGTAGATCTTGTGGTCACAACATCCAAATCTTGGTCATGAATCTTGTTTCATGTCTAGTATTGCGATCGCGATCAAGGTTGCAAACGCTTCTATCCCTTTGCTATGATTTGCCTTAAATCAATTGCAGTCATAAGTTCAAAGTCACGGTCATGAAATCCTAATGATGGGTGCGATATAAGTATTACCAGAGTGATTTATAGGTCAATTTCCTACACTTAGGAAATTTTTAATTTCTTGAATATTTAACTTTTTCTAAGTGTATTTCCCATAAGATAAACACTAATTGCAAACATTAGATTGTTTTGATTTAATGGACAAGATCAAAATAGAGATTAACTAAGTCATGAACCAAACTTAGGTCAACAATCTCTTCCTTTTTTATATTGAAAATTAAATTAAATTTAAAAAACAATTAAGTAAAATTTACAAGTTTGCAATAATTGACAAGGTAAAATTTTCAAATTTGCAAAGATAACAAATATTGCAGAGCTCCCCCTTAATTCATGCATTTTGTAACTCCCCCTTAAAATGTCAATTTATGCTAAAGTATATCAAGATATATTTAAGAAATTATAAAGACATTAAAATTCACAATTAACTCTCCTGCTTGCCAAGATCAAAAAGAGGGGGTTATAAAAAAAATAAAGATAATATATTTATCAAACAATAATTAATAAATCAAATAGAACATTAGAATTCAATGATCATAAAATAAATTGCATTCATTAAATAAGAAAATCAAGTACAATAATTAATCTAGCAATTTTGTGCCAAATCAAAATGAATGCATGGAAAACATGAAATAAAGGATAAAATGATAAAATGAAAGAAAGTTTCCTAAGATCAAATAGTCTAATATCCATCTTTTTAATCTTGATCTCCTACTTCCTTATCTCTACTTGCTTCCCATTCTTGCAAGTCACATTAAGGCATATCTAATTTTTCTTGGATGTTATAAATGTCTTGATGTATATGCCCCAAGAGATTAAGTCTCCTGATTATCTTACTAAACATTTTGTCAATTTTAGGAGAGGGATGACCTAGAGGAGAAGTTTGAGTTCCATATGATGTAGTGGGGGCATTTGGACCTAGAGGTTGAGATGCACCTTCTTCCACTTGTTGGCTATTTTCTCTAATAGCTATTCTTGACCTTTTCTTAACTTTTCTTGTACTCCTTTTTCTCCATAGATATATCCATAATTGCCATCTTTTTCTTTTATGGCTTTGCATGGATCATATAATATATATTAATCCAAGATCTTTTGAAGCAATTTTTGAGAATGGCTTTGTTTTAAGGAGTCAAACCACCAATATGCTTTGCAATCATGGAGATTTGAAAGGAGAGGATAACTGTTCCTTTGGTGGTTTTGGAAAAGTGGACAAATTAATCAATAAGAAATTTGGTGGTTTGAATTTTGTTTCCATTTATGCAGCCATACATGAAAAATAGATCTTTTTAGGTGACTTTTTATTTGCCATCCCCTCTAGAATTGATTGAGAGGGTGACAATTCTATAAAGTACCCAAAGAGTTAAGGTTCTAAAGTGTTTAGTTAAGGAGGCTTTGTTGTCATACCTTGTTTCAATGGAGAGAGAAGTCTAAAAATCATTGAGGCTAAAGTCAATTTCATTAAGTTTGGAAGCACCATCCTTGAGAAATCCAAAGACATCCGCAAATTCATCCAATTTTAGACCATATTCTCTATCAAAGAATTGAAATTTTATGCCATAGTGGGCAACCGGTGAGTTAAATCTCTTTTCAAGAACCAAGGTTGCAAGAAACACCATGGTTAGCTCTTCAAATCCATCTTCTTCCACAAAAATACATTTTTCCCAATTAAGGTTCCTTAAGTAAGTATTGATACTATCTTCAATGCCCAAAGTTTTGAAACTTACTATATTAGGAATCTTGTTTGCAACAATCACCTGGTCTTGCAACTTCAAGTAATTTTGCTTTTCTTCCAAAGTGACCCCTTTCATCAATTCAAGATGAGTAACTTGTTTTTGAGAGGATTGAGGTTCTTTACCCTTGGACTTAGAGGATTTCTTTTGTCTAATGGCCATAAGGATGAAAGAAATGAAGAAGATAGAGAAATAGATGAAAAGAATAAAAAATTTGAAAGACCGAAAATGCAAAAATAAGTGATTTTTCTTATAAATAATTCAGAGTTAATGTAAATATCGTTTTAGGGGTTATAAGGAGGTATTTATAGGCTTAAGAAATCTAAAAAAACTAATGAAAAACTGCTAGAAATGCATTAAATACAAAATCCACCCATTGAAAAATGGTTATATTTTATCTATCAGCATATAGAATTGCAACCGTGAATTGAGTGTCATGACCATAAATTTTGAAATTTTCAAAATTCGCATGCACAATTCCTCAATTATGACCATGATTGCTATTGTTGACCAAATCAATATTTTTTTTTTCAAATACCATGACTGCAAAAAGCTAATGGTGACCGTGATTTACGAGAAACTAAAAAAAATTGAAATAAATTCAAGAAAAAAATGTAATGCAATGCATTTGGCACTTGTTTGCATATCAAAATAGATTGAAATAGTTAACTATACCACATAAACATAAAACTTTCATACAAATATGAATTGATCATTAATCATTCTCAATTATTAATGCAAAATTAATAAGCATTCAATCAATTCATCAATAGTTTTAATCATATTGGCATTTAATTAAAAAATATTTTCAACTAGAGATCTAATATTCTTAACAACATTGCCAATGCTAATTGCTTTACCCTTAGCATTGTTTGCAAGTATGGTACCCCATCAAGGCTTTCCTTGGACTTTCATTTTGAGTTATGTGTTTTGAGCATCCACTATCTTCATATTATTGACTCTTCATTCTCAGTGGATTTGACACACTTATAAGAAAAGCAATTCTTCTTTGCTTTGGTAACCAAGCATATTTGGGTCTATGGGGGTTAGCAATGGAAGGATTCTTAAGCTTTAATTGAGTCTTCCTTATATAATAAAATACATTAATATGACCATTTTTCATACAATAGTTGCACTTAAGCTTTGACTTGAAAGTCTTCTTAGGCTTAGCCATTTTGTTATGAAATTTGGTCTCTTCACAATATTATTTGTGAACCTTTAATTTTACACCTTCCAGTATATGTTTGGACCTTAAAAGCACTTTGGCTCAGTAAACGAGCCTCTAGAAGTCAAAAACTCTCAAGATGGAAAAATCGAGAAAAACAAAACATTTCTTTTTAACATTTGAACCCTTTAAAGTTATCCGAGACTAAGTAACAAATACAATGCAACTAGAATCATGTAAAACAGATGAGAAACGAGCGAGAACGAGCCAAAACAAGAAAAGCGAATGAACCAGCACAATTGCTGCACATCTCTGCGGCATTGCCGTAGAGAGCTCTGCAATGCTGCAATGTCACAGAGGCATCTGCGGTGTCACAGAGGCTTATATGGCACTCAAATGTGTTTCTGTTTCCCATATTGGAGAGAGCCTCTCCACACTTCAAACATCAACTTTCAAAGTTTGAAAAGCATTAATTTCAAGCAAACTGCTTTGCATTTGCTCCTTGCTTCGCAAAGCAAGTTGGGAGGTTTCTCTTTCATTTCTACTCAACTAGTTAAAGGCTTTGTGCCTGCCTATTTGAGGTAAGTCTATTGCCCAAGGCTCATTTTTTCAGTCTGAGGCTAGCCGCTGCCCACCATCTAAGGCTAATTGTTGCCTGCCATCCGAAGCTAGTTGCTACCAGCTATCCGAGGTTAATTGCTACCTACCATCTAAAGCTAGCCGCTGCCAACCATCCGAGGTTAGCTGCTGCTAGCTAGCCGCCGCCAGTTGCTCGAGGCTATCCTCTGCCCACCATCCAAGGTAAGCTGCCACGCCATCCTAAGTTAGTCACCGCCCGCCATCAGAAGCTAGCACTGTCCATCGTTCGAGGCCAGTCATCGCCCACCATCTGAGGTAAGCTTTTTTTCCTTTAATTTTCTTTTGTCTAAGTTTCTTTGCCTCTTTTAGTTAGTTAATTAAATTGATTCATCTAGGTTGCTAGCTAATCAACTCCGTAGTTAATAAATTAATTAATTAACTTAATCCTCTTTTAATCAATCAATCAAAACATGATAAAGTGACTAGGCTAAACTAACCCCTTCACAAGAAGAGATAACTGCATGGGTTTTGATTCCCATTCAAAGGGATACGCAAGCTTATTTGGTTCAATATCAAATCTAATTAAGACTAACTAACTTTCCCCCTCTATTACTTTCTTCATTTGCTTTTATTTTGCTTTCTTTTACTTTGTTATTAGGCTTAGTTTGAAGAATGTGTGACTTCGCTAGAACCCATAAGGACTAAAGGAGGTATCCCCTAAGTTTGAGATTTCATTGTAATATTAACTCTTTTTTATTTCGAATTCTAATTATGTATAAACTTCATGGATTGAATGATCAAGCATATTATAAATTGTTTGTGCATTTTAAACTGTTCATGAAATATGTTTTAAGTTACTTTTATATTATTTGGCCAAACATATTTTGTTAAACTAAAAACCTAGTCCCCAAATCCTCTTTGGTTTCGAGGCTAGTGATCTTTTTTTCCTTTGGGTAATAATTGAAGTCAAATGGGTTTTTTCCTTATATTTTCCTAAATAAAAATAAATTAAGGTGGTGACTCTAAGAAACAATTTTCAAATATATCAAAGATAAGCTTAAGGGCTTCCTCGTGAGTTCTTTCCCAAATGAGCATTTTGATTCCCTTTAGTGGATCAGACCAGTGCTCAAGCGAGACCTCACAGTTACCTACTCCACTGGGGACTAACTTTCTTTTAATAAAAGGAAAAATAAGTGGACTACTAATTAGTTTAAAAAAAAGTTTGGCCTTTTATTATGATTGTGACTTTGCATGTATCACTTGCATAGGCTCTTTGCCATTTAGCCTAGTTTTAGGAAAATAATGGATAGTGAGTAGCATCGAGTGGGTAACCCTCTTTGGGTCTATTCACTGATAGTGAAATCATCCACCCTGCGACAAATCCTTTGATCTTTTCAAAGGTGTAACGAGTATGCACATACTGCTAGACGCACGTGAGGCTCTTTATGACTCATATATGGTTAGGTATATCATTGCTCTAGTGTGACGGGTATCCAAATCAAGCCACCCTTTCCTTTTCATGTAATGAAGTTAAATCCTGGCCTTAGGTTTTATGTACCATAATTAAAACCTTGCATCTTTGCATTCTTATGAAATGTTTTCCTCATGCATAGCGTGCATCTATACTTTATAACAAAACATGCATTCATCTCAAGTCTAGGTTGAACCTTGAAACGAAGAAGGGTTAAACATTCTTACTTCCATTCAAACACCGCCCTCATAAACACTTTCACCTATACCCCATCGCCTTATCTGGTAACCCTTAAACCATACCCTGAACCTTTGACCTAAACACCATTATCCCTTTACTCTAGCCCTTAACTTAAGTACTTTCACCCTTAGACCTTAAACACGCTTGCCTCCACAAGCCTAAAACCATCACCCTGGCCTTCAATCCTAAACACCTCTCCCTAGCCTCTATCTTAAACGCCATCACTTTAACCACATACCTTAAACACCTTACCTTAGCCTTACCCTTAAACATTCAAACCTCACAACTCAAATGTAAAGCTAGACTTCCTTAATCCTTTAGACACTAAACCATAAACCAACAACCCTAAAACCCATATCCAACCCTAAAAACCCTGATACCTGACCATAAGCCTAACCCGCAACCTCTATCCTTATCCCGATATATATATATATATATATATATATATATATATATATATATATATATATATATATATATATATATATATATATATATATATATATATATATATATATATATATATATATATATATATATATATATATATATATATATATACACCTTAGGTTCTCCATGCTAAAACCATCATCTTGATCTTACCCCTTATTCAAAATCAAACCTACTATCTTTAAGCCCAATACCCATGGTCCATCACCTTTAAAAACCAGTCTATTACCGTTAAGCCTAATAACTTTGGCCTAACACACTACCTAAAACCCAATACCTTTGATCCTACCCTAAACCCAAAACATTTGCCCCATCATACCTTAAGCTTAAAAAAAGAGAAGGTTCACCCATGACACAATAGGAAGCCTTTTCTCTTAGGATTTGTATGCCTATACCTTTATCACCTTTTCTATTCCATGCCCATCACTCACCTTGTTGCTTTGGTTTGAAGGTACCAATGGCCAAATTATCCTAGCTGCTCAACAAGCCCAATTCAAAGAACAAAAGCAATTCATCATTGAGGAAGTTCGAGCTATGATTAACCAAGCCACCCTTAGCCATCCTAACCCAAACTTTATCTTGAACTCGACCAATCCTAGCTAAAATTAGAGCCAAACCAACCCATATCTAAACCAAGGTGAGGAAGTTTTCTCTTATCAGATATTAGATTGCTCACAGAGAAACTTAAAGCCATAGAAAGAACCATCAAATCCCTAAAGCACCGCAATGATCTAATTGATGTCGATAGTTTAACCTTATTCCTTGATGCCGATTTTCCTCCTAAATTCAAAATGCCTAAGCTAGAAAGATTTGATGAAACCACTTGCCACAAGACCCATTTGAAGATATATATGGGGGCAATGAAACTTTTAGGAGTTAGCAATGAGCTCCTTGCTCAACTGTTCTAAAAATCACTAACTGTTGTTACCAGGAGATTGTTCATTTCATTAGACAAGAGTAAGAAAAGGACATAGGATGATATCTGTTGTACCTTTGTCTAACAATATCATTATAACAGTGAAGTGGATGTCACTAAGCATAACTTAGAAACTACCAAGCAACTTCCAAAGGAGTCTTTCTCCATGTTCCTTACAAGGTGGAGGGCTAAAGCTGCCCAAATAGTAAACAAATCAACCAAGCAAGAACAAGTCGACATCTTTGTCAAGAATCTACTTCCAACCTACCAAGCCCATTTGTTAACCCAATACCTACCCACTTTCAAAGCTTTGATTGCAACTACATCAAAGGTTGAAGATTGCATCCAAAGTGCATCATTTCAGCCTGAATTCCTCACCACCAATCTGAACAGTGATGAAGAACCCGAACCCAATTCAACCCTACCTTACCTCAACCCTAAGTGGCATGACATGGAAGAGTTCAAGTTAAGCTAATATGACCTATCTGAGATTGAAATCTAAGTCTGAGTTTGAGTTTGAGTCTAAATCTCAAAGTTTGAGTCTAAATTTGAGTCAGTGTCTGTCATTTTATTTTCCTTTTCATGTATTTTTTCGTCAATCATATCGATTCCTTTTTGTTATCTTGTAATAAAATTTTCTATTATAATAAAACATTCACATCTTTTTAATTATTTGTGCACTTGTCTTTCTTGTTTTAAACATTGATGAGCTTTGGAAAAAAAAAAGAAAAAGAGAAAAAGAAAAAAAAAAGAAAAGAGAGAAAAAGAGAAATAAACATCAATTAAATCCACCACAATTGAGGTGCCATCAACAATTGCTTTGCTAGCTCCTAACTAAAGAATGTTAAGAAATAGACCTCTCATCAAATAATTGAAGCATAAAATCAAACGATACACCTCAACAAGGGGCAACTTGATTCACCAAATCCAAAATTCAAAGGTTAAAACCCTTCAAAGTGAAGAAAAGCAATAAATCATGGTAGAATATTTTCTCTCAATTTTCATTAATCTAAGCTCGCTAGGTTGAAAACTAAAAAAGTAAGTTAGGCAAAAGTTAAAGCTAAGAATAAAGGAAAAGAGAGAGAGAGAGAGAGAGAGAGAGAGAGAGAGAGAGAAAGCTCGTCCTAGTCATCTTCTTTCATATCATTCAAAGCTTATTAAATCATCTCCAATCAATCCGTCTCGTCTCATGTCTTCAAAGTTATCCTTCCTCACTAGAGACTCATTCTCGAAAGTGATATTATCTTCTATGCTCTTATCTCACAGTAGGGCCATATCCTTCTAAGTCGTCATCATCTTTTGTTAATCCATCTCGTCACTTAGCTCAAAGAGCTTAGGCACAATCTCTCATAGTGTTAGTTTGTCATGTTCCTATCTCTCATTGGGATTATGATCCCTAAGTTGTCTCTTCTCATCAATCATTCAGCTGCTCCTTAGGGCACTTCCTTTAAGCCAATATGCCATCTACATTCAAGCTAATAGAGTGTCACCCTAAATATCTGTTCAATCCTAAAATGACAAGATTAGCTTAGCTTGTTCTTTTCCATGAATTATGCTACAAATAGCAAAATCATACAACCTCCCTAGCCTTTTTTAGAATTTCTGACCCACCTGTGAACCATTCCTAAACCTCAAAATGTACCATCCTATCCTTTCAAGCTTAAGCCTTATACCATCCTTTCCTTAGTAAAATCTCATCATCTTTTAAGGGCTAAGCCCATAGGCAAAACCGATCTTAAGTCTTTCAAGACTCATCATATTTAAAGCCAACTTTCTCTAGCATAACCAAAATCAAGTCATGTCTTGCAGAGCTTAAGAAAGGCTCGAACCACTCAAGTCATTCTATGTCTCTTTGGTGAAATCTAATTATCCTTGAAAAGACCAAGTCTCCTTGGCAATTACATCACCCATGAAGTCCAACAGAGTTAAGGCCAACCAACTATATGATGGGCAAAAAAATTTTATGCATCCATGTCAAAGGGTAAACCCTTATCCATGAGCCTGTGACTAAAACCTTTACCACCATACCTGAGATAAAGCAACCATCTTCCAAAGAGGTCCAAAGCACCCTTGTAGAAAAGTCCAAGCTGACAAAGCCTTTTAACTAAAAGCCTTCAAGCTTTCACCCTGAAACCCAAGCCTAAAAAGCCTTCACCATGAAGCTCAAACTAAGAAGTCTTCACCATGAAGCCCAAAAAGCATTCACCATAAAAACCACTCTAAAAAAAACCTTCACCATGAAGCCCAAATAAAAAAACCTTCACCATGAAGTCCAAATCCAAAAGTCATCATCATGAAGCCTAAACTAAGAAGCTTTCACCTTGAAGCCCAAATAAAAAAGCCTTCATTGTAAAGCCCAAAAAAAAAAAAAACCTTTACCATGAAGCCCAAACTATTAAGCCCAAAATGCATTCACCAAAAAAAAAAAAAAAAACCACTCCTAAAAAGCCTTCACCATGAACCTTAAGTCCAAAAGCCTTCACCATGGAGCCTAAAAAGCATTCACCATAAAAACCACTCCCAAAAAGCCTTTACTATGAAGCCTAAGCCCAAAAGCCTTCACTATGAAGCCCAAAAATCATTCACCATAAAAACCACTCTCAAAAAGTCTTCACCATGAAGCCCATTGTTGTGAAATTTTATTTATATTCGCAAGCGCATGAATCACTGATTTAGTAGATAAGTGGTAACGAGATCGTTCCCACGGAGAGAGTTATAAAAATAATTATAGAAAACTTAATTAAACCACATTAATTTAATTCTGACCTAGTTCCAAATAATTTTTTTTTAGATAATGATAAAGAGATGTAAAGTAGAAACGTCAAAATAATATAATTAAAGGTAATTGAAATTGTGAAATAAAATTCAAATAAAATATTACTAAGGTTTCAGAATTCACCAATGTTTAATTAATAATTTTTATAATGTATTGATTTTAATTTTAGAAGATAGTTTAGAAATTAATCTTTTTATCTTCTGTTGATTTTATCACTAAGCTCAATTTTATTAAATTCTCAAATAGATTTTGCTTCACTTCAAAAGCATAATTTCTAAGCATTATATGTATATAATTTAATGAAAAACACATAATCAAAGAAAATTACTTTTCTTTCAATAAAAACCAAGTATAGATAATTTTTCTAATAATAAAAAATACATGATAGAATTGATGCAAGGATATTATCAAATGAAACCAAAATCATAAATATTAAATTGTAAAATATTTAGAATCAATACATAATAGAAATTAATAATCTAATATAGTTTCATCATCCACCTTAGTAAAATTAAAACTTAGAAAGACATAATTAAAACAACAAAATAAACAAAAGAACCTATTTTAGCAATTTGGGTCTCTAATATTGAAATCTCAACTTTTTCCTCATTCTCTCAATTCGTCCCTTCACAAGCTCCTCTTTTGCTAAGCCATTTCCCTTCTATTTATAAGCATGAATGGCCAGATAGCAAGTTGATGAAGAAACTAATTTTCAAATGATTTTTCTTCTTTAGAATCAAATATATGACTTTGATATTTGAATTCTTGGTTTTCCTTAGTTGGATTGCATAAGATTGGTTAGTGATGACTTGAATTTTTGCAAATTTTCTTCTTTAGCATTAAATGTATGACTTTGATCTTTGAATCCTTTGTTTTCTTTAGTTGGCTTGCATAAGAATGGTTGCTGAGTTCTTTAGTCTCCATTGCATACTTGAAGATGGTGTCATTTTTCTAAAGAAAAGAAAATGGCTTAGTTGACTTTATTGAAAAATTATTTATTTCACAAAATTTATTATTATTATTATTATTATTCATGTAAGTAAAAGACTATAATTTTACTCAATTTTCAAGCTTTCACCATTTTATTTCCTATTTCATAAAAATATCATTAAATAAAAATATTTATTTAATAAATGAACAACAAAATATAAATTTAAGAGCTATTAATATGTATTAAATTATGCTCATCAAATACCCCCAAACCTAAATTTTGCTAGTCCTCAAGCAAAAACAAAACCTAAACTAGTTTACTTTCGTAAGAAATCACGATTGCATTTAGCATATGCAACAAGCCTTTAAACCTCTAGGTGGCCTATAGAGGACAAATTGTAGTCTCGTGGGGGCTTCCAGTGGTGATACCCACAAAACACCTATAAAAATCTAAACTTTCAACTATTTATCTCAAAGAACAATAAGATATCGTAGCTTTGAAATCAAACAAGTATTAAATTGAATACATATCTATTCAAAAGCTAATTCATCTTGCAACAATCATACTGAAGTGAGTGTGTGAAATAGCCAATATTAATAATAAATGTGATTTGCATGCTTCAAACAAGTAAAATTCTCATAATCTTACAATAACAATCATTCAATTTCTAATAAAAAATTAAGTATCATAAGCTTCCCCTTTGGTACAAATTTCCACTACTTTGAAGGCATCAGATGAGATCAAAAGGTCTTTAATTTTGGTTATAATGGGGCCGTGGGGTATGATGTGGCTAAAGAATGAAAAGGATAGGAGATTACACAAGTTCTAAAGACTTCATAGAGTTAAAGATATCATAGTATTTTATAAGAGACACTTCTCAAAACCCATAGAAGCATATAAAATGTAGCCAACTATTATTATGTTGACATTTACATTATTCTAACCTCCACTTATAATATCAAAGCTTTGATCTTCAAACTCAAGATTTTTTTTTACTCTTTTTTTATACTTTTTTTTTTTTTAGAATCAAGATTTTTTTTATTTTATCCCAAACTTTTAAGAAATGTCTCTTAATCATGATATATGTCTTTTTATCTTTATTTCATTTTTAGAATAAGGATAAAAATATAATCATGTTTAGGCTAGGTGAGAGATGTGGTTACTAAAGAAAACAGTTAATCAATGTAGACTCAAATTGGCTCACTAAAGGGATGTTCTCTTGGAACATCAATTGGGGAACTGGTTTATTTGTTGTTGTGGTGAAAATCCTAATGCCTTAATCATTTCACAAGTGATGCTCGATCAGTCATTCTCCTCAAAAGACCTCAAGGAAAAGTTCTAATATATAATTCTTTCAAATCAAAATTAAAATAATCATCAAGGTAAAGGTATAAGAACACACCTATTCTAGCATAGTTGTCTTTCTACAAAACAAGCATGGCTATTGTGAGAAAAGAGTTGAGTATAGTCATTGTGAAAATAAATTAATCAAAAAATATCATTAAAATTCAAATCAATACTCATTACTCGTCAAAGCCATGATATTAAAGCTCAATTCTCATCATAGTAATTAGAAGTTTTTTTTTTTTTTTTTGAAAACAAGAAAAGAAAATCACAAAAAATACAGATGCGTGTCAAGAATAACAAAGTTTTTTTTCTTTTTCTTTTTTTTTTTTTTTTAAAACAAGTAAAGAAAATCACAAAAAAATATAGATGTGTATTAAGAGTAACAAAGTAACTCTTTACTCTGCCATCTAAAATTTTAGTGAATCGGACCTTAGAAATAATTGAGAAAACGCAATTTTTTTTTTAAATAACAGTTTCTCCACACCCAAAGTTAATTGAGATATTGTCCCCAATGTCTACTATAAATAAATAAGGAGTAAAGGACTTCGCTTGATCAAGTGTAACACAAAAAAAAATTCAATAAGAAAAATTATAAGAGTTAAGGAAGTTACAACCGAAGATTCAAGTCTGGTCCACACTTCTTGCTGCTACTGGCCCTAGGGTGCTAAACTAACTGTGTCATCAATGGATCAGGTTCGGACATAAATTTTTGCAGTTGGTTAATCAATTGATCAATAGTTGAAGTAGAGACTAGGATGCGTCGACTCACCAGTGTCATAAAATCCTGTTCCACAGCATGATCGAGAAAAGATAGCAAACCATCATCAAAACCATCAACATTAAGTAATCCCAATGGCTTTTGAAAAACTGTTAATTGGGTCCAAGATGCAATGGTGAAAATATCTTCAAATGTTTCTAAACCACCAGGTAATGCTATAAAAGCATCAGCATTGAGATTCATGTATGCCATTCGTTCGTACATGCTCATGACTTGTAACTCATTACTTATAGTTCCACTAGTAATGTGTTTATTTTGAGCCAAAGCTTTTAGAACTATTCTTAGGACTTTGCTACTCCAATATATGCAGAATTTGCGACACAACCCCTTAACCCTAAACTACCTCCCTTAAATACCAAATCAATTTTTCATTCAACTAAAATCCTACCAAGTTCATTAGCTGCTATCAAGTACTATCTTTTCTCGCCAGAGTTTGGACTACAAAAGACAAAAATAGTTTTTAATTTGCATGTTGAGGATTCTGCCCTTTTTTTTTTCTTTTTTTGGTTCACAGATTTCTTCAAGTGGTTGTGTGCATATTGAAAATAATGAATGTGCATATAAAGAAAATAGTATAGTAAAAGAATAGTTCAACGAAGTAAAATAATTATTGATAAAAAAAAATAAAGATAAAAAATAACAATAACAAACAAAAATAATTAATGCTGTGTGTACAAATGTTAAAAAGAAAACATTGAAAAGCTAAAAATAGACATTAAAAGACTAAAAAGTTAACTAAAATAGAAAAATCTACAGAAAATGAAAATCTAGGTGCTGAAAATTTAAAAAATAACTGTACAGTGTTGAAAAATGCACAAAAGTCAAAAAGGTGATACACCTGATCATGAATAGTAGTTGTGACTATAGCTCACATCTTCCTCTGGTTTTACATCCAGTAACAACTTAAACACTTTCTATGAATCGAGGATATGCTTCCCATCTAGTTTTCTTATTAACTAGCAAACAAGGTCTTTTAATGTCAGATTTCCTAGACTGTAACACTATTTCTCTTCTTTGAATAAGCTCCATAAATCTAAAAGAGTACGTTGAACTTGTCCACATGGATGCATCTCAAGAGTCTATAGGATAATATCCAAAGACTCCTTACTTAGTCCATCCTTTATGAATTGAATTTTATCTTCTTGATTTATGGATGCATATCCAATATTTCTACAGCGTATGCTGCAGTTTCATCTTGCACACTTGTAGCAGACTCCCATTCTCTTTGCTCTTCTCTTCTTTGAGTAAGAACTTCTCCCTGTACTTGGCAAATATTTAACAAATGATTCATTTAATTCACCTACTAGTTGTACTTTGGCTTCTATGATCCAACGAATATCTTCAAGAAGATTTAGACATCTAAATGCCTTCATTTTTTCCAGTCTACATTCGTCAATTTTTTTTTAGTACATCTTGGGAAAGAGTTAGAAAACTATTTTTGAGTGTAGCAAGAGATGCTTCCATATCTAGCTGAAAATTTTGTATTCTATACTTACAAAACAAAGAACAAATGTTAAATATAAACAAAAATTAGTTACACAAAGAGAAAAAAAAATGACATAAATGAATTGAATTGATCCTAATAAATAGGATCACTCAAAAGTGCTTCTTCCACTATTGTTGGTTCCAGCTCTAAAAATGGTTTCAATCTTTGTCCATTGACTTTAAATAAATCACTATGTTTTGGATTTTCAATTTCAACTACTCCATATGAAAATGTAGTGCGAACAAAAAATGGGCCTGACCATCGAGAACGCAACTTTTTAGGAAATAGATGCAAACGAGAATTGTATAAAAGGACTTTTTAACCAGGAGTAAAAGATTTTCTCAAAATATTTTTATCATGGGAAATTTTCATTTTGTCCTTATAACATTTTGCACAATTATAAGCATCAGTTTTAATTTCCTCTAACTCATTCAATTGAAGCATTCGTTGAGCACCAGCTTTATCTAAAGAGAAATTTAATTGTTTAATTGCATAATATGCTCTATGTTTCAATTTTACTTGTAAGTGACATGGTTTTCCACAAACAAGTCTAAAAGGGGACATTCTAATAGGGATTTTAAATGTTGTACAATAAGCCCACAATGCATCATGTAATTTCACAGACCAATATTTTTTAGTGGGGTTAACTGTTTTCTCAAAAATGCATTTGATTTCCCTATTTGAAATTTCAACTTGACCACTTATTTGTGAGTGATAAGGAGTAGCTACTTTATGAGTAATGCCATATTTCTTCATCAAATGCTCAAAATGCCTATTACAAAAGTGCTTTCCTCCATCACTAATGATTACTCGTGGTGTACCAAATCTAGAAAAAATATATTCTTTCAAAAATTTCACCACAACCCTATGATCATTTGTTCTACATGCACTTGCCTCTACCCATTTTGATAATAATCAACAGCAACAAGGATGTACAAATTACCAAATGAATTAGGAAAAGGTCCCATAAAATTAATACCCCAAACATCAAATAATTCAACCACAAGAATTAGATTTAAAGGCATCATATTTCTATGGGAAATACTTCCTAATTTTTGGCATTGATCACAAGATTTACAATACATATGAGTGTCTCTAAACAATGTAGGCCAATAAAATCCGCATTGCAAAATTTTTGCAGTAGTTTTCTTTGCACTAAAGTGGCCTCCACAAGCATGGTCATGACAAAAGGAGATAATATTTTTTTGTTCACTTTCAGGCACACATCTCCTAATCACTTGATCAAGAAAATATTTAAATAAGTATGGATCATCCCAAGAAAATTTCTTTACCTCAGCTAAAAATTTTGTTTTATCTTGGTTACTCCAATGGCTTGGCATATGACCAGTAACAAGATAATTTACAATATCAGCAAACTAAGATAACTGTGATATGGATATGAGTTGTTCATCAGGAAAAGTCTCTTTGATGGGAAAATCCTTATCAGCCACAACATTTTCAAAACCTTTCTTATCATAAATTTCAAGGTCAAACTCTTGTATTAATGAAATCCATCAAATCAAGCAAGGCTTAGCATCTTTTTTTGACAAAAGGTATTTCAATGCAGCATGATCAGTATAGATAAAGACTTTGGATCCAACAAGATAAGATCTAAATTTGTCCAAGGCAAACACTATAGCAAGCAACTCTTTCTCAGCGGTTGAATAATTAAGTTGTGCATTAGTAAGAGTTTTACTTGCATAATAGATCATGACGGGTAGCTTATTGACTCGTTGGCCTAAAACATCACCAAAGGCATAATCAGAGGCATCACACATAATCTCAAAGGGAATACTCCAATTAGGTGGTCTAATGATGGGTGTAGATGTCAACAAGATTTTAAGCTTTTCAAAGGCTTGAAGGCATTCATTATCAAAGATAAAAGGTGTATCTTTCAAAAGTAAGTTACACAAGGGTTGAGAGATTTTACTAAAATCTTTGATGAATCTATGGTAGAAACCAACATGACCTAAAAAGGATCGAATTTCTTTTACAGTGCAAGGTGGAGGAAGGCTAGAGATTAAGTCTATCCTTGCTTTATCTACCTCAATTCCTTATTATGACACTACATGACTCAGAACAATTCCCTTTTTAACCATGAAATGGCATTTTTCCCAATTTAACACAAGATTTTTCTCTTTACATCTAATCAAAACCAAGGTCAAGTGATGCAAATATTCATCAAAGCTAGAACCAAAGACAGAAAAATCATCCATGTATCAGAAAAAATACTTATCATACATCGTTGAAATGTAGCAGGTGCATTGCACAAACCCAAAGGGCATATGTCGATAGGCAAAGGTTCCAAAAGGACAAGTGAAAATGGTTTTCTCTTGATCCTTAGGTGCAATTGCGATTTGATTATATCCAAAATAACCATCCAGAAAATAATAGTATGCATGACCAGATAATCTCTCAAGCATTTGATCAATGAAAAGAAGTGGAAATGATCTTTCCTTGTGATAGCATTCAACTTCCTATAATCAATACAAATACGCCATCCAATTTGGATTCAAGTGGGAATTAGTTCATTTTCTTCATTTTTCACTACTATTGTGCCAGATTTCTTTGGAACTACCTACACAGGACTCACCTATGAACTATCAAAAATAAGGTAAATGACACCTACATCTAAAAGTTTTATCACCTCAGCTCTAACAACTTCTTTCATATTAGGATTTAGTCATCTTTGGAATTCATGGCTAGGTTTAACATTGTCTTCTAAATGAATTTTATGCATGCAAATTGAAGGACTAATACCCTTAATGTCTGAAATTGTCCACCCTATTGTTTCTTTATGATTTTTCAAAATATCAATCAGCTTTTTTTCTTATTCAACCTCTAAATCAAATGCTATGATAATGGACAAAGTTTCTGATGGTCCTAAAAATGAATATTTCAATGACTCGGGCAATGGTTTCAAGTCTAACTTTTATGATTCAGGAATTGACTCTTTAGATTTTATGGAAAATAGAGGTTCAATTTTGGCTTTCCATTTGTTTGTATCCATTAGTGGAACAGATTCTAATAAAGAATTCACCTCACTAATTGAATTTTCAATATCTAAGTCCATGCCAAATTGAGTTAAACATTTCTCAAATGGATCATTTTTATTCATTTCCAAAAAAAAATTATTGATCACACTTTCAATCATGTTAACTTCACACAAATCATCATTGTCAATTGGTTGATGAGCAATATTAAACACATTAAGTTCAACAGTCATATTACCAAATGTTAATTTCAAAACACCACTTCGACAATTGATGATTGCATTGGATGTGGCAAAAAATGGTCTTCCTAAGATGATAGGAATTTAATCCTTTGTGTTTTCAATAAGCTGAGTATCAAGAATAATAAAATCCATTGGAAAGTAAAACTTATCAACTTTGACCAAAACATCTTCTATGAAACCTCTAGAAATTTTGACAGACCTATCAACTAATTGGAGTATCACAGTTGTGGGTTTCAATTCTCCTAACCCAAGTTGTTGATAAACAGAGTATGGCAACAAATTCACAGTTGCTCCTAAATCAAGTAAAGCTCAGTTGATTTCATGATTACCAGTGGTACAAGAAATTATCGGACAATTGGGATCTTTATACTTAATAGGAGTTTTATGTTGGAGTATGGAACTCACATGTTCAGTCAGGAATGCCTTTTTAGGAACATTTGTTTTCCTTTTTACCATACAAAGATCTTTCAAAAATTTGGCATAAGCAAGTACTTGTTTAATAGCATCAAGAAGAGGGATGTTAATGCTAACTTCCTTAAACACTTCTATAATGTCGCTATATTAGGTACCTTTCTCTTTTGAGATAAGTCTTTGTGGGTAAGGGGCTTTTGGAACATAAGGTAATGATTGATTGTCTTTTTCAACTGAGTCTTTGGATGATGAAATTTCAGAATGACTCTTTTGACTCTCTTTTTGAAGTTCAAGTATATAATCAGGTTTGACTATGCATTTTCCAGACCTAAGAGTAGTTATGGATTTAACTTCTTCATTAGAACTTGATGAACCTACCTCATATTGACCTTTTGGATTTGGAATAGGTTGACTTGGAAATTTTCCTTTTTCCTTTTCAACTACAGCAGTTACAAGTTGGCCCAATTGTGTTTCAAGTTTTTGAATGGATTGAGAATTTGATTGCAAAACTTGTTGGGTTGATTGCATGAACTGTTGTAAAGTATCCTCTAAAGAAGGTTTCTTCTATAATGGAGTAGAGAATTGGGAAGCATTTTGAGGATATGGTGGATTTGAATGACCAATGTGCTGATTGGACATATTATATTGATGACTTTGATTCATTAGAGGTTGGTTCTGTCTCCATGAAAAATTAGGATGATTTCGCCAATTTAGATTATATGCGGGGGCATATGAGCTATCAGATGATTTTTCATAAGAATGGAGTGCATTTGCTTGTTCAGAGAATGCTTCCTGATAGTTTGGCATTGAAGGACAAAATTGAGCAGTATGAGATGTACTAGAACATAAGGCACACAACTCACTCCTAGTGTTTGTTTGAGAATTCATGGATTAACTTAACATTAAAGCTTCTAGTTTCCTAGACAAACTAGCTAGAGTAGTTTTTAAATCACTTTCATCTCTCTCTCTTATCTCATAAATGCCTTCTCTTTTGGTTACATGAGTGAATTTGGCTCTAGGATCTAAACAATTCCATTGCTGAGAATTTACAGCTAATGTTTCAAGTGAATCTCAAGCTTGACTGCTTTATAGATGCAAGAATTTTCTACCATGCATGGATTAAATCATTTAACGTTTTAATGGAATTAAACCATCATAATAATATTTTACCAATCTCCAAATTTCAAAACTATGATGGGGACACTTTAAGATCAAATCATTAAACCTTTCCCAACACTCATAAAATTCTTCTCTCTCTTTTTGGTAGAAATTGAAAATTTATCTCCTAAGACTATCAGTTTTGGACATGAGAAAAAATTTTGACAAAAATTTATTAACTAGTTGATCCCAACTAGTAATTGTTCTTGCTTGAAGGAATTTAACCAAGCTTTTGCTTTATCTTTTAGTGAAAATGGAAATAGCCTCCGCCTCACTGAATCATTAGAAAAATTTTGGAAGCGAAATGTGGAACAAATATCCAAAAAAATTTTAACGTGCATGTATGGATCTTCTCTCTCTAAACCATAAAAAGATGGTAACAATTGAATTATCACTGGTTTAAGCTCAAAATAAGTTGCATTAGTTCTAGGTAAAACTATGCAAGAGGGAGAATTGGCAGTGACAGGAGAAAAATATTTTATAAGAGTTTTTTTTCTCTTTCAATATGGACATCATTATCTCTTGGATTTTCCATATTGACATGATTTATTTCACCTCCAGATATTTTTATTGATGATTTAATTTTAATGTCACTTAAAGATAATTTTTTTTAACCAAACTACACTTTGAATCATGTTCCCAAGCTATCATAAACTATTAAAATTAAATTAACTTATTTCAATACCAACTATAAAATGAAACAAATGAAAATAAAACTAAAAATATTAATAATGAGAATACATCAAAAATAAAATAAAATAAAATATCTCTTTCAAAGTGTATAAAAATAAAAAATATGCAACTAATAAAGCTCTCAAGAAAAATTAGAGGGTCACAATAGACTACTTAAGTCTTAGTTTCGTTAGACAGATGAATAATTAGCCTTTTTGATAGAGTTTGTTAAATTGTGCATTTAATCACACTTATAAACCAAAAGAGGAAGAAAAATAAAATAGACAATACAAATCAACTCAAAAAAAATAAAAATAAAAATTTAAATAATTCAACATAACATAAAAAAAATTAACTCTAATTTTTTTTTTGTTTTTAAACAATAAAGATCCTAGAAATAAAAAAAATAATTAAAAAAATATAAATATATATAAATGTGGAACTTTATAACCAAAAGCTAAAATAATAATAATAAGAATAATATTGAAAATAAAAAAAAATTGCAAAAAAAATAAATTAATTATCTATAGTAACTACCTAACCATGAAAGAAAAATACGAAACCATGCAAAATACATGAATAGTAACCAAGTTGTTACAGTAACCTAATTGAAATTTTCTGCACTATCACAATTTAACTCAACTTAATACTATTGAAATTGAATTTTTTTTTTCAAATATGCAAAAACTAACAAGAAAATTTTTACAATAAAAACTAATATTATTTTATGACTAAAAAAATAAAAAAAATGAAATAATATAATAAAATAAAAATTCATAATAAGTAAGATTTAACGAGTAGAAGAATTAAATAAATCTTGATCTAATGAGCTTTCTTCTTTCTTCTCGATATCTCCCCGGCAACAGCGCCAAAAATTTGTTATGAAATTTTATTTATACTCGCAAGCGCACGAATCACTGATTTAGTGGATAAGTGTTAACGAGATCATTCCCATAGAGAGAGCTATGAAAATAATTATAGAAAAACTTAATTGAACCACATTAATTTAATTCTAACCTAGTTCAAAATAATTTTTTTTTAGATAATGATAAAGAGATGTAAAGTAGAAACGTCAAAATAATACAATTAAAGATAATTGAACTTGTGAAATAAAATTCAGATAAAATATTACCAGGGTTTCAGAATTCACCAATGTTTAATTAATAATTTTTATAATGTATTGATTTTAATTTTCAGAAGATAGTTTAGAAATCAATCTTTTTATCTTCTATTGATTTTATCACTAAGCTCAATTTTATTAAATTCTCAAATAAATTTTTCTTCACTTTAAAAGTGTAATTTCTAAGCATTATATGTATACAATTTAATGAAAAATACATAATCAAAGAAAATTACTTTTCTTTCAATAAAAATCAAGTATAGATAATTTTCCTAACAATAAAAAATACATGATAGAATTGATGAAACGATATTATCAAATGAAACCAAAATTATAAATATTAAATTGCAAAATATTTAGAATTAATACATAATAAAAATTAATAACCTAACATGGTTTCATCATCCACCTTAGTAAAATTAAAACTTAGAAAGACATAATTAAAACAATAAAATAAACAAAAGAACCTATTATAGCAATTTGGATCCTTAATCTTGAAATCTCAACTTCTTTCTTATTTTCTCAATTCTTTCCCTCACAAACTCCTCTTTTGCTAGGTCATTTCCCTTCTATTTATAAGCATGAATGGCTAGATGGCAAGTTGATGAAGAAACTAATTTTCAAATGATTTTTTTTTCTTTAGCATCAAATATATTACTTTGATCTTTGAATTCTTAGTTTTCCTTAGTTGGATTGCATAAGGATGGTTGGTGATGACTTGAATTTTTGCAAATTTTCTTCTTTAGTATCAAATGTATGACTTTGATCTTTGAATCCTTTGTTTTCCCTAGTTGGCTTGCATAAGGATGGTTTATGAGCTTTTTAGTCTCCATTATATACTTGAAGATGGTGTCATTTTTCAAAAGAAAAGAAAATGGCTTAGTTGATTTTATTAAAAAATTATTTCTTTCACAACATTTATTATTATTATTATTATTATTATTATTATTATTATTATTCATGCAAGTAAAAGACTATAATTTTACTCAATTTTTAAGCTTTCACCATTTTATTTCCTATTTCATAAAAATATCATTAAATAAAAATATTTATTTAACAAATGAATAAAAAATAAATTTAAGGGCTATTAATATGTATTAAATTATGCTCATCACCCATTCACAAAAAAACCTTCATTTATGAAGACCATAAAGGCCAAATCTAACCAAGCCTTCCCTAACTAATTTATTAGCCTGACCTTTCCTTTGAGCTAGATCTATCCGAGCCTAAGGTAGAACTTGACCGAGTCTTCCAAATAAACTCCCCAAAGGTTGTAACCTAACAAGCCAAAGTGCCAGACTTGACTAAGCCTTCCATATGAACTTCTCTAAGGACAAGTCCCACAAGCTGACCTTCCCTAAACCTTCCAATCTAATCATCTCTAAAGACCTGACCCTCCTGATCAAGCTCTCCAATCTAGCCTCAAACTAAATCTTCTCCAAAGTCAGACCTATCTAAGTCTTTCAAGTAGACTAGCCCAATTTTTTCCAAGACCACACATTGCTTAACTTTCCAGAATGACTTCTTCTTAGGCCGAACTGATAGTCATTGACCAACTAACCTCATACCTGACATACCCACTTCACCTCTGAGCTAGCCAATTAACCAAAAACTAAATGACCAAACGACCTTCCTCTATCATCCTAAAGTAGGGGCATTTCCCTCCCAAATGCTCATCTTTCTAAGATAGGGGCATCTTTCTTCCAAAGTCAGCACTCTCCTACTAAACTGACCCTTCACACGTTCAAGGTATCAAATCATTATATAATTATCTAGCATTTTTGCATTGAACAGGATTATGAATCAAGGCAGATCGTCAAACTCTCAAAGTAAGATAGATAATCAACCTAGTCAATCTGAATCAATCCCTTTTAAAATATCAATCTCAACATCAGTTATATTTATCATTCCTACCTGCTAGAAAGGGTCATCTTCTTTCCTGCCATACAAGATCATTATTATCATTCCTACCAGATAAGGTTGTCTTATTTCCTACTAGACAGGATCATCATCATCATTCCTACAAGATAGGGTTGTCTTCTTTCATACCATATAGGATCATTATTCTTACTAGATAGGATCACCACTTTATCAATTTCTACTAGATAGGATCGTTGCCTTCTTTCCTACCAAATAAGATCACCATTTTGTCGATTCCTACCAGATAAGGTCACCTTTTTTCCTACCAAATAGGATCATCATCTTCTTTCCTACCAGATATGACCACTATTTTATCGATTCCTGCTAGACAGGATTATCACCTTCTTTTCTATTAGACAAGATCACCATTTTGTCGATTCCTACCAGAAAGGGTTGCCTTCTTTTCTACTAGACAAGATCGTCATCTTCTTTCCTACTAGATAGGATCGTCATTTTGTCAATTCCTACTAGACAAGATTGTCGACTTATTTCCTACCAGACAGAATCACCATTTTGTCGATTCCTATCAGATAGGGTCGCCATTTTTCCTACTAGATAAGATTATCATTCCTACCAGACAAGAACATCACTTTAGCTCCTACCAGAAAGGACAACAACTAAATACTACCAGCCAACAGATCTCCCAAATATACTGGGAGCATCTTCCTTAAAATTTAACCACACCTTTTACCCAAATGTCAAAACTCTGACCTAGACATTAATTTGGTTCCTTTTACCATCTCCCATCCTCAGGTTTACTGTCATTAGAATTGCCTTTCAGACAAAGACAATTCTGATAAGGGGGTAGTTGTGAACCTTTAATTTTGCACCTTCTAATATGCGTTTGAACCTTAAAAGTACTTTAGCTTGGTAAGCAAGTCTCTAGAAGCCGAAAACTCTCAAGACAAAAAAATTGAGAAAATTAAAACATTTGAACCCTTTCAAATTATCCGAGACTGAGCAACGAATACAACGCAACTAGAATTGTGTAAAATGGACGAGAAAGCATAGCTCTGTGGCACTGCCGCACAGAGCTCTGCGGTGCCATAGAGGCTTGTGCGGCACTCTAAGCGTAATTCTATTTTCCATATTGAAAATTTGTGTTTTTTGAGCTCTATCCTTCCTCCTATATATAGAGGGCCTCTCCACACTTCAAACATCAACCTTCAGAGCTTGAAAAGCATTAATTTTAAGCAAATTGCTTTGCATTTGCTCTTTGCTTTGCAAAGCAAGTTGGGGGGTTTCTTCTTTATTCTTACTCAACTAATTAAAGGCTTTCTACATGCCTATTCGAGACAAGTCTATTACCTAAGGCTCATTTTTCCAGTTCGAGGCTAGCTGTCGCCCACCATCCAAGGCTAGCTGTTGCTTGCCATCTGAAGCTAACCGCTGCCAACTATTCGAGGTTAGCTGCTGCCTGCCATTCGAAGCTAACCGCCAGCCATCTGAGGTTAGCTACCGCTGCCAGCTGCTTGAGGCTATCCGCCGCCTACCATCCGAGATAAGCCACCACGCCATCCTAGGCTAGCCGCTGCCCATCATCAGAAGCTAGCTGCTGCCCACTATCCGAGGCCAATCATTGCTCGCCATCTGAGGCAATCTTCTTTTCCTGTAATTTTCTTTTGTCTAAGTTTCCTTGCCTCTTTTAGTTAGTTAATTAAATTGATTCATCTAGGTTGCTAGCTAATCAACTTGGCAGTCAATTAAATTAATTAATTAACTCAACCCTCTTTTAATCAATCAATCAAAATATGATAAGGTGGTTAGGCTAAACTAACCCTTCGCAAGAAGGGAGAACTACATGGATTCTGATTCCCACTCAAAGGGATACGCAAGCTTGCTTGGTTCAAGCATCGAATCTAATTAAAACTAACTAACTTTTCCCCTTTATTACTTTCTTCACTTGCTTTTATTTTGCTTTCTTTTACTTTGTTATTAGGCTTAGTTTAGAGAATGTGTGACTTTCTTAAAACCCATAAGGGCTAGAGAAGGTATCCCCTAAGTTTGGGATTTCATTATAATATTAACTCTCTTTTATTTGGAATTCTAATTATGTATAAACTTCATGGATTAAATGATCATGTATATTATAAATTGTTCATGCATTTTAAACTATTCATGAAATATGTTTTAAGTTACTTTTATATTATTTGGCCAAATATATTTTGTTAAACTGAAAACCTAGTCTTCGAATCCTATTTGATTTTGAGGCTAGTGATCTTTTTTTCCTTTGGGTAATAATTAAAGTCAAATTGATTTTTTCCTTATATTTTTCCAAATAAAAATAAATTAAGGTGGCAACTCTAAGAAACAATTTTTAAATCTATTAAAGATAAGCCCGAGGGCTTCCTCATGAATTTTTTCCCAAATGAGCATTTCGATTCCCTTTAGCAGATTGAACTGGTGCTCAGGTGAGGCCTCACATTATTACAAGAATGCATACAAGAGCAAGTGTTATGTTGTGATTATGGGTGCCTTTGAGCATGCCTTTTTTGATATATGAATGCATTATTAGTTCTTTAAGACTTAACTTTTGAGTTTTGTGCACCCTTTTTAATCCTTTTAGGAGTAGGGGGTTTAGTGTGTGCTCTAGCCTCTTTGTGAACTTCCTTAATACTAGATGTTTGAGGAGTAGAAGCTTTGACAAATAATGGTTGAAAGGATGTAGAAGTTGATAAACCATCAAAAACAATATTATGCCTCACTAAGGGTGGTCTTTTAAATGCAATTAATGTATCCAAAGCTTCCTTCCTTTTATGAAATTTAGAAATTAAGGCTTTTAATTCTTCAACCTTTAATTTTAAAGAATCATTTTCTTTATTCAAAGCTTCAAATGAGGAGGTTTTTATGGAAATTTATTCCAACGATTCTTTAACACTAACATTGGATGTTTTTAAACTCAAACTAAGTTTTTCCAATTCTTCAAAATTCTTTTTAAGTATTGAACATTTTTCTTTATAAAATTTCATTTTAGACAGATATTTTTAGCATTTTAAGACCATAACTTTCATAAGTTCATCCTCATCATCCACTTCATACAAATTAGCATAATAATCTTCACAAGAATGAGATATGAAGCAAACAATATCATCATCATTAGAATGAGAAGTGGAACATACCTTATTTGTAGGTTCCTCTAAGGCCATAAAGCAAAGGTTAGCTACATCCTCATTCTCTTCTTCACTTGAAGAGTTATCATCCCAAGTAGCCTTTAGTTTTCTTCTCCTTGTCCCATTTCTTCTTTTTCTTGTTCTTAGGACAATCGGGTTTTAAATGGCCTTGTTTTCCACATCCAAAGCAAGTTACTTCATCCTTCTTTTTCTTCTTACATTTAATGGTCTCTTTCATTCTTTTAGTGATTCTTGTTACCCCCTCATCTTAATCATCATTTAAAGAGTCACTTGAATGACTCTCACTATCAATTTGATATTTTAAGGACTTGAGAGCTAATGCCTTCTTCTTTTCCACTTAAGCCTCTTCCTTGTCAATGGTCATCTTATGGGTGAGAAGTTTACAAATGAAAACATCAGAGGAGATCTTGCCAAGGTCTTCATTGGCCTCTTCTTACTAGCCACTCTAGCTTCATAATATTTCTTTGAAAGAACTTTAAGGATCTTATGATTGACATCTACTAAAGAGTAAACTTTTCCAAGTTTCTTTATATTGTTAACTATGGCAAGAAGTATATTTGTCATTTCGATGACGCTTTCATTAGGCCTCATTGAGAAGAGCTCGTATTCATGAGTGAGCAATTGGATCTTCTTAGACTTTATTTGCTTAGTGCCTTTATGGTAGTTTTCCAAGGTCTTCTAAATACTATGAGCACTTATGCAATATTGAACTCTTCCACATTCTTCTCTAGATAAGGAACTAAATAGAATAGCCATAGCTCTCTTTTCTTCCCATTTGCCTTTTTTTTTTTTTTTTTTTTTTATCTTCAACCTATTCCTTTCTAGGAATTTCTTATTCAATGCCATTAACCACTTTTATTGGAGGCTTCCATTCTTCAAGAGCACTATCCTATAAGTCTATGAGATTATAATTAAGATATAACTTTATTCTATGATTCCAATAAGCATAGTCGGTACCATCAAAGTGAGGTTTGAGGTGATGCATTCCTTCATTGGCCATTTTGATCTTTCCTCAGCATTGATGCTTAAGAAGGTGACACCTTGCTCTGATACCACTTGTTGCCCAAGATATACACTAAAAATGGGGGTTGAATTGGTGGTTGGTTAAAATTTTAGAACAATAGAAACTTCAAAATATATACGAGTTCAAAGACAAAGGAAAAGTGATATGGAAACACAATGATTTATAGTGGTTTGAATTATAACTAATCCTACATCCACTCTTCAATTCACAATTGGGTATTTCCACTATCTATGGAGTTTTATCAAATTCACTTCCAACTTAGTGTTTAGGCTCACACTAAACTTTATAAGAGTATTCTTAAGTGTCACTCCTAAACCTAAACAAGAGTTTTGAGAAGGCTAACTCTAAAACCCAACCAAGTATTTTACAAAGGCTTACACTCAAACCCAAATAAGAGTTTTTAAGGCTCACTCTCCAACCTATATAAGTATTTTGATGGCAAACACTCAATCAACTAATATAAAATATATATTACAATGGTTTTAAGCTTGAAAAATAAAATTGCAAGAGTTTGGATACTTGATAAACTATTATCTTATGTTTAAGGCCTTTGGAGGGGGTATTTATAGCTTACATCCTCCAAAGAGCCATTACAAATGAGTAAAAAGAACAAAAACTCAATTCCAAATTAATTGCAAAAAGTTATTTTTAGAGGCAAAATTGCAATCACGAAACCTAAATCATAGTCGTGATACTCATATTTCCAACAGCTAGTGACATGTGGTGTCTAATCGTTGGATGCTTGATTATCCATTGGAGATGTTCTCTTACAAATGTAGATCTCGCAGTCATGACATTCATATTGTAGTTGCGAATCCTATTTCGCATCCAATTTTTATCACAATCAAGGTCACAAACTCTTTATCCCTTTACCATGATTTGCCTTAAATTAATCGTAGTCATGAAATCCTAACAACGGGCGTGATATAGTTGTTGCAGGCTTGATTTACAGGTTAGTTTTCTACACTTAGAAAATTTTTGATTTTTTGAACATTTAATCTTTTTTAAGTGTATTTCTTATAAAATAAACACTAATTGCAAATATTAGATTATCTATATTTAATTGACAAAATCAAAATAAAGATTGACTAAGTTGTGAATCAAACATAGGTCAACAGAATGAACAAGATATTGAGGAGTTGAGAGAGTGTTGATAGGGTAAGGGTGAATGGAAGTGAATTAGTGACTTGGTGAGGTTAAGGGAGAGTCAGTTTTTTGCATGATTGCAATTATGATGGTTAAGGAGGTCAAGAGAAAGAGAGACACTAATCAGCGATGGAGGAAGATGAACAGTTTTTGGAAACATGAGAGAAAGAGGCGAACGGAAGTTTGGATAGAGAAAGAGAGTAGATCAAAGGAGGGAGGAGAAAGAGAATGTGAGGGAAGAAGGAGATCTAGATGATTTTAGGTTAATATTTAGCAATGCATATAGGGCATGGCTAGGCATCATAAAGGTGAAAATGGTACCATTAATTGTGTTTCATTTTATCAATCTTAGCAACATGACACTAGGCGTTGCTACAAAAGTGTTGCTAGGGCGTCGCTGCGGTGACAACGACACCGCTAATTATAGTTTATTTTTCAAACTTAGTGATGAGCAAAATGGTCTCACTAAGAGTAAGAAGATGCCATTTTGCTAGGAGCATCGCTAGTGTGTCACTATATATTACCCTCAATTTGGAGGGAAATTGGCACTAAATTTATTGACACCATTTAACGACATCACTACATAATGAAAATTTTTGCGTCACTAGGTTGTCACTAACTTGCCACCAATTTCCTTCAAAATGGCAAGAAATATATGGTGACAATATAGGGTTGCCTTTTTTGGCATCGCTAAGAATTGCATCGTAAGTGTATCACTACAGCATCACTAAATACATCAATGCAAAGTCAAATATCAATTTGTCTCCTTCGCATCATTGCTGTGTCGCTATGGCATCATTAAGCCATGCTGGTATTTGACTATTTTCTTCTAGTGAGAAACTGCATATAGGTTTATAGAAAGATTTAAAAAGATAAGCAGTCACTATAAAATTTTTCTACCTAAGACTGAGTTTGTGAAGATAGTCCATAAAGGCCTCAACATAAAATTGAGGAAGAAATTCCAAGATATGGAATTTAGGGGCTTTTATGAACTAATTGCTAATGTAATAGGGTAAGAAGAACTATACAGGAAGAAACCATAAGAAAAGAGTTACAATGGAAACTTACTTCCAGGAACTCTCTAATCCTGAGATTGTTGTGGTGGATCGAGCTAGCTCGGGTTCCTGCATTTGTCCATCACAAGTGAAAAAGACATCAGAGGCATGGAAGAAATCCAAGGTCTCCAACAATCAATAGTAGTATACCTTTGATGTCTCTAAGATAGAAGAGATACTCAACTTTTGCTATAAAAAAATTCATAAAGTTGCCTATAGGTTATTGTGAACCATTAATTTTGCACCTTTCAGAATTACAGACCATTCTGTCAGGAAAGAAATTAATCAAGGCTCTTAAATCATCATCAAATCATCCAGAACTTAGTAACGGGTGCAACGCAATTAGAATCATAAAAAATGGACAAGAAATGAGTAAGAACAGGCGATAATGAGAGAACCAAACAAATCTCAATCCATTGCAGCAGAGCACTCTGCAGTGCCGTAGAGCCTTATGCGACACTATCGCAAAGGCCTCTGTGGTGTTGTAGAGGCTTGTGCAGCACTTCGAGCGTGTTTCTAAATCCCACATTGAAATTTGATATTTTCTATGCTTCAAACCTTCTCCTATATATAGAGGACCTCGCCACACTTCAAGACACTTGGAAGCTTAAAAAGCACTAATTTCAAGCAAATTGCTTTGCTTCTACTCCTTGCTTTGCAAAGCATGTTGGGTGGTTTCTCCTTCATTCCTACCCGACTAGTTTAAGGCTTTTCATTGCCCACTTATTCAAGGCAAGTCTCTTGCCTAAGGCTCGTGTCCGCCACCCAAGGCCAACCGCCGCCCGCCATCCAATGCTAGTTGCCGCCTACCTTCCACCATCCTAAGCTAGCTGTCGCCTACCATCCAAGGCCAGCCGCCGCCCGCCATTCGAAGCTAGCCATCGCGTGCCGTCTAAAGCCAGCTGCCGCCCGCCATCTGAGGTAAGCTTTTTTTCCCTTAATTTCATTGTCTCTTTTAGTTAGTTAATTAAATTGATTCATCTAGGTTGTTAGCTAATCAATTCAGTAATCAATTAAATTAATTAATTAACTCAACCCTCTTTTAATCAATTAATCAAAACATGATAAAGTGGTTAGGCTAAAACTAACCCCTTTACAAGAAGGGAGAACTGCATGGGTTATGATTCCCATTCAAAGGGATACATAGGCATGCTTAGTTCAGGCATCAAATCCAATTAAAACTAACCAACTCTCCCCCTATCACCTTCTTTACTTACTTTTATTTTGCTTTCCTTTACTTTGTTATTAGACTTAGTTCGGGGAATGTGTGACTTCCCTATAACCCATAAGGGCTAGGGAACAGTTTGGGATTTTTTATTGTAATATTAACTATCTCTTATTTTGAACCTTTACTTGTGTATTGAATGATCATGCATATTATAAACTGTTCATGCATTTTAAATTGTTCATGAAATATATTTTAAGTTACTTTTATATTACTTGGTCAAACTTATTTTGTTAAAATAAACTGAAAACCTAGTCCTTGAATCCTCTTTGGTTCAAGGCTAGTGATCCTTTTCTTTTGGGTTATAATTGGAGTCAAATGGGTTTTTTCCTTATATTTTCCCAAATAAAAATAAATTAAGGTGACGACTCCTAAAAACAATTTTCAAATCTATCAAAGATAAGCCCAAGGGCTTCCTAGTGAGTTCTTTCCCAAATGAGCATTTCGATTTCCTTTAGCAGATCGGACCGATGCTCGGGCGAGGCCTCACAGCTGGCGACTCCACTGGGGACTAACTTTCTTTTAATAAAAGGAAAAAATATGTGGACTACTAGTTGGTTTAAAAAGAGTTTGGCCTTTTAATATGATTGTGACTTTGCATACATCACTTGCATAGGCTCTTTGATCCAACCTAGTTCTAGGAAAACAATGGATAGTGAGTAGCATCGAGTGGGTAACGCTCCGTAGATCTATTCACCGATAGTGAAACCATCCGCCCCGCGATGAATCCTTTGATCCTTTTAAAGGTGTAACGAGTATGCATGTTCTGTTGGATCGACGCGAGGCTCCTTAACTCACATGTAGTTAGGTATATCACTGCTCTAGTGTGATGGGTACCCAAATCTAGCCACCCTTACCTTTTCATGTAATGAACTTAGATACTAGCCTTAGGTTGTATGTACCATAATTAAAACCTTGCATCTTTGCATTTTCATGAAATGTTTTCCTCATGCATATCATGCATCCATATTGTATAACAAAATATGCATTCATCTTAAGTCTAGGTCGAACCTTGAATCGAAGAAGGGTCAAACATGCTTATCTCTATTCAAACATCTCCTGCTTAAACACCTCACTCTCACCTCTATCCCATTCACCTTTGCCCCTACAAACCTTAAGCCATTACCCTAAACCTTACCCCTTTACCTTAACCTTTAACCTAAACACTAATACCCTAACCTTAAACCTTATCCCTTTACCTTAGCCTTTAACCTAAACACCAATACCCTAACCCTAAACCTTACCCCTTTACCTTAGCCTTTAACCTAAACACCAATACCCTAACCTTAAACCTTACCCCTTTACCTTAGCCTTTAACCTAAACACTAATACCCTAACCCTAAACCTTACCCCTTTACCTTAGCCTTTAACATAAACGCTAATACCCTAACCCTAAACCATACCCCTTTACCTTAGCCGTTAACCTAAACACCAAGACACTAAGCCCAAAACTTAACCTAAACACCAATACCCTAACCCTAAAACCTTACCCCATTAACTTAGCCTTTAACTTAAACACTAATGCCCTAGCCTTAAACCTAGCCTTGACCTCAAACACCTCTAACCTTAAACATTGTTACCTTAACCTTACCCAAAATGTTTTCGCCTTAAATTGTAACCTAAAAATATATCTACCCTCCTCTTACCCATACTTTACCAACCTAGCCACAAGACACCATCACCTAACATCCTTGACCCATTACCTTTAAAACCAATCCATTACCCCTAGATTGACAAATGCCTATAGCCTATACCACATATCATAAAGACACTACCCTAAGCCTAATACCTTTGGCCCAACATACTACCCTAAGCTCAATACTTTTAACCTAACACAATATCCTTAAGCCCAACACTCATGACCCATCACCTTTCTAAACCAATCTGTTACCCTTAAGCCCAATAACTTTGGCCTAACACATTACTTTAAACCCAATACCCTTAGTTCAGTCTACTACCCAAAGCCTAAAACATTTGCCCCATCATACCTTAAGCCCAAAAAAAAAAAAAATGGTTAGACCACTACACAATAGGAAGCCTTTTCTCTTAGGATCTGTATGCCTATACCTTCATCACCCCTTCATCACCTCTTCTGCTCCATACCCATCACTTACCTTATTGCTTTGGTTTAAAGGTACTAATGGCCCACTCGCTTGATATGGCTTTCTTGACCACACTTGCGATCAGAGTTCTTAAGAAGCAAGAAGAATATCTCCAAGCTATCCTAGCCGTTCAGCAAGCCCAATTTGAAGAACATAGGCAATTCATCATTGAGGAAGTTTGAGCTATGATTAACCAAGCCACCCTTATCCATTCTAACCCATACCTTATCTTGAACCAAACCAATCTGAGCCAAACTAACCTATATCTAAACCAAGGTGAGGAAGTTTTCTTTTATCCAAACACTAAATTGCTCATAAAAAAAACTTGAAGCCATGGAAAGAACCATCAAATCCCTAAAGCACCGTGATGATCTAATTGATTTGGATAGTTTAACCTTATTCCCTAATGCCAAGCTTCCTCTTAAATTCTAAATGCCTAAGCTAGAAAGATTTGATGGAACCACTTGCCCTAAGACCCATTTGAAGATATATGTGGGGGTAATGAAACCTTTAGGAGTTAGCGATGAGCTCTTTGCTCAACTGTTCCAACAATCACTAATCGGTGTTACTAAGAGATGGTTCCTTTCACTAGATAAGATCAAGAAAAGGACATGGGATGATATCTGCTATGCCTTTGTCGAATAATATCACTATAACTATGAAATGGATGTCACTAGGCATGACTTGGAAACCATCAAGCAACTTCCAAAGGAGTCTTTCTCCATATTCCTTACAAGGTAGAAGGCTAAAGCTGCAGAAATGGTAAATAGACCAACAGAGCAAGAACAAGCGGACATCCTTATTAAGAATCTACTTCTAGCCTACCAAACCCACTTGTTAACCCAATACCTACCTACTTTCAAGGCTTTGATTGCAACTGCATCAAAGGTTAAAGATTGCATCCAAAGTGCATCATTTTAACCTAAATTCCTCACCACTGACCTGAGTAGTGATGAAGAATTTGAACCTAATTCAACCCCACCTTACCTCAACCCCAAGTAGCATGATATGGAAGAGTTCAAGTTTGATTAATCTAACCTATCTGAGATTGAATTCCAAGTCTGAGTCTAAATCTCCAAGTCTGAGTTTGAGTCTGATTCAAGTTTGAGTCTAAATCTCCAAGTCTGAGTCCAAATATCAAAATTTAAGCTGAGTCCAAATATCAAAATTTGAGTCTAAATTTGAGTCTATGTCTATCATTTTATTTTCCTTTTTATGTATTTTTCGACAGTTATGTCAGTCGCCTTTTATTATCTTGAAACAAAATTTTTCATTGCAATAAAACATTCATATTTATTTATGCACTTGTCTTTTCTTGTTGTAAACATGGATGAGCTTTGAAAAGAAAAGGAGAAAAGAGATAAAAATAAAGATAAAAAAGAGAGAGAGAGAAAGAAATGAACAGTCAATTAAATCCACCTTAGCTAGCATATATTGAGGTACTATCAACAATTGCTTTGCCAGCTCCTAATCAAAGAAGGTCTAGAAATAGACCTCTCATCAAATAATTGAAGCACAAAATCAAACTATACACCTCAACAAAGGGGCAACAAGTTCTTCAAATCTAAAATTCAAAGGTTAAAGCCTCTCAAAGTGAAGAAAAGTAACAAATCATGATGGAATATTTTCTTTCAAAATCTAAGCTCGCTAAGTTGAAAATCTGAAAAAGGCGACTTAGGCAAAAGTTAGAGTAAAAAAAAAAAAAAAGAGGGAGAGAAGGCTCATCCTAGTTATCTTCCTTCATATCATTCAAAGTTTGTCAAATCAGGTTCAATCAATCCGTCTCGTCTCATGTCTTCAAAGTTGTCCTTCCTCACTATAAGCTCATACTCTAAAGTAATAGTGTCTTATACACTCTTATCTCATAGTGAGGGCATGTCTTTCTAGGTCATAATAATTTGTTGTTAATCTGTCTTGTTGCTTAGCTCAAAGAGCTTAGGCATAATCTCTCACATTGCTAGTCTGTCATGTTCCTATCTTTTATTAGAAGCAAAATCCCCAAGTTATCTTTTCTTGTTAGTCCTTCAGCTGCTTCTCAAGGTACTTCCTTTCATCTAGTCTATCGTCTGCATTGAATCTAATAAAGTGTCACTTTAAATGTCTCTTCAATCTCAAAACAATAAGGTTAGCTTGGTTTGTTCTTTTCCATAAATTATGCTATAGATAGCAAAATCATACAACCTCCCTGATCTTTTTTCAAAATTTCCAACCTACCTTTGAACCATTCCCCAACTTCAAAATATACCATTCCATCTTTTCAAGTTCAAGCCTCATACCATCCTTTCTTGGTCAAAGTCTCATCATCTTTTAAAGGCCAAGCTTACGTGCAGAATCAAAGATCCTAAGTCTTTTAAGACTCATCATCCTTAAAGCTAGCTTTCTCTAGCATGACCAAATTCAAATCATATCTTGCAAAGCTTAAGAAGGGCTTGAACCACTCAAGTCATTTCATGTCTCATTGGAAAATTTTCATCATCCTTGAAAAGACCAAGCCTCTTTGGAAAATTACAACTGAGTCGAAGCCTGCCAACCATCCGATGGGCATTGAAAATCTAATATAACCATGACAAAAGGCAAGCCCCTATCTATGAGCCTGTGGTATTCATATGACCAAAACCTGGGACAAAGCCAACCATCTTTGAAAAAGGTTCAAAGTACCAAACTAAAAAGCCTTTACCATGAAGTCCAAACTAAAAAGCCTTCACCATGAAGTCTAAACCAAAAAGCCTTCACCTTGAAGCCCAAGCCCAAAAATCTTCACCATTAAGTCCAAGCCCAAAAGCCTTTACCATAAAATACAAATCAAAAAGCCTTCACTATGAAGCCCAAGCCCAAAAGCCCTCACCATAAAAACCACTCCCCAAAAGCCTTAACTATGAAGCCCAAGCCTAGCCTTTACCATAAAAACCAAACTAAGAAGCCTAAGCTTAGCTTTCACCATTCATAAAAGACTATAATCTACTCCAAAGCCAAATCTTACCAATTATTCCCCAATTAATTTCCTAGCCTAACCTTTCCTCTAAGTCAAACCTGATCGAGCCTTCCAAATGAACTTAACCAAGCCAAAGTCCTAGACTTGACTAAGCCTTCCACATGAACTTCTCCAAGGACAAGCCCCATAAGTTGACCTTCCCCAAACCTTCCAATCTAATTATCTCCAAAAACCTAACCTTTCTGATCCAGCTCTCTAATTCAACCTCAAACCAAAATTAGGCCTATCTAACTAAACAGCCCGATCTTTTCCAAGACCATACCATACTTCTTCCTAGGCCAAACTAATAGCCATTATCCAGCCAATCTCATGCCTAGCATGCCTACTTCACCTCTAAACTAGGCAATCAACCAAATAACCAAACCACTTTCCTCTATCATTCTAAAGTAGGGGGCATATCCCTTCCAAATATTCACCTTTCTGAAATGGGAGCATCTTTCTCCCAAAGATAAGCACTTTTATATTAGGCTAACCCTTCATAGGTTTAAGGTATTAGATCATTGCATAATCATCTAGCATCTTTGCATTGAACAGGATCATTACTTTTCATTCCTACCATAAAGGACCATTACTATTCCTAACAGACAAGACAGTTATATTTACCATTCCTACTAGACAGGATGGTCATCTCTTCTTTATCTTACCAGATAGGATCATCACTTTCATTCCTACTAGAAAGGATCACTACTGTTCCTATCAAACAGGACAATTATCTTTACCATTCCTACTAGATAGGATTGTTATCTCTTCTTGATCCTACCAGATAGGATCATCACTTTTCATTCCCACTAGAAAGGACCACTACTAATTCTACTAGATAGGATAATTATCTTTACCATTCCTACCAGACAGAATAGTCATCTCTCTTTGATCCTTCCAGACGGGATCATCACTTTTCATTCCTACTAGATAGAAACTGTTGTTTTCTTCCTAATGCTCCCAAATATACTGGGAGTATCCTTTTCATTTCATACTCATCAGAATTTCCTACCGCTTCTAAATATACTGGGAACATCCTCTTCATTTCACACTTATCAGAACTTTCTACTGCTTCCAAATATACCAACGGCATCCTCTCTATTTCACAGAATTTCTTACCGCTTCCAAATATACTAGGGGCATCCTTTTCATACTCATCAGAACTTCCAGTCGCTTTCAAATATACCAAGGACATCCTTTTCATTTCACACTTATTAGAATTTCCTGTCACTTTTAAATATACCGGGGGCATCCTCTTCATTCTTTCCAAATATGTCAGAGGCATCCTTATCAGAATTTTCTGCCGCTCCCAAATATACCAGGGGCATCCACTTCGCTTCCAAATATACTAGGAGTGTCCTCTTCATTTCACACTTATTAGAATCCTCTTCGCTCCCAAATATACCGGGGGCATCCACTTCACTTCCAAATATACCAAAATCATCCTCTTCATTTCACACTTATCAGAATCCTCTTCGCTCCCAAATATACCAGAAGCATCCACTTTCCTTCTAAATATACCGAAGGCATCCTTATCAGAATTCTATGCTGCTCCCAAATATACCAGGGGCATCGTCTTTATTTCATACTTATCAAAATTCCCTACCGCTTCCAAATATACTGGGGGCATCCTCTTTGCTTTCAAATATACCGAGGGCATCCTCTTTATTCTAAAGTTCACACTCATCAGAACTGCCTACTAGACAGAGCAATCATAATGAGGGGGGCAACTGTGAACCCTTAATTATGTACCTCTCAGAATTATAGACCAATTTGTTAAGAAAAAAATAATCAAGACTATTAAATCATCATCAAATCATCTGGGACTCAGTAACGGGTGCAATGCAATTGGAATCATGGAAAACAAATAAGAAACGAGCGAGAACGGGTGAAAACGGATGGAACGGGGGAATCACAGTTCATTGCCACACATCTCTGCGGCATTGCCGCAGAGCACTCTGCAGTGCCGCAGAGCCTTATGCTGCACTGCCATAAAGGCCTCTGCGGCACTCTGAGCATGTTTCTGAATCCTACATTGAAATTTGATATTTTCTATGCCTCAAACCTTCTCCTATTATAGAGGACCTCCTCACACTTTAAGACACAGACTTAGAGGCTTAAATAGCACTAACTTCAAGCAAATTTCCTTGCTTCTGCTCCTTGCTTTGCAAAGCACGTTGGGTGGTTTCTCCTTGATTCCTACCTAACTAGTTTAAAGCTTTCCGCCTCCTGCCTATTCGAGGCAAATCTATTACCTAAGGCTCATGTCTACCGCCCGCCATCCAATGCTAGCCGCCACATGCCTTTTGCCATCCTAAGCTAGCTGCCACCTGTGAACCCTCAAAATTACACCTCCAATCGACTGTCTTTCAGTTATGAACCCACAAAATCAAACCAAGCTCAAATCGAAATTGAAACAAACCCGAAATGGACAAAAAAGCATGAGACAGATCGAACCAGCTGGCCAGTGCGCAAGAGGCATGCCGCCTCTCTGGGTGGCACACCTTTAAGACACTGTCACATCCCACTCTAGGGATGGATGGTCCTAGGGATTGGGTAAGCCTAAAGCCACCTAAACCCGTAGAACCCCAGATTTATTATGTTAAACAACTAGCATCCAGAAAACAAATACAATAAACATTCTGATATTCATTAATATTCATTTAATTTACATATAATCTATACATTTAATATTTATTCCAATTCCCGGTCTAACTACACTAAACCATCAAGTACCATGGAGTTCCTAATATTTACAACCATCCAAAATAGATATGAATATTACATAATAGGTTCCACGCAGGAGGGAGAGGTTTTGCTGGAACCACTGGTCTACTCACCACCTGAAAATTTACAAATCACTAAAATGATGAGATAAAATCCCAATGAATAATATATACATACATATGTATACAAAATAGAAAGGATAAAAGAGCAAAGAGAAGCAATAATTTAAGTAAGCATGTATATCAAGGTGACAGTCATATTGGCTCTCAAATGACAGAATTCACTTAATCACACATTTACAATAAGCAGAGGCTACTATCTTGGTAGCATGCTTTTTCCCACATATAGTTGATCAGACTATATGGCTAGGGGCTTAACCCTCCCTAGCTCGGGTTTATAATTCATTGTGCACAATGTCTGATGCAAAATTTATGCTACTCCATCAGATGAGTAGCTCTGTCATTTGATATCCAATCAAATCACAGGGTTTACTTCAAAATTAAATTCAAAGAAAGGGGATTAAACAACATAAATTCATTTGAAGAATCAAAGTCATTCGAACATATCACAAGGTGCTACAAAGTCGAACAAGGTAATTACAAAGAAGCAAATAGGTTTCAAAGATTGCCATGAACAATTAGAAATTCAATGTAAGCGATAAGGTATTCCAAAGCAAGAAGGAATCAATGAAAACGAAGTAATTCATATTCAAAAGATCATCAAGGAGCATTTCACAAGCAAATATCATATAAGGGTATAAGTTCATTTTGGCATGAACATATATATACATATGCATATATTACTCACCGTAGACTCCTTTGCTCCTATGTACATTTGACTCTAATACGAATAGTGCTCCTCGCACTTCATCCAATATCCTTGCCCTTAATATTAAACTCTACACATGCATTTCAATAACATATCAATCACTTCCTCATCATCACATTATTTAATTTAGTTTAAGTCCTTAACACTTCTATCTTATTTACAACTTAGCATTCTTAAGTTAAGATATTCTATACCTATACTTACCTACCAAACTTAACATTTCTCTAGTTATTTCCCAATAACTTACTTAAAAGAATAATTCTCTTTTCTTCCAATTTCACATTTCAATCTTCATATTATTCAAGTAAAATCGATTAAGCAATTTCCACCAACATTTCCATAAATTCAAATTATCCACATCTCACTTCATTCTTTAAAATAATTCAATTCAATCAATACTAACATCCACATCTCACTTCATTCTTTAAAATAATTCTAATAAACCATTTACCTAAATTCTTACAAATAAAAAATCATAACTCATTATTTATACACAAGTAAAAGTTGGGATTTATACCATATGGCTCGGTTTAATGAGCCGAAACTTCTGTCCGAATTTATCGATTTCAGAGGTCGCCGGAATCCGGTCGCCGAAAAATTCCTACGACGATCAAATCACGATCCAAGGATATCATCAGTTAGCTTGTGATGTGAGGAGTCCGAATATAACTTTCGTTTATCGTAACCCACTGGAAAACTGGTAGAAACGGCGTCGGCAACTGTTGATGTCGCCGGATTCCGATCAATAAAAAGATTATCTAAAATTAGCAAACAATATACCAAATCGAAGCAGGAAACACAATGAATCCAACCATACCAATTTCGTTAAAAACAGAGATCAGAAAGTCATCGGAAAATGGCCTAGAAGTTTCGGCCGGCGAGACTTTGGAGGGCGCGTGCGCTGCCGTCCGGTGGCTTCAGGCGACGGGCTTCTACCGATCGACGGGGCGGCGGGCGTGCTTCCTCCTGGTGCGGCGCGTGTTGGTCGGAGGTGGCCGGAGGACGGCGGTCCGGCGTGCAGTCCCTGCGCACGTCCTCTCTCTCTCTCTGTCTCTGCCCTCTCTGCCTTTGTTTCCTTTTTGTTCTGCCCTCTGTTCTGTTTCTTCTATGCTGCCCGTTTTGGGCTGCCGACTTTGGCCCTTTTTTTTTTATATAAATATATACTAACCTTAATAATAATAATAATAATAATAATAATAATAATAATAATAATAATAATAATAATATTTGTTATATAAATTCTAAAACAATAATTTTAACCAAAATATTAATTTCATTAATTTAATCATATTATCCATTAACTATAATATAAAAATTATAATATATAACTTCAAATATTAATTATAAAATTTTCTATATTTTATAATAAAATTCCACTTTCTTTAATTCAAAATTCTATCAATTTGATAAAATAATAAATCAATATTTCATTTAATGAATATTCTCTTAAAAATGTTAACATATAATATAATAAATCAATACCCTTTCAAATATCAATTTTAAATTTGAAATAATTTTCTACTATTTTGAATATTCATATAACAATATTTATAAATCATATATCAAATATCAATATCAATTTAGCTTATTAACATCAATATAATGATAATAAAAATATCAATATCAATATCAATTTACAAATTTCAATAATTTTGAATATCCATACAAATATAATAATAAAGGAAAATATTTTCCATATAAAATTATTACTTTAAAACATTTATCTTCAAATCAATTGAATATTTTTAAAATATTTATTTTCAATTTGGCCACGCATTATGATGCTAAACGGGTATCTTCACTCGTATACTGTATATATCCTATGTCGGGTTGGGATGTTACAGACACGAACTTAGAGGCTTAAATAGCACTAACTTCAAGCAAATTTCCTTGCTTCTGCTCCTTGCTTTGCAAAGCACGTTGGGTGGTTTCTCCTTGATTCCTACCTAACTAGTTTAAAGCTTTTCGCCTCCTGCCTATTCGAGGCAAATCTATTGCCTAAGGCTCATGTCTACCACCCGCCATCCAATGCTAGCCGCCACATGCCTTTTGCCATCCTAAGCTAGCTGCCACCTGTGAACCCTCAAAATTACACCTCCAATCGACCGTCGTTCAGTTATGAACCCACAAAATCAAACCAAGCTCGAATTGAAACTGAAACAAACCCGAAATGGACAAAAAAGCATGAGACAGATCGAACCAGCTGGCCAGTGCGCAAGAGGCATGCCGCCTCTCTGGGTGGCACACCGACCGTGCTACCTCATAGGCGGCATGAAATACGTGCCAGCGGCATGCCCAACGTGCTACCTGGACGTCCGGCGTGTCGCCGATGCAGCCGGTGACCTGCCGATGCCGCCGTTTGTACTGCTAGCGCCCTTTTCAGCAGCTCTATAAATAAAGCCTCCTTCAAATTCATTTGACACACATTCCAAGGCAAAAACTCTCTAATACCGATATACTTGTTGCTTTAAATTCTATTGGAAATTTGATACAAATGAATTGTTTTTTCAATTTCAATTTCGATTTACATTTATTACGCTATTTTGCTAATCTTTTATTGTTAAGATTCAGATTTCCAAGGGTTTCAAATCCAAGGTGGAGTTGAGATCCGGAGCTAAAGTCATTTCGTTCATCCAAAAGACAAGAAAAACAAAGGTATAATATCCTTTTCATTCTTAAAATTCTAAATTTAGATCTAGAATTCTCTTTAGGTCTAAAACAGAAAAGATCTAAAATTTATTAATTTAAGAATCAGAATTAAATTAATAAATAAACCAACACTTTTTCTAGAACCTCTCCTTCACAAGAAGGAATAACTGCGTGAGGTTTGATTCTTATTCAATAGGATATGCAGGCTGCCATTCTGAAAGGCATCAACTCCAAAATCTTTTTATTAACATTTTTTCCCTTCTACTTTGATTTGTTTATATTAATCCTTTATTTTTTGTTCTTGTATCATCTTAGTTGAGGAATATGTGCTTTTCCTAGTACCGATAAGGGCTAGAGGAAAGATCCTTTTATTTTATTCATTTTGATCTTGTAATAATTAAGTAGGATTTATCTTGCTTATTTATCTATAATTGTTATTACATCTTATCATATATATTTGTTTTATGCATCATTATATTCCTGTTCATGCATACACAAAAATCCCTTTTTAAGAGTTATTTTGCACTTTTTAGCCAAACTAAAGAAAATTATATTTTATCAACTGTGTAATTACCAAAACCTGATCCCTGAGCCCTCTTTGGTCACTCGTGGATTAGTGCATTTTTCATTGGGATAAATCAAATATTTTGTGGAGTCAATCATGTTGGGTTTTCTTTAATTTTCCCAATTAAAACAAGTAAATTAAAGTGGCGACTCACTTTCACAACTGCAAAATCACAAAAACCAATTTTCTGAACTCACAGCGAGTTTCAATTGTGGAGTTTCTCTCAAAGAGCATTTCGATTCCTTGGCGGATCATATCGGTGCTCAGGCGAGGTCTCACATTGCCTGCCATCCAAGGCCAGCCGCTGCCCGCCATCCGAAGCTAGCCGTCGCCTGCCGTCTAAAGCCAACCGCCACCCACCATAAGAGGTAAGCTTATTTTCCCTTAATTTTATTGTCTTTTTTAGTTAGTTAATTAAATTGATTCATCTAAGTTGTTAGCTAATCAATTCGATAATCAATTAAATTAATTAATTAACTCAACCCTATTTTAATCAATCAATCAAAACATGATAAAGTGGCTAGGCTAAAACTAACCCCTTCGCAAGAAGGGAGAACTGCATGGGTTCTGATTCCCATTCAAAGGGATACGTAGGCATGCTTGGTTCAGACATCGAATCCAATTAAAACTAACCAACTTTTCCCCTATCAACTTCTTCACTTACTTTTATTTTGCTTTCCTTTACTTTGTTATTAGACTTAGTTCGGGGAATATGTGACTTCCCTAGAACCCATAAGGGCTAAAGGAGGTATCCCCTAAGTGTGAGATTTTTTATTGTAATGTTAACTATCTCTTATTTTGAACTTTTACTTATGTATTGAATGATCATGCATATTATAAATTGTTCATGCATTTTAAATTGTTCATGAAATATATTTTAAGTTACTTTTATATTACTTGGCCAAACTTATTTTGTTAAAATAAACCAAAACCTAGTCCCTGAATTCTCTTTGGTTTCGATGCTAGTGATCCTTTTCTTTTGGGTTATAACTAGAGTCAAATGGGTTTTTTCCTTATATTTTCCCAAATAAAAATAAATTAAGGTGGCGACTCCTAAAAATAATTTTCAAATCTATCAAAGATAAGTCTGAGGGCTTCCTAGTGAGTTCTTTCCCAAATGAGCATTTTGATTCCCTTTAGAGGATCAGACCAATGCTCAAACGAGGCCTCACAATTATAAACTTCTAGTTAGGGATGAGATCAGTGACAAAGATTATTGTAAGTATGACAATTCCTATGACCATTCTACTAATACTTATCAGGGTTTCCATAATGTGGCATAGGACATAATCAATAAGGGAGTACTAAAATTCCCTAAGAAAAAGAAAGTCATGCTTATAGGTGAAGATCCATTAGCCACTATTAACTCTGTGACTGTTGATCTCAAGTCCCTAGTAATTCTTGATGACAAGCGTAAAGACAAAATTTCACTAAAGGTCCATAAGAAAAAAAGTTCTAAACTATAGATTTTTAAACCAAAGCCATCTCACCATAAAGATAGGTTACTAGAAGGATCACCAGGAATGACTGACCAATACAAGTTCCATAGGAATCAACCTCAATTTATTATTCCTCTTGTTGTGAGACCAACTCATAAGTAGCAATGTGTGGAACATAAGAAATTCCCTAAGCCAATCATCAAGACTCAGAAATGTAGATTGAAAAGACAAACGGCTGAGGTTAGAAGGTAAGCCAATCCACAAGAATTTCCTCCTAGGGGAATGAATAAAAGCAAATTCATGAGAAAAGCTACTAAAAAATATAAGAGTTATGATGAATATTTATTGGGGAACCATCTAGTAAATTCAATTGTATGCTATTTTACCCTAAACTTCCTGATGCTGATATACTCATGGAGTCCGTTGTTGCAACAAGTTGAGATGATGTGGAATCAAATAGAAGGGAGGGTACCTATTCCCTATAAAAATGTTGCTGCGATAGTAGAATTGTTCGCTATCTTTTAATCTAAACTTACAATGGAGGATGTTATTAAAATCCAAACTTCAAACACTTGGGGGGGGAGGGGGTGTGGTAATATCACTGGTGAGTTGGGAAGATCCTTTTGGTGTTTTACATATGGAAATCACAATATGGAATGACTGGAGAATATATTTAAAGAAGTAACTTGATACCCTCAACAAAAGAATGTTGCACACAATCAAAGTACATGCATATAAATATTTATTGCTAGAGGGTGATCTCTACAAGAAGGGATTTGACGATTCACTGTTAATGTGCCTAAATATGTCAAGATGTATTGAAAGTGATGTAACAGATGCACGAAAGAGTGTGTGGTGATCACTAGACTAGATTAAAGATAAAAGTGCTCATAAGGAGACATGGCTACTATTGGCCAACCATCTTAAAGGATTGCATCAGATATGCTAATGGATGTCAGTAGTGCCAAAAGTATGGCAATCTACCAATGATTCTACTAGTGAATTTCATTCTATATTAAAGTACCTAAAAAGATCTTTTCCTACTTTATGGGAAAAAGGTAGAATAGAAGTAAAGAAACAAACGCAATCTAAGTCTATGGTGCTTATAAGTAATTTTCTATAGAGATATGGAGATGATATAAAGCCAATCAGATGGATGTGTTACTGTTCTATTGTAAGTTGGTTCTCTAGCCACTTTATACATAAAAAAAAAAAAAAAAAAAAAAAAAAAAAGGTAGGTCTGTTAGCCACTTTTTCTATTTTCTATCCCCTTTTTCTATTTTCTATCTATTTTTCTTTATTTTCTTTATGTTTTAATTTTTCTAAGTTGTTTCTAATTTTTATTAACTTAGCAAAATATCTGCAGTATAATAGTAAGCAATACAAATGGTCTTAGGTCATGCTAAGTGATCAAAATCAACAACAATTATCAGGCCTTTATGGCCAATTATGCAATGTTATGGATACATGAAAAAAAAATAGCTATAATGAATCTGTATAGATGTTCAATGCAATGGTGTGGCTGCGTGATTCAATTATCATCAAACAAATGCAATGTAAGAGGTCTCAAGTCCTTTCATCTCAAGATATATAAAAAAATAGCCTAAGTGACTTTACATCAAATTAAGGCCTATTTGATAAAATCAGTAGTTGTTCTCAATAATTTAAGCAACAGGTCTAAAGTAGAACTCAACAAGATTGTGGAAAGTGGAGAGTATTTCTATAGATGGATGAAGATTGCAAGAATTCATAGCTATAGGAGCTTATAAAGGTGTTCAAAAAGAAAAGGCCATGGTGACACTGATAAATAAGGTGCAAGGGAAATCAAAGGAAGCTTGGAAAAATTAATTTTGCCTTTGGATATATTGGGGAGCCAGTGGAGATTTTGTAATGTGGAATTTTCCTCAAGATTATGGAATTTTGGATCTCATTATACAAGTAAGACACTAGAGGCACAAATACATGGTTTACGTCCATATAAGTTTGATTTTCAATCAAATTGTAGGTAGGGACATTGTTTACACTATAATTTTTTATGAGATTAGATCCATTAAATAGCCCATTAATGAATCAAGCCCAAAAATCAAGATAGGTTCATCTATGTCTACAGATCAAAGTCAATAGTTGCAAAATGTTTAGAATTTCAGTGAGCTGTGGATAATTCTAGAAAAAACTACTAGTGGTTATTGGAAGTTACCAGCAGTTGAGCCATTTTAGGAAAGTATAGCAGCCGTTATTGGCTTACAATAATAATAGGGTAGTTATCTTCTTAGAAAAGTACATAAGTCAAATTATAACTCTTACGCAAGTCCAACCGATCATATACTCAAACAGTCCAAAAGGCAAAATCTATCTTTTTCAATATTTAGCTTTCAAGTTTTATGAACTTTTTGTAATTATTGCATTCGATTAATAAAAATTCTCTTTTTCATAGCTATTACTTTGCTCATTTAATTACTGCTTATTAATTGCTATTAAGAGTTCAAACATATTGTGGTAAGGAAATCTAGATATCTACAATCAATTGATTAGAAATCAGAATAGCTCATTTTATAGACTCGTATATTTTCATCCGCACGTGACACGTTTGCACAATTACTTAATTATCCTTGGGCGAAAATTTTAAATCAACAATCTGTAATTTGACCGTCGAAAAGAAAAAAAAAGCCTTTGTATCATCTTTTTTCTTGTAAGATAAAAAAAAAATTATGATATATGCATGCATGCGTAGAAATAAAATATTGCATAATAATGATAATCAATCTCGTATTACTTTATAGGTATATTATATTAAGAACAAATGTTTAATTAGTATAGGAAGCATACATTCCCGCATGAAAATTGCCTTCTTGAAAAAATAGACATTCAAGCCGGAAATATTAAATTATCATATTTAGTTAAAAATATAAATTTCAATGAATTGTAAAATGATTATATTTGCTTAAACCAGGAAAATTTGAGAAAAAGTAGTAAATTACATTAATACTCTTATTGTAGAGAAATTTTATTTACTTAATCCAAATATATACAAATAAAGATGAATGCAACAAAATTTTTCACAATAATTAACTAATATGAAAAATACATTTTTTAAAAATTAATTAACAAACATAATACACTAATAATTTATGTTTTGAAATCCAATCCGATTTTTGAATTGATGAAGATAAAGAGTTGCAGATCAAAAATTTAATTAAAATTTTAAATAATATCATATATTTAATTTTTATATATTAAAAATATATATGTATATTTACTTATATGTGTGGGTAATCCGCATTATATATCAAAATATTGGGTGTTAGTTATATAAAATGTGTAATACTCCTTAAAGAAGATTTTCATTATTAAGTCGACCGAGATGGTTAGAATTTCAAAATAGTTGAAAAAAAACAAAGAAAAAAACAAACAAACAAAACAAGTGTCTCGTACAAGCAGTAGGCTAGCCGACAGTTTGGGCTGTGTTGCTTTAACCACATCCTTAAATTCTGCCCCACATGAAAATGGATTGAGCTTTTTAAAATTGAACCCCCCGCGCAGAATATGCTTTGCAAAATTTTTGGATTTATCATTTAAGTTGTTTTTATATTTGTTTTTAATTTTAATTAATCTCCAATTATAATTTGAATTTGTAAACTCACAAACTCTAAATGACTTTAATAAAAAAACAAACTAAAGCTGATTGACCAGTTATTTTAGTGTTTCTTTGCATTGTCCAATAAGACCAAATTTTTGGATGTTCATTTCAATTAATTAATAAGATTTTTTTTTATAATTTTTATAACTATTTTAAAATTGTTTAATAAATTTTAAAAATTTTTAATTATTAGAAATATTTTACCCCACATTCCGAATTTAAAACCTTGCTTATTCCATACATGCTATGATAAAAAGTTTTTACTATTTTTTTTTTTGAAACAAGTTGAGATTGTATGAAAAATAAATACCTCTAAATCCTTATCCATAAATTTATTTCCTCATTTGGTTACATACAAGTTATGAAATTAATAATATAATAAGATTGATAATATATTTATATTTTATAGTTCCATTTGTAAAGATATTAATTGTAAGTATGAGAGGAGTCTTTCAAGATAAATATATTGTGTGCGATAAATGTATTATTTAGTATGGAGTAAGTAAGTTAAAAAAATAAAACTTTACAAATAGTAAAAAAATTTATTTTATTTAGTATTCATTATTGAAAAAAAATTACTAGAAAATAGAATATTTACTTTTTGAGTTTGGAAGAAATACACTTCTTTATAAAGAACTTAAGAAGTTTGACTTTTTTAATTGAGATAAATATAAATTTACATATTTATCCTAAATTAAAAATAAAAAAAAAATCTATTTTTTTTCTATTCCATTCAAGATATTTTACATAATTGATTTTTTATTTAATATTAAAATTTTATTATGAAAATTGAGCTTCCAATTAGGTGAAAAAAAATACTCCGAATATTTTGATGAAAAGGGATTTAAAATTTGTATTTCAAGAATATTTATGAGAAAATTAAATTAAGTCAATTAATTACAAGAGTATTATTATCTTTTATATTATTAAGTTTCTAAAAATGACAAAATAAAGTCAAACAAAAAAAATTTACTTTTCGAGCAAACCAAACATATAATTACTTATATTTTCTGAAAAATAATTTACTAAGAAGTCTACTTCTTTAAAAGTGTACTTCTCGAAAAATAAGCTATGTAATAACAAATAATATCTAATATAATGTTTTCTATTGAAAGCATTGAATAATTTATTCATCATTTATTTTATGTATACAGAGATTACATAAGAAAAATAATAATAATAATAGTAGACAAATTTATTAATTGTTCAACCTTCGAAAATACATCCCAATATTTTAATTTAATTTTAATTTTTTTATAAATAAATTCAACAGAAATTATTTAATATCTATCTTTTATAGTAAACCAAAATTTAAAAGTGAAATTTATGTGCCAATTGGGGAAGTTCTCGTTAACTTTTTATATTTTTTTAAAATTACGAAAAATAAGAAGTTCCAAGTTGAAATCTCTTAAAATATAAAAAACTACCACCCATTTAATGATATACGGTAAGGGAGACTATCCTGCTGTGTTGTGCCTTATTGAGCTGCCATTAAAAAATAAATAAATAAAAATAAAAGAGTGAGGTTTATGTAATAAGATTTGGACTTACGAGTTACAATCACGAAGACAACTCAACACCAAATTGTAGTTTGTGTCGAACCTTCAAAGATTATACCCATCACCGCATAAATTTACGCACTTCGCTTTCTCTCCTAACCATATATATATATATATATATGTACACTCCAAAAGTTTACATTTTAACAAAAAAAAATAAATAAATAAAAGAAAAGAAAAATAAAAGAAAAAAATATATTTTTTCCATTGATGAAGCTCAGGTGAGATCACCCCCACAAATCCAGGCACAATGTCATCATCTTCTTCATCATCTTCCTCAAAGAAACAAACCCTTTTCATTACTTCCCTTATAGTCCTTTGGTACTCCTCAAATATTGGAGTTTTGCTTCTCAATAAGTATTTGCTCTCTAACTATGGATTCAGGTTCCCAATTTTCCTCACCATGTGTCATATGTCTGCTTGTGCCATTCTTAGTTATCTTTCCATTGTTTTTTTCAAGATTGTGCCTCTTCAGGCTGTCAAATCCAGGCCTCAGCTCCTTAAGATTGCAACTTTGAGTGTTGTCTTTTGTGGGTCTGTTGTGGGTGGGAATATTTCGCTTAGGTATTTGCCTGTCTCGTTTAATCAAGCTGTTGGTGCTACGACACCGTTTTTTACTGCGGTTTTTGCCTACTTGATGACATTCAAGAGGGAAGCTTGGGTTACATATGGTGCTCTTGTGCCTGTTATTACTGGTGTCATCATTGCTAGTGGGGTGTGTTTTTTTTTTTTCCTCTCTTTTATTTATTGCTTTCTACATTGTCTACTTATTAAAATTATGGGTATTTATTTTTGTTTTGAGTTTGATCTGAAAGTTTTCACTTTGGTGATGTTTGAGATTTAAAATTTCTGTTTTATATAATGCAATGCCAATTTGATGATAATATTGCAGATCTGAGATCTTGTTTGCATGTGTTTGTCTGTTAATTTATGCTTGCCAGTGTAATGAATATATGTTATGATCTTTATGTATCACATCACATGCTTGCCATATGCGGGGCTGGTATTGTTCTTTTGAATAACAATCAATAATGGAAAATACTTGGCCCCCGCCTTTGGAGCAATAAATTGTGGGTCAAAATGCCAAATTTGAGTGGCTAAAATGTGCTACATTCTATACAGAAGCCTCGAAGCAAATCACGATTGTTGGATCATAAAATGACTAGAAAAAATCAGCTCCTCAGCATTGTTCTTATATGTAGATTTGAAGTGCAGTATTGCCAGTATATCTGTAAATCGATAAGGACTGTAGAAGACTGTGCTTGTAGGTGGATATAAACTAAGCATTGCCAGATTCTTTGGAGCTTAAATATGAATAAAAATGCTATTGGTTTTGTTATAGAGTAATAAATGATGTTTAGCAAAATGTGAATCATTTGTGAATCCTAAGATGGTTGCTTGGCTGGAGGATTTTGGATATACTGAATTTTGTCTTTGGTTTTTCTTTCTGATGATAACAGCAACTAATTGTGTGATAGCTGCATAAGTAACTGATGCACAAATGCATGTAGGAAATTTAACGAGTTGCTAGAATCTTTTGTTCGAGGGACAGGACATATTCACAGTTTAACTGACATCAGCAAAAATTTAAATGAGGAGCACATTGGATGTGTGATGCTGCAACTTAGATTGAAGATACTGTAACCTTATAATTTAGTATGAGATTTCCTGTCAAATGGCCTAAGCTCTCCTGTTTTCCATCAATGATAGTTCATTTCATTCATTATCGATGTCTCACCATGTAGAAAAGATAGATAAACAGATTATCATGGTTGTTGGCTATAACCTAGTTAAAATGCTATATGAGTAAATTCTTGTTGGTTTTTACTTGATTTTTAAATCTGTAACCCATTCTTTCAGAGAGGCAATGGTGGATTCAGTTTTTATAGCTGTTCATATCTCTAGCTAGTCTCTTTGGTGCTTTATACATGATCTATAGAGGTTGTAAAATTCCAATATTTCTTGAAGGATAACTTTTCTTATTCACATGTTGTTGAGTATCTGTACTGTATAGATTTTGTCCCTCTTGCAGTTGTCTCTCAATTTACTCTTTACTCTATATTGTACACTTCATGAAATTCTTGTTATTAACTCAAAGTGGCTCTTTGATATTTTTATATCTCTTAGCTAGTGATTTTAGGGTAATTTTCATTGATTATTTTAAGTTTTATTCTGTTTCAGTCTTGCAAATTTGTTTGCACATTCAAACTTTTCTAGTATCGGAAATCTTGTATTTGTTATGTTCTAATCCCAGCAGAGGTTGAACCTTTGAATTCTTCTGTTGGTGGTAGGGTGAACCAGGCTTTCATCTGTATGGATTTATCATGTGCATAAGTGCTACTGCTGCAAGAGCCTTCAAGTCTGTTCTTCAGGGCATCCTGCTTTCTTCTGAGGGGTAAGTACATTTTTCTTTAAGTTGATATTTGTAGCGAGTGCATTTATATTTTTTTTCTGTGTTATTTTATTTTTGGGCTACAAGTTTGAGAATTTACTTTTAACATTCCGACTAGAGGCACTTATAGTTTGAAGGTTGGTTGGAAATGTTACATTCATTTCATCTTTCTGATTAATCTCCTTAAGGCACATATTCTCGTTAAACTGCAGCAGAATATTTGTTTTTGCTGTTTCATGCCTACTATGAAGCCTTATTGCGAGATATCATTCTGCATGGAGAAAAGGAAAACAAAGAAAACAAAAAAGAACCTGTGCTATGACATGATGATAGGCTTAGTTTATGTAGTGTGTCTGTTGGGCTTGCTAGTTTTGAATCAGCATACATCAATATGAAGGTTGTGGTATATACAGTCATATGATTTAGGTGTTACTTATAGCTTTCTGTAGATTTTGCTTGGTCCATCATTTTTTTGGGTAGGACATAATGTTCCCAAGTCATGCAAAGATATATGTTCCACTAATTGGAGGAGTGCGGAATGTACTCGTTCACTTGATGTCGTGAAGTCCCAGGGCGAACATTTTGCTGACTAAATAATCAGAGAATAGAGATTTTTATTGTATATTAATATGACTATTCCTAATGGCAATAAATTACCGAGATGATGGATATTTTCTTAGGACTTCCTCCCTTCTCCACTTCATCCTGGTTAAAGTGGAATTTGATCTCAGGTGAATTGTTAGTTGTTATAGTGTCAAGTGGTTATTATACAATGAGCTTATGGCAGATACTTCTGAATAACCATTGACATCATTGAATCTGATATACAGCCCGCCATGTGTCATAGTTCTGACCAACTTTTTATGATTCTTGCAACTGTAAATCTTTAACTTGTCATCTAGGTTTTGATCAGGTATAGGTTGATTCCAATACTTTTTCTATTACTAGACTTTCGTTGTTTTGGGATGGCTGATTCATTTTGTTGATAGGTTGAAGTGTTCATATATAGTAGCATTTTAGTATAATCGTATAAAGTGATGACATAAGAATCAAATCAGCTGAAATTGACCCTAGGAAAGCTTATCAAGGGTCTTGATAAGCTTTCATATGGCTTTTCTACTGTTTGCTGGATTTTGCATCTCACTATTGAAATGATCTACTTCGTTATAGAAATTATTGCTTCTCTTGTCATAATTATATGGTGTTCCCTAGGTGTTAAGCTAAATCAAGCAAGTACGATGGAACTTTATGGTGCATACAATTGGATTTTTTTTTTCACTTATTTGGAATTCAAACTTAAGACTAAATTTATGTCGGGGTGGTTACAGACTTGCAGTCCGGTGACAACTTGGATCTCCTTTTTCTTTGTTGAGAAATAGGGATCCCAGTGCCACAAAACATCTTTCCTACAAAGTTAAAATTCCATTTTATATAGATATCAACTAAATTATTTGCATCAAAAATTTATGAAGGTCTTTTGTCGCAATCACTGTATGTGCATCATTGATCTTCCCCTTTCTCTTATTACCCTATATTATGCAGATTTTATGTTGCCCCCTTGTCTCTATGTAATGTTTCCTTTCTGGGTTGAGGGAATGGATTAAAATGAAAAAATCTGGTGAATTTTTAATGGTTGCTTATTAATATTAAGATTTTAATTCCCCTCCTGTCCATTGTCTTCGCAACTTAAATAGAGTCTTGCTTAATCTTAAAAAGTCCAAGAGAGAGTAGCTTATATTGGTAGCTGTGTTATTCATTCAATTCTTTTGCATTGCAGAGAAAAGCTGAACTCGATGAATTTGCTGTTATATATGTCCCCGATTGCAGTTTTAGTACTGTTGCCTGCAGCACTTATAATGGAGCCCAATGTACTAGAAGTCACTTTATCTCTTGGAAGGCAACATAAGTTTTTGTGGTTACTGCTGCTTCTTAATTCAACAATGGCCTACTCAGCTAACTTGTCGAACTTCTTGGTCACTAAGCATACGAGTGCACTAACACTCCAGGTTTGGCATTGTTTACCCTCTTCACTATTTTGTGTTAAAGACGGATGTTTTGCTCAATTTGAAGCAATTGAAAATGCCGAAACTAAATTCTTATTAAATGGTTTCAGTAACTATAATAATGTGTGGTCTGCATTGATCATCATAGAATTACTGTTGTGATGATTGTTTAATCCAGAGTTTACTATTATCAATCTTACAACCCGCTACACGTTATCTTCAATCTTGAAATCACGCGAAGTTGTCAATTCATGGATCATGGTGCTGTTTATTTCAAAGATTATTATTAATTACAGAAGATTAAAAAAATAAAATACAAGGTTCATCTCATTGATTGCATGACTTTGACGTGATTTAAGAGTTGAACTGACACCGAATGTCCTGCAATAAGGTGCCATGTTTGTCTCTGAGTTCTCTGCCCCAAGTTTCACATGAGTTTCTGCCAGGGCTTATATACATGATGCCTTGTATAATTGCAATCCCATTGAAAGCTGCTATTTACAACAACTATAGGTTTGTCTGGTGTTACTATTGTAATTGTTGGTCGAGAAAAGATATTGATTATGTTGATTAAAGACGATCTAATATTGTTTTCATGATAGACTTGCCACATTCTATTTATCAAAACTTGAAAACAGGTAAACAACAGTTTAAAACTCTATTTTGCAACAACTAAAAGGATGCTAAAGTAGTTTCAACCTCAATGTCAAACAGACAATATGCGATCACAATTTTGGGTAGTTACTTTAGTTTGTCTGGGTTTGGGAAATCGGTCTTTGTCATGAAATTTTTAGAGTAGATCTCAAATAATATATCGAGTACTGTAATTGCTGCATTTTGCTCAGTTTTCAGTCTTCTTGAACCATAACTTTCTTTCTTCTCTGGAATGTTTTGATCAGGTATTAGGCAATGCAAAGGGTGCTGTAGCTGTTGTTATATCAATTTTCATCTTCAGGAATCCTGTAACGTTTGTAGGCATCGCCGGTTACACAATGACTGTTATGGGGGTAGTTGCTTATGGAGAAGCAAAGAGAAGATTCAGATGAATTATCTTTTAGATCTGCATTTTTAATTTTAATTTTATTATTTTATTTTTGTTTCCACATAGGTTAGTGAAGTTATGTGGGCAATAGATGATATTATTTTATGTTAGAGAGAGATAAAGGGCATTACATCATTGTGTTGTATTTGTTGTATGTACAAGCATATGCTCTAGTATAATTCAATTTTATTCAGATTTTGCTTGGAAGGGTGTTTTTCGTATCTCCATTTTCTTTTTCCTACACAGGAATATGCCAATGCCAGTGGTGAAAATTATTTGCACGCTGATTTCATAAATGTATACATTGGATTGAAATGGAGTTAAGTGGCATTATCGATAATGGATAAGCTTTTGCACATTTAACTTGGACTCTATCTAGGATTGAGTTTAGAGCTTTTTTTTTTTTTTTTTTTTTTTTTCTTAAATTACTTTTGGACTCTTGGCTTTTTAATTTATTTACCATTCTTTGGTTAATCAGCTTGAGAAGAGAACTGTTAAAAAAAAAAATTTAATTTTTCTTGAATCATGATTTATTAAATTTTAAATACTACAAAAGCATTTGAATCGCAATGACTAACACATAATTAGGGATAATTATATCATTGACGTCGAGCTTTCAAGTATTTGAATAAATAATTTTTTTTAATCAATTGAATTTGTTCAAAATTTCTCACCAGAAAGCTAAAACGAGTCATTTTACTCAATAATTAAGATCATGCTTAAACTTCACTCCATTTATCTCATTTAATTTTTTTTATCTTCTTTATATATATATATATATATTCTAAGGAGAGTGTATTAAATTAGGATTTTTAAAGTTATTTATAGACTTTTGTGGAGTTCTTTTTAATATCTTTTATAGAATTTATAAATTTATGGATAATTTTCAAAAATTTTATTTGAAAATTTTTTTATAGACATTAATAGATTTTTATAAACATTAATAGACTTTCAATGATTATTATTGCAAGTCAGATTAATTAAATTTTTAAAAAATTTAAGATTTTTCAAATTTATATATGATCCATGAACAATTTAGCCTTAACTAATTTGTTATTTTAAGTTAAAGATAAAAATTGATTTTTTAATTAAATTTTATTGTCTTGATTAATTCATGTGTTATCATTCTTATTATCATTAAAATAATTCTAATCATGTTGTCAACTCATTAATTTTCACCTATAATCAATTATTAAATTAGAAGGCAGATTGTATAATATAATCATTATATCATGCCAACATATACATGGGTTGTAATAGAACAAAATAAAGAGAAATCATTTTTTGCTTAATTGGATGGAGATATTGGGAGCAAAGTAAATTCATGACCGGAGATTTTATTATTCTAATAGGTTTCACGAGTAAACTCATATTCTTATATGGTTTAATTTGAGATGCAAGTTACATTGATGAGAGAAAGTGTGTTGGTTCTTATATTTATGTGCTACTTGTGATGGGAAGAAAAAAAATCTATAAAAGCTTTGAAAGAGAATTTTTAAGATTTTTTATTCATATAGCTATATAAAAAGTCATTAAAAATATATAAACGTCTATTATTTATACAAGTTAATAGCTTTTTGAATACTTATTTACTTTTATAGACTTTAGAAAAGTTATAATAGAATACTCTTTGATTTCTATATACTTTTTTAAAGTTTTTAAAAATCATTATTAAATACACTTTGACTTTTATAAAGTTTTTAAAAGTTATTATTAAATATCCTTTAACTTTTTAAGTTTATAAAAAATTTTAATTCTCCTAATCTAATATACCCATATAAGGAAATTTCAATAAAAGTGAAAGGGTATAATAAGGGGAAAAAAATGGAGAAAACTAAAGAGATGAAATGAGAAGGTGATGTAAAATAACACATTTTGATAATCCAGTAAGAAATTCTGCATAATGAATCTAATTGAAAAAAATTTATCCATTTTTAGATACTCGATAAAAATAAAATTGACACACTGAAATTAAAAAAAAAATGACAAAATTCATTATCCCACATAATCAATATACCTTCCTGACTTGGTTTAAGTATATAATCAAATAAGTTGAAATTTACTAGAAATTTACGTTTCAGATAACGCAACCTATCTAATATAAATGAATTTAAATATAATATTTATTTTTTAAAAAATAAAATTAATTTAATTATATTTATAAAAATGAAATAAACATTTTCTTTTAGTAAGAGTTCCTTTTTAGAACCATTAGATTTCTTTTAGATAAATTTGTTAAGAATAATGTAGCGGTTCATTTCGAAATAAGAAACTTTGTTGAAAATTCCCTTAAATTAGGGACAATAATATTCATAGTTTTATAATGTATTCTATAGATAAGAATCACATTTTTAGATACATGGAGCATATCACATCCCTCAGTTTTAATATCTAAATTGAGTACACATAATAGGTGTGGATTTGACAGAGACAGTAAAATTTGGATAATAAGAGAAATAAATTGGACAAAAATCAACCTTACATGATGGGATATGATAAAAAAAAACTTAGTTCATATTGATAGCTAAATTTAGCTGTTATGTCAAAAGAAGAAGATTCATTTAATAAATGGTATCTTACTTATTTTTCTGCAAAAGATTAGAAAATGTGGAAGAAAAAATATCTGCTTTATAAAGCTAAAGAGGGAATTAAAGAATTCCTAAAATTCTTTAAGCATTGTTTTAAATTATTAGGAAGACCTTATCTAGATTTTTCTGATACACAGTTTCTTAACACATTAGAAACTACTTACCAAAGGCAAGCTTATTTAAAAGTATACATCCTCCTACAGCCGATTTGTCTTATAAGACAGAAAAGGAGAAAGAAGTTACTTACCCTCCTTTGAAGAGGGAGGGGAGTCTAGAGGGAATCACTCAATTGAATAATTTCTCCAATCTAGCTCTAGATTCAATTAGAAGACAATTAACAAGAATAGAGACTCAAGTAGTCGCTTTAAAATCAGCTGAATATATTCCAAAAGAAGGATAATTCCTCAACCTCTACTTCTTATGAGAAAAGGGTTTTATTTAAACCCATGGAAACATCTAAGCTAGATATAAACTAGCAAAAGATGAAAAATCATAAATGGTAAAAGAATTAGTAAAGAGACTTTCCTCATTAGGAATGAAAGAAGAAAAGTCTAATAAAAATCTAGCTCCTTTAATAAAGAAAGAGGTTGAAATAATCTCTGAATCTGGATCTAAATCAAAACAAAATTCAAAAGAATCAAAGAAAGATTTATTAATAACCTTAAAACAATGTTTATAGAATCTGAAGAGACTAGCTAAGGCATTAAAATTACTTATCCAAGAAAAACACTAGTATGCTACTTAAGCCTTATTATCCTAGGCCGTCTCTAGTCGATCTTCAATATGAAGATCCTTCATTTAACCATGTTGTTGAATGGAATATTAATGGCTTATCAGAATACCATATTAAAAATGTCATACATTATATGACTATGTATGCAAATACTTCTAAAATGAAGGGTAACTCTGCTGAAACTGTTGCAAAGGCAAATTGTAGTTGGATTTACCGGTCAACTCAAAGGATGGTGGGATTTCTATCTATCCTATGAAGCAAAGCTACAAATTTAATAACAATTAAAATAAAAACTACGGTTTCTCAATGGCCAGGATAGCAGCCAGTTACAAGATTGAGAACTACATAAAATGCTGTTAATACCCTATTATATAATATAGGGATACATTTTATTAGATCTATCACTTCTTATTCACATGAGCAGCTTATGAATTTAAGATGTCCTAATTGATCTCATTTTAAGTGGTATAAGGATATATTATTCTCTACTGTTTACACTAGAGAAGACAGTCACAATGAATTTTGGAAGGAAAAATTCATATCCAGATTGCCACCCTTATTTGCTAAAAGGGTAAGAACAAGAATTAAAAATAAGTTCGATGGAGTTATTCCCTATAATTCATATACATATGGGGAATTAGTTGCAGAAGTAATTGCAAAAGGGACTGCATTATGCAATGAAATGAAATTTCATAATCAAATAAAAAAGGATAAAGCCATTGGAAGAAAATTACTTGGAGATTTCTGCAAGCAAATAGGATACTAACCTTTGTTCTCTTCTTATAAGAAGAAGAAAGGAAAAGTAAAGGATAATTATTATCCTTTGAGGCATAAGAGAAGAAATTATAAGAAACCTGAAGAGAATAAAACTAAAAGATCTTCACAGAAATCCTCCAAAGGAAAATCAAAATCCAAGAAGAATATAATTTGCTACAAAAGTGGAAAGTCAGGACATTACGCTAATAGATGTAAAGTCAAGCAACAAATCCAGGCTTTATCGATAGATGAAGGTCTTCAGAGATCTTTAATAAATTGATTTATTACTGAAACAAATTCTAAAAAGGAATATTATGAAATCAATGCCATAGATTATACATTGAAGTCTGATTCAAGCTCATTTTCAAACTCTTCTACACCAAAAGGAGAATGCGAAGTGAATTACGATTATTATAAAGCTTTATGTCAAATCAATGGTTTATGTATTTTAACCAAAGAAGAAGATATGATTCTTGATCTTATTGATCAGATCCAAGATAAAGAAAAACAAAGAGGCAAATACGTAAATATTTAAAAATATATCTATCAAAAGAAATCACCTTTTCAAATCCTCTAGAGAAGAAACTATCTGAAAAGTTAGATAAATCCTATGATCTTAAAGAGATTATGGATAAGGTAAAAAATACTAAGAAAAATAAACCTAGAGAGCCTACAATTAATGAATTGAAGGCTGAAATTAATTATGTTAAAAGAGAATTAAAAGAATTAAAAGAGAAAGTTTCGTTCTTAGAATTAATTAAAGGGAAGAAATACAAGAAGAGGAGGAATTGGTCTTTAATAGGGTTGAAAGAGATCCGTCAAATGAAAATGAGATTAATAATCTCCAATTTTTAAATTTAATGGATCATATTGTTACTTATAAATGGAACACTTATATTACAGTAGTCGTCAACAAAGAATTTGTTTTTCAAACAGTTGCCCTTATTGATTCAGGAGTAGACTTAAATTATATCAATGAAGGGGTTGTTCCTTCTAAATACTTCACAAAGACAACTGAAGTATTAAATACAGTAGATGGCTTAAAAGTCAAATATAATTTATCTGATGCTCCTATATGTAATGAAGGAATACGTTTTCAAATACCATTTGTAATGGTTAAAGGATTATCTTATCCAATCATATTAGGAAACCCTTTTCTACATATGTTATATCCTATAAAAGAAATTTCTCAACCGAGATTAAAAGAAATTGATATTATTAAAAAATAAGATAAAAGTAAAATTCTTAACTTTTTTATCTCAAGAAGTTAGTCAAAAGAAAATCGAAGAGCAATAATCATTACCAGCTGTAAAAAAAAAATTGAAAAAAATTCAGCAAAAAATAATTTAAAAAAATATTTGCAGAGATTCCTAATGCTTTTTGGGATAGGCAAAAACATGTAGTTAAATTACCATATAATCCTAACTTTAATGAAAAGGAGATTCCACCTAAAGCAAGGCCTATAGCGATGGGACCTAAATATTTAGAAATCTGCAAAGAAGAAATTGTTGAATTAGAAAGAAAAGGACTTGTTAGAAAGTCATAATCCTTGGAGTTGTCCAGTATTTTATATAGAAAATGCTGCTGAATTAGAAAGAAAAGTCCCAAAACTCGTGGTTAATTATAAGCCTTTGAATAATACCTTAAGATGGATTAGGTACTGATTACCTAATAAAATGGATCTAGTCAATAGGCTTTATGAAACCATAATATTTTCAAAGTTTGATATGAAATATGGATATTGGCAGATCCAGATTGATGAAGAAGATCATTACAAAATAATGTTCACAGTGCCATTTGGACATTATGAATGGAACATTACGCCATTTGGATTTAAAAATGCACCTTCTGAATTCCAAAGGATAATGAATGATATATTTAATGCTTATTCAACATTTACCATTGTCTATATAGACGATGTGCTAGTATTTTCTAGCAATCTAGATCAACATTTCAAGCATTTAAATATCTTTATTAAGATCATTCAAAGGGTGGGGTTGGTAGTATCAGTAAAAAAGGTTAAATTATGTCAAACAAAGATTAGATTTTTAGGACATAATATAGAAAGAGGAACCATCATCCCCATAGATAGAGTTTTTCAATTTGTTGATAAATTTTCTAATGAAATTAAGAATAAAACTCAATTGCAAAGATTTTTAGAAAGTCTTAATTATGTGTTAGATTTCTATAAAAATCTAGCCAAAGATGCTAAAACCTTATTTGAAAGGTTAAGAAAAAATCCTCCAAACTGGTCTAGAGCTCATACATTAACTGTACAAAAAATAAAAGCTAGAGTTAAAAAACTTCCATGTTTGGCTATTGCCCTCCAGAAGCTTTTCAAATTGCTGAAACATATGCTTCTAATAAAGGTTATGATGGTGTTCTTAAGCAAAGAATAGATGGAAAAGAACAATTAGTCAAATACACCTCTGGTCTCTGGACTTGTCCTATAGTTAATTACTCTACAGTAAAAAAAGAACTATTATCTATAGTTCTCTATGTCCAAAAATTTGAATTTGATTTATTAAATCAAAAGTTCCTTATTAGGGTTGATTGCAAATCGGCAAAAAATATCTTATTAAAATATGTTAAAATATAACTTCTAAACAAATTTTTGCTAGATAATAAGCAATATTATATGTTTTTGATTTTGATATTGAATGTATAAAAGGAGACTATAACTCTTTGCTTTATTTTTTAACCGGAGAATTTTTAATAGGTAAGAGTCATTCAACTCCTTCTAAAAGGACTTATGAGTCCTCAATAAGCAACTTTACTCCTAAAGATCGCTTGAGAGAAGATGCTTATAAAATTAGCATCAAAGCTACTAGACAAAAGGAAAATTTATATCCTTATATTCCAATTTTTTATTTTTTTTCTTTTAATCATTGATGCTAAACATGCAGGGTTATCTCCTTATGAGATTGCTGAAATCTATACAAGAAATTACACTTGCCTCCTAAAGATTATAATTACTATCAAGAAATTTTAGCAAAAACAGGTTCTGTTGTTTTCTCAGCCATAAAATGATCAAATCGGGAACTTGCTTACAATAAGTTTATAATAAAAAGAATTATGACCTTAGAAGAATGGGGAGGAAATCCTTTTTGTTTACCCTTATGAATGCGCCAAGAAGAAGGGGGGGGGGGGGGGGGGGGGGAGGGGGGGGGGGGGGGGGGGGAAGAGTGGTTTTGAATTGGTGTTTAGAGAAAGGTGCAAAATCTATGGGAAATTAAAATTCAGATGGAAATAGATAAGGAAAGAAGAATAGACATAAGGATTTATAATGGTTCGAATCCAATTAATCCTACATCCACTGCCCAATCACACAATTGGGTATTTCACTATTTTATAGAGTTTTAATAAGTTCACTCCCAACCTAGTGTTTAGGCTCTCACCAAACTTTATAAGAATTTTCCCAAGGCTAACTCTCAAACCCTACTAAGTGTTTTCCTAAGGGCTCACACTCAAACCCTACCTAAGAGTTTTCTAATGGTTAACTCTCAAACCTTTACAAGTGTTTTAAAGGCTCAAGAAATTAAATGATGAGATTTTGGCCGCTTCTAAAACATTTTCACTCCTTATAAGGGCCTTTGGATGGGGCATTTATAGGTTATACCCACCAAAGAGCTTTTACATAGCAATATGACTAAATCCCTTCCCTAACAACTACTGAATCTACATTAATTGCATTGTCAGAGTGAAGTCGCGGCCGCAGAGCCAAAATCACAGTCGCAATGCTCAAAGATCTCAACGGCTAGTTGACACGTGGCATTTTCTCATTGGCAGTTCAACTACCCATTGGAGAGGAGAGTTGCTGTATGAAAGTTGCAGCTGTGAGTTCTTGATCATGTTCCCAATTTGTTGATCGCGCCCTTGGTCGTGATCATGATTATGGTCGTGATTGCTTCTATGACTTGAGGCAAAAAGTTGAAGGTTTGGCATTTAATTCAGTTTTGGTCACGGTCGCAAGATCTTAATCGAGGTTACGATTCTTGTTTCTTAGTCTTTATTTAGAGGGCAAGTTCATGACTTAAAAGAATTTTTGAATCTTTGAATTTCCAACTTATCTAATACGTTTTATTTGCAAAATAAACACTTAACACACATATTAGACAACTTCAATTTGATTGACAAGATTAAAATAGAAATTGACTAAGTTTTGAAATAATTTAAGTCAACAATTACCCCCTTTTTGATTTGATAATCAAATTGAATTTAAATATGAAAAAACTTATATAATATTATAATTGAGGCTTACTCCCCCTCAATTTGTGCATATTATAACAAAGCCTAATTGAATTCAAAAGAAAACAAGTTAATTAATATATATCTCCCCCTTAGTCAATTAAAACAAAATTTCCCTTTGTCAATTATCCAATAACAATTTTATATTTAAGTTATTTCTTCTCCTTTGGCAAGATCAAAAAGCAAATAAGCATAGAGAGAAATGAAAAATAAAGAGAAAAAATAGGCAAATTAATTTTAAAAAAATTCATTAATAAGAAATCAAACAAAAATTGTATTCATATATTAAGATTAATACTCAAAAGTGTCAAAATAAAGATGAATGCAATGAATAAAAATAAAAATCATAAGAAGGAAGATCTAAGAATTATCTCCTTCATCCCATTGCTCCTCTTCTTCTTCTTCATGGTGTTCCTCCTCTTGTTGTCCTACTTCTTCATGTTGGCCACCATGAGTCCAAGTTTGCAAGTTGCATTGGGGTAGTTGAAAGTGTCCTTGCATAATAAAGATGCCATGGTGAAGGTGGTAAAGTCTTGATAAAACTTGGTTAAGAAGGAAATTGTTGTCTTGTGGAGCTTGAGGTGGAGGATGGGGAATTTCTTTTTGAGTTTCTTCTTCAATGGCTTGGCTAGACTCACCCACTACTATTCTAGGCCTTTTTCTCCTTGCTTCTTAAAGGCCTTTTTCACTGAAAACATATTCAAATTCATCACCCTTTTGTTTTATTGCTTTGGCATTGACCATGTATTAAGTATCAATGTGTGAGGCCTCACCTGAGCACCGGTCCAATCTGCTAAAGGAAATCGGGATGTTCATTTGGGTTTAGACTCACAATGAAACCCTTGGCTTTGGATCGGTTAATTTTGAAAATTAATTTTGGGAGTCGTCACCTTAATTTTTTTTTAGTTGAAAAAATATTAAAGAAAAAACCTAATTTGACTCTAATTTCATTAATTTTTAATTAATTTACCTATGGATAAAATCACTAGTCTTCAAACTAGATTGAATTGGGAGACTAGATTTTTTATTTTAAATAATCTAAATTTCACTCTTAAGTTTAATTTGACTTTAAAAATTAATTTTATGAATGACAAATATTATATAATATCATGATTAATGCATGAGCATAGTATAAGTGCAATGAGAGAATTAAAATAAAACATTCACAGGTTACATTAATTAAAAAGGGGAAAGAAAATTGATTGGGATTTAAATTTGAGGTTTGAATTTATATTCCAAACATACTTACGTACCCTATTGAATAGATATCAAAACCCACGTAGTTTATTCCATGATTAAATAAAGGGGTTTAGGAGTTGATTATATTGATTGTAGTTTGAGTGTCTAATACCTTTGCTTTTGGCGGGCGAAAAGTTTTACCAAACCGAAATTCAGTTTTATCAAGATCAGGTGATTGGATTGATTGGGAGATTAATTAATTAATTAAAATGATTAACTAACTAATTAATATGATAAAATGGATGGATGAATTAATTAATTAATTAAAAATATTAATTAATTAATTTGGATGAAGGGTGGATTAAGAAAAATGATTAAATTGATTTTGAAAAAGTGATTAATTAATTAATTAAAAAGATTAATTAATTAATTCAGTGATTAATTTTAATTTAAAAAAAAAGAATCTTAGTTAATTAAAAAAGATTAATTAACTTCGTTAGGATGAGATAATTAATTAATTAATTAGAGGGTGATTATAGGGAGAAGAAGAGAGAAATTTGAGGATAACAATTTACTCAAATTCAAAGGTGTGGAGAAATGGAAGAAATGAGGAGGTATTTATAGGAAAATGAGGGTAAGGACAATTTGGGAAGTGAAAAAGTGAAAAGACCAAAAGAGTAGGGCTGAAAAAATGCTAAAAAATTATATTGGGAGCATTTTAGAAATAGGAAAAACGAAAGTGAGGACCATGCCACCGGAGGGGTCGGCGGCGCCATCAGTGTTCCGGGAGGTGTGCCACCAGCGCCGCCCAGACAACAGATGGCAACTCACGTGGCAAGGATTTTTTTTTTTTTTTTAAGATTGGTTATTGGTTTTGGGTTTTAGAAAATTTGGATATTTGGTAGCAATATAATTGAAGGCTAAAAAATTAGTGCCGCCGAATCCTAGCCTGCTAATCGGCTAGCAGGACCGTTGTAACCGCTCTGCGTATTGCGATAAACTTAGCAGGTGCCAAGATGCTGCCAAATGATGAGAGCACAAAATTGATAGTTAATAGCTACCCCCTCATTAGAATTGTCTTATCTGTAAGGCAATTCTGATGATAGTGAACCTAGAAGAAACGCATGGTATAAAGAACTAAAAAAATGTCTAAGTCAGTGTTTGACATGTTTGGGTGAGAGACATGGTTGAAGAAGGAAGATGGTAAAATGTACCACAAAGATGTTTAAGAAATCATTCCTAAACATTTATGGGTAGAAAATGTGGCTGATAAATGGAAGCGAGAAAATAGACCAAAGGGATATTTAGACTAGTGGCTAGATATTTTTTGGGTGAATTGATATATTTGGGTAAAAGATGTGAAAAGTGGAATCATATAGATGTCTAGGTGATCGTTTCTAGATATTTATAGGTGAAATTGATGGATTTGAATAAAAAAGATGAAAAAAGGAACCACATTGATGCCTAGGTGATTGTTTCTAAACATTTATTGGTGGAGTTGATGGATTTGGATAAAAGAGATGGATAAAGGAACCACATGGATGTCTGGGTGATAATTTTAGACATTTATGAGTGAAATTGGTGGATTTGGATAAAAAAGATGGAAAAAAGAACCACATAGATATCTAGATGACCGTTTCTAAACATTCATGGGTGAACGAGAATTTTAGATAAGATAATTTAGTGAAAGGAGAGTCTCGACCTATGGCGAGTTAGCCCGAGAGATTCTGACAAGATTTTGGTAACAAGAAAGCCTCGACTTATGGCGAGTCGGCTTAAGAGATTTTGAAAAGATTTCAGTAGGAGAGCCTCAACCTTTGGTAAGTCAGCTTAACAAATTTTGAAAAGGTTTTGATAGGAGGAGAACCTCGGCCGACGGTGAGTTGGCTAGACAGATTCTAAAAAGATTTCAATAAAGGAAGAGCCTTGACCTATGACGACTCGGCTCAAGAGATTCTTACTAGATTTTGGTAAAGGAAGAGCCTTGGCCTATGGCGAGTTGGTTCAGAAGATTCTGACAAGATTTTGGTTGCGCCAAATAAACTTTAGCTTCTAAATGTGAGGGGTTAGCCCTTTCAGAAGGCTCAAAGGAACTTTGCTGGAAGTAAAGGGACTCTGAAAGTCACATTTTATTGATCATATTTGAAAAGGTAGCATTTAGTTTCGAAGAGACATTGGTAAGCTTTAAAAGGTGTCAGTCAACTTTGAGGAAGTACTGGTCAGCTTTAGGAGATGTCGGTGAGGCTATTGGCTCAGCTTATACATGATGGTGCATGATTGCAGATGATTGCATAGATGCTGGTGCATAGATGATACATGTTTATATATGCATGTTTCAGATTTCATGTACCTTTTTGCTTCACTTCTATTTCATGCATGATTTGTGATGATGTCTGCAATAAATGATTGCATGAATGCATAAGAGTGGATTTATGCATTCGCTTTATGAATGTAATTTTTCATGTGACTTTTGTATCATGTGGAGACATATATTTAAGGATTGAAAAACTCGACAAGGTTGAGGAACTCAACTTGGGTTAGTATAGAATAGTTACCATGGTTGCATTACAAGGAGATTGAGATTTTTCTAAGGCTTGCTTTAGGTTTTGGAATATGGTGGCCTATGTTTTCTGTTTTAGTGCTACTAAAGAAGAGTTGTATCCCACCTTTGGGAAGTTCAATGGTATGGCTTGGTTACGACTCAAAGGCAACCCTAATGGTGTTAGAGTTCCAAGTTTGACATTTTCTGAATTTTTTTTCAAGAGTTTTTTTTGGACTTGTCTCAGGATATCACAAGCCAGATGATGGTTGGTGATGGTAAAATGAATTTGATTGCTATGATTGAGAACTTTCATGATCCCAGTGACTAAGGAGATATGAAGGGGCGGAGACTCAAGATGAAGGCCTTGATTTTCTATTTGAGAGTTAGGTACGAGTTTGTTGATTGTGGTGATGCTAGAGTGGCAGATGAAACAGAGGTATTTTATGGTTAGAGCCATATTGGTGGAGACACTACTGATTCTTTATTGCTTTGTTCGAGATTTAGAAAGATGAGCTATCTTGCCAGTTGTCCACCAGGTGAGAAAAATTGTCTATTTTTACCCTTTCTATTAGGGGTGCTTATGGGTGTCTGTATTAGATTTTGGGTTTTCTTAGAAGTGTGATTGATGGATTATTTTCAGGTAGTGGCCCCCTGCTTTTCAATCCTCACATGCCTTATTAAGACTCGATTAGAGATCGGATAGGATGGTTGCTTGCAGCTTGCCTCGAAGGACATATTTTGGCACTGCCAATGGTAAGGAATTGGATCTTTCATGACCAAAGGCCATGGGTGTCGAGTGGCTTGCTTGTTGGGTTTGATTTGGATGACCTTTAGCCAGAGAATGAGGGTTTTGAAGCAGATGGGGCAGACTCAAGACATGCCCTTAGTTATTCCTTTCTCGGAGTCTGCCTAGATCACAACGTTTATTACCAAAGCTATCAGGGTGGCTGAGTGAAAAGTTATCATGCTGTTTATTCTGAAATTTCTCTTAAGACTATAGAGAGGTATGATAGGTGATTGATAAAGGTGGTTTGGCTACTTGAGAGAGAATATTAGGCTGCCCTGCTGAAAGGAATAGAGGGTGACACAGCTGAGGAGAGAGAGGCTGTAAGAGAAGCCATTGGTGGTGAAAGGACTGCACCATAGACAAAGGGGTGACCCAATTTTTGAAGGAGACTCAGGGATCTACTAGAAGTGCGACATCACAATAGTGACTCAAACTACAGTGGCAGTGATAAAGGACACAATGACAATAGTGAGACAAGATGATACTACAGTGGTGATTCAGATGAAGACTGCTATAGTTAAGGTAGAAAGGGATACTACAATTTTTGAACTGCAGAGAAAGATTTTTGAGAGTAGTTTCAAGACTACTAGTACTCAAGAGAGGATTTTTAATACTACTGTGATGAGTAGTTCTGATTTTGTTGAAACTTTTACTATTATAGCAGAAGGAGCTACAAAGACCAGGAGGAGAGGTGTGCCCATTTGAGAAGATTATGGCAGACTTTGATTATGATGAGGACATGAGAGATTTACATTTTAGGAAGTAGAGGAGGACTAGCTAGACCATGACTTCAGACATGACCTTTTTTGCTTTTTGTTCAAAATACTTGCAGGTTGATAGGACTACACGATACAGAATAAGCTATAGATGACATTGAAAGGGCTATCCTTTTTGTCATAATGATGGGCTTGTATTTTGCAAAATTTGATCACCACTAAATGAGACATTTTTTATTTTTGCTCTAATTTTTGCCCAGGCCGCCCATTTAGGATTTCAGCTTAGTGAGCATTCTTTTTCTTTTTTCTTTTTCTTCTTCTTTTCTCTTTTTTTTTTTTTTTTTTTTGTCTTTCTTTTTTTAGGCAAAAGAATTAAGTGAATGATGTATTAGGCACAAAGAAAATGAGAATGCGATGCAGATAAAATATTTTATATTATGATTTGGACTGCATCCGAATCAGGCTGCATACGTATCCCTTACATCACTTTTCTGTCAATCACTTCTTTTTAGCGAGAATCAAATCCATGTAGTTTTGATACAGATGCATGAAAAATAGAAATGAAATTTAGGTGTCATCTTTGGATGATGTATCGCTTTGGCTGATCCAGGTTGCCAAGATGGGAGAATTCACTTCCGTCCACGTCCATGAAGATGGCGCCTCTATCAGATAGAATCTTCTGAGTATGTACGGTCTGGCCTAATTCAGTTTGAACTTTCTTCTCAAATCATGAATAAAAGCTTTGATTTTTTCCTTCTTACAAATACTTGTCTTTCACCTTCTTGCTGAAGTGCCTAGTAGGTCTCTATTGATAGCCCTGAATTTCCATTCTCTTTTTTATCAATAGCATTTAGCTGGTCATGATATCCTTTGATATATTCAGTCTTCATTCTTTGCATCTTCTCCTTGATAGGTTTCTTATGTGTATAAGTCGGGATCTCATGAACTGCAATATTTGGATCATCCCTATCATATCCTTGTCTTATGCAGAATAGCTTATGATCTTTTTCACTATTGTCATGCAGATACAATGTATGAGATTTTTTATTCTTTTCCTCTATGCCATAATTAATTGATGCTTTTCCTTTTTCATCATTTTTTTTTGTATTTTTCATTTTTTTTGTTGCCTCCTTTTTTCATTTTTTTAAATGTCCCATTTAAAGACGAATTAGAAAAAATTAAGACAAATTAGAAATTTTAAACTTTTTATTACTGATAAAAGTCTCATCATAAGTATATTAAAGGACAAGCCTATAAGACAAAATACAAACTCTAAAAGACAAGACCTAACAAACTTAAATTCAAAGAAAGACTTAACATAAATAGACTAAAAAAACTTTGATGCAAACTCTGACTCAGGTGACTTAGACATGGACTCAAACAACTCAAACATGGACTCGGAGGACTTGGATAGGGACACAACAAGGCATAATTCTTCTCAAAGTGCCAATTATCAGGTGAAACTTAACATGGTCTCAGTGGTTTAGAAAAGGATTGGTGGTTGTGCTATACTTTGCGTCTAGGAGCAATGATGTCTCCTTTGTCAATGAGGTCTTGAATTTTATGCTTTAGAGCCTTGCACACAACAGTTTTGTGCACTGCCCTTGATGATAATCATAGTGCTTGTTAGCATTATAGCCCTTAGGCAAGGAGTTGGGAGGTGCTCTTAGTTCAACCAGATTAGCCTCTAAGACTTTCTTGTAAACGATGCTAAGAGGCATGCCCAGCTCAGAGAAAGTGTTCATTGTTTCTAACTTCATCGGCTGTTGATAGGAGACAACATTTACCTCTCCTTCTCTTTGGGTGGTAGAGTTAGTGGTGTAACTATTGTTCCTATGATACCTAGAGGATTCATCCTTGATTTGTTCTGATTGAATAGAATCCTAGATCTTAAAGGTAGTGATAATGAGAACTTTGAAGTTGGGGAGGTATTGAGTTTGCAAATGCGTCTGGTACTGGGGGAGGAGATTTTTAACAATGATGTCAATTTGCTCTACTTCAGATGGACGATTCACCATTTGAGTGCTTTTGCCCTCCACCTTGTAAGGAATGCTGTGAAGGATTCTCTTTTCCCTTGCTTAGTGGTCTCCAAATCCCAACGGGATAACATCCACTCTTATGTTGTAGTGGTATTGTTTGACAAATGTATTGCATATGTCATTCCAAGATTTCTTATGATGTTGGTCTAGATTTTAGCAACCATTTAATAGCAGCTCTAGTCAAGGACTGTTTGAATAATTGAGCAAGGAGCTTGTCATCCACACCAAAGGGTCTTATAGCACCCACATACATCTTGAGGTGAGTTTTGAGGTATGTAGTGCCATTAAGCTTGTCTATAATAGGCATCTTAAATTTTAGAGGAACCCATGCATTCAGAAAGAGATCTAAAGAATTAACATCTATCATGTCCTCATACTTGTTGATGTTCTTGATTCTTCTCTCCATGGCCTCAATTTTTTCCATCAATTTCTTAGGTTCGGGAAAACTAGAGAAATCTCCACTTTCAAAAGGATTTGTAGTGGGATAGGGAGTGATTGTGTTCAAGTCTATGGCAGGAGAAGTTAGAGTTTCAAGTGTTTTCCCATTATTGGTGAGATCGATAAGTGAAGGAGTAAAATTAAAGGCATGGCTAGTCCCGACTTGGGCAGAAACAAGTTCAACATGAGCAGGGAGGAGAATAATAGTGGCATTGGTCATTTCTGTGATCTCATTGATGATCGATTGGTGTTGGGAGTTAGGGGCATCAGTAAAGGTGCCAAATTGAGCATTGAGAGCATGGGTGAAAGTGTTGGCTTAGGTCTTAAGAGTGGTGGTGAGTGTGACTTGAAAAGTCTTCTTTTGTTTCTTGAGGAGGCTGGCAAAATAAGTGCTCATCGCGTCTTGATCAAAAGAGCTAAAGGTGTTGGCCATTGGTACCTTGAAAACAAAAAAAAAAAAAATGGTTAAGAATATAGAATTGTGAAGAAAAAAGGGAAGGTGTGTCGAGAAAATGATTCCTTCCATGTGGTTGGTCATCAAGTTTACATGTTGACAGGGTGAGTGTGTGATGTATTTGGGGTAACGGACCACCAGTTTAAGGTTTTGAGGATTTACTTTGTTGAGTTTCTCATGTTATGTATGCATAGCAATATCATGATGCATGCCAAAAAGGTTTCATGGGCATATGTACAGGTGTCTCCATTATTACGATATATGAAACCTAGAGTTAATGCTAGGGCGATTACATGCACCAGGGTGAAGGGTGGCTTGATTAAGGGTCCCTGGCCCACTAAAGCATCGATATATCTAACCATATGTGAGGCAAGGAGCCTCATGTGGGTCCAATGATACTAATTGCTCGTTATACTATCAAAATGATTGGGAATATATCGTGGAATGGAATGTTTTCATCATCTCCCAACATACTCAAAAAAAGTTATTGAGCCGATGCTACTCACCATCCAAGAGTTTTCGTAAAGCTAAGGTTAAGCAAGGAGCTTTTATTATGCAAAGTGATACATGAAAGTCAAATTATACTTAATGAGCTAAATGGAGATTATTTTGGAAAAATTTTTTCTTAACCAAATAGTAATCCTCTTATTTTCTTTTTTATTTTAAAAAATGTGGCAACCAGTTCCCAATGGAGTCGCCAGCTATGAGGCATCACTCAAGCACCAACCTGATCTGCTAGAGAGAATCGGGATGCTTATTTAGATTTAGATTCACGATGAAACCCTCGAGTTCAGATCGGTTGATTTTAAAAAATGATTTTGAGAGTCGCCATCTAAATTTTATTTAGTTGAAAAAATATTAAAGAAAAAACTCAATTTGACTCTAATTTCATTAATTTTCAATTAATTTACCCATGAATAAAATTACTAGTCTTCAAACTAGATTGAGTTTGAAGACTAGGTTTTTTTGTTTCAAATAATCTAAATTTAACTCTTAAGTTTAATTTGACTTTGAAAATTCATTTCATGAATGACAAATATTATACAATATCATGATTAGTGCATGAGCATGGTATGAGTGCAATAAGAAAATTAAAATGAAACACCCACAAATTACATTAATTAAAAAGGGGAAAAGAAATTGATTGGGATTTGGATTTGAAGTCTAGATTTAGATTCCAAACATGCCTACATACCCCATTAAATGAGGATCAAAACCCACGTAATTTATTCCACGATTAAGTGGAAGAGTTTAAGAGTTGATCAGATTGATTTTGGTTTGGGTGTATTGAGAGTGAGGAAAAAGGTTGATACCTTTGCTTTTGGCAGGTGAAGGATTTTACCAAACCAAAATTTCATTTTATTGAGACCAGATGATTGGATTAATTAGGAGATTAATTAATTAACTAAAATAATTAATTAACTAATTAATATAATGAAATTGATGGATGGATTAATTAACTAAAAAGATTAATTAATTAATTTGAATGAAGGATGGATTAAGAAAAATGATTAATTTGATTTTGAAAAAAGTGATTAATTAATCAATGAAAAAGATTAATTAATTAATTAATTAAGTGATTAATTTTAATTTAAAAAAAGTCTTAGTTAATTAAAAAAGATTAACTTGGTTAGAGTAAGATAATTAATTAATTAAAAAAAATTAATTAATTAACTAGATAGTGATTAGAGGGAGAATAAGAGAGAAATTTGAAAATAACAATATACTCAAATTCAAAGGGTGTGGAGAAATGGAGGAAATGAGGAGGTATTTATAGAAGAATGGAGGTGAGGGCAATTTGAGAAGTTAAAAAGTGAAAAGACCAAAAGAGTAGAGCTGAAAAAATGCTGAAAAATCAAATTGGGGGCATTTTGGAAACATCAAAAAGGGAAGTGGGGACCACACATCCATAGGGGCCAGCAGCGCCACTGGCCTTTTGGGTGGCACCGCCGGTGTTCCGAGTGGTGTGCCACAGGAGAGGCTGGCGGGGCCGCCCAAATAGCTAGTGGTGCTACTGGCTACTCCAGTGGCAGCTAATGTGATAGGGATTTTTAGAGATTGTTTGGATGTTTGGTAGCAATGTAATTGAAGGCTAAAAATTTTTCTTTCAGGGGCAGCTCAGCTCACTAACCGACTAACGGGACCGCCGTAATGGCTCTACGTAACGTATTAAACTTAACAGGTGCCAAGATGTGGCCGGATGATGAGCGTATAAAATTGAAGGTTCACACAATGAAGGTCTTTTTTATTCTATTTTTTAGTAGAGCTTTATTTTGTTTGGTGAGAGCTCCAACATGCTTTGCAATCTTGAAACAAAAATGGCACCTTTCTTGGCGGATTGGAGATGAAGAATGTGATCAATTAGGAAACGAGCAGTTTGAATTCCCTTTTCCTTGATGAGTCTATAGAGAAAGAACAAATCTTTTTTGAGAGACTTTCTCATTTCTATCACCCTTTGCATTGATGGAGAGGGTGATGATTCTATGTAGAACCCAATGAGAAAGAAGTTTTATGTGTTTGGCTAAAGAGGTTTTGGGGTCAAATTTGGTTTCAAGGGAAATTTTGATCCAAAACGTTTGCACATTCATTTTGAATTCATGTATATGATATGAACCCTCGATTTCAAAACTAAAGAAGTTGGCTAAGCCATTGAGAGAAAGTTCATACCTTTGTCCAAAGAAATGAAAATCAAAGGCATAATGACCTCTAGTTGGATGCAATTGTTTGTGAACATGAAGTGTTACAAGGAATTCTCTTGTTAATTCCTCAAAGCCATCTTCCTCAACATAAATGAAATTTTCCCATTGGAGGTTGTTGATGTAGGCTTTGATGCTATCTTGAATTCCTAATTTTTGGAAACTCAATTCACTAGGAATTTTAGTAGCGATTATTTGTTTGTCTAGGAGACGGTTGTATAATTGTTTTTGTTTTGGGGTGATTCCTTGTATGAGTTCAAGGATATTTGGTTCTTGAGAGGAAGATGTGACCTTGTTGCCATTGATGAAGAGAATAAGAGTTGGAGATAAAGAAATTGAAGAAGATAAATAGAAAAAGAACTTAGAATTCTTGAAGGAATAGGAAAACTAAAGAAAAAGAGAGAATTTTTAGAGGAAAAAGACTTGGAATTAGAGTAGGAAAAGAGTTTGGAGTTATAATCTATTTAGGAATCATAAAAGGGCTATTTATAGGCTTAAAAGGAGTGAAATTGACTTAAAAACGGGTAAAAATAGAATTTAATACAAATTTGCTCATTATAGCAACTGCTATATTTTTGTTATCAATCACTGAGTCGTGATTACGGTTTTTGAGTCGTGACCGTGATTGAGAAATCACGTTCGACACTTGAAAATTGCGAGCGAGACTTCTGTGCTAGGCAACATCGGCTAGAAATTTAAATATTGTGACTATGAAGGGGATATAGCAATTGCAATTTCAGGACAGCCAAGAATTTTTGAAAAAAATTTAAAAAGATATGTTATGCAATGTAATTGACATTATAACTTAAGATCAAAATAGATGTAATTATACATATTAAGTACTAAAACATCATTCAATCATAAAAATTCAACCAATCACACTATAGATGCTATAAATCAACCAAAAAGCAACCAAATAGCTTAAAGTCAAATAATCAAATTTCATTGAATGAAGAGTCACCTCAATTCAAGATTAAATGAGAGAGGAAATTATTAATTATGAATACCATAAAAACATAAAATTCACAAAATTTGAATGCAAACAAAAAACTTTTATGTAATTTGAAAATTTATGGCAAGGAACTTCCATCAAGCATTCTCAATTCATCAATGGTCTTAATCATATTGGCATTTAATCAAAGTAACATTTTCAATTGGGGATTAAAAATTCTTACCAATATTGCCAATGTCAATTGCCTTACCTTTTGCATTGTTTGCAAGTATGATGCCCCATCAAGACTTTTCCTTGGATTTTCATTCCCAATTATGTGTCTTGAGCATATACTATCTTCATATCATTGAGTTTTCATTCTTAGTATATTTGAAACACCTATAAGAAAAGCAATTCATCCTTGCTTTGGTACTCATGCATATTTGGATCCTTAGGGGTTAACAATGGAAGGACCCTCAAGCTTTAATTGAGCCTTCCTTATACAACAAAACACATTAATATGACCATTTTTCATACAATAATGGCACTTGAGCTTTGACTTGAAAGTCTTCTTAGGCTTAGCCATTTTGTTATGAAAATTTGGTCTCTTCGCAACATTATCATAAGAATGCATACAAGAGCAAGTGTTGCGTTGTGATCGTGGGTGCTTTTGAGCATGCCTATTTTTATATATGATGCATGGTTAACTCTTTAAAGCTTAGCTTTTGAGTCTTGTGCACCCTTTTTAATCCTTTTAAGATTAGAAGGTTTAGTGTGTGCTCTAGCCTCCTTGAGGACTACCTCAATACTAGATGTTTGAGAGGTAGAGACTCTGACAAATGATGGAGGAGAGGATGTAGAATTTAATGAAGCATCAAAACCAAAACCATGCCTTACTAAAGGTGGTCTTTGAGATACAATTACTGTATCCAAAGCTTCCTTCCCTTTATAAAATTTAGAAATTGAGGCTCTTAATTCTTCAACCTCTAATCTTAAAGAATCATTTTCTTTATTTAAAGCATCAAATGAGGAGGTTTTTGTGGAAATTTCTTCCAATGAGTCTTTGAGACTAACATTGGATGTTTTCAAACTTAAAACAAGCTTTTCCAATTCTTTGAAATTCCTTTTAAGTTGAGAACATTTTTTTTTTTATAAAATTTCATTTTAGAAAGATATTTTTGGTATTTCAAGGCCATAACTTTTATAAGTTCATGCTTATCATGCTGAACATGCAAATTATCACAATCGTCATCACAAGAATGAGATGTGGAGCAAACAATATCATCATCATTACAATGAGAAGTGGAACATACCTTATTTGTAGGTTCCTTTAGGCCATGAAGCAAAGGTTGGCTATATGTTTATTCTCGTCTTCACTTGAAGAGCTATCATCCCAATTAGCCTTGAATCCTTTCTTCTTTTCTTTGTCCCATATCTTCTTTTTCTTATTCTTAGGACAACTGGGTTTTAAATGGCCTTGCTTTCCACATCAAAAGCAAGTCACTCCATTCTTCTTTTTCTTCTTGCATTTGACAATCTCTTTCATTCTTCTAGTGATTATTGGCTCCTTTTCTTCATCATCATTTGAAGAGTCACTTGAATTACTCTTACTGTCAATTTGATCTTTTGAGGACTTGAGAGCTACTGACTTCTTTTTTCTCTTTTTCTTAATATTCTTCTTTCTCTATCACTAGAGACATCTCTTTAGTTAGAAGTTTACCAATTACAACATCGGTAGGAAGCTTTCCAAGATCCTCATTGGCTTCTTCAATGCTAGCCACTCTAGCTTCATAATCTTTCTTTAGAAGTGCTTTGATAATCTTGTGATTAATATCAGCCAAGCTATATACTTCACCCAATTTCTTCATGTTGGTGATAATGGGTAAGAGCCTATTTGCCATGTCATTGATGCTTTCGATGGGCTTCATCTTAAAAAGCTCATACTCGGTTGTGAGCAATTGAATCTTCTTAGCTTTAACTTGCTTGGTTCCTTCATGGTAGTTCTCTAGAGCTTTCCAAATGCTAAAAGCACTTGAACAATGTTGAACTCAACCACATTCTTCTCTTGAAAGAGAACTAAGGAGAATTGCCATGACTCTTTTGTTCTTGCTATTCGCTTTTCTTTGAGCGTTAACCCATTCTTCTGTAGGAATTAGTTCTTCAACACCATCAACCATTTTTTATGGAGACTTCCATTCTTTGATTATGTAATCCTATAAATCTATAAGATCACTATCTAGATACACCTCTATTATAAACTTCCAATATGTATAATCGGTACCGTTAAAGTGTGGCTTGAGTTGATGCATCTCTTTACTGGCTATTTTGATCTTTTCTCACACAATTAAGCTTAAAGAATGAGACAAAGGCTTTGATACAACTTGTTTGCCCTTATGAATGCACTAAGAAAAGGGGGTTGAATTACTGTTTAGAGAATCCATGGAAATTAAAATTTAGATGGAAAGAGATAAGGAAAGAAGAATAGACATAATGATTTATAGTGGTTTGAATCCAACTAATCCTACATTCACTCCCCCATCACACTATTGGGTATTTCACTATTCTATGGAGTTTTAACAAATCCACTCCCAACTTAGTGTTTAGGCTCACACTAGACCTTACAAGAGTTTTTCCAAGGCTAACTCTCAAACCCTACCAAGTGTTTTCCTAAGGGCTGACACTCAAACTCTACCTAAGAGTTTTCCAATGGTTAACTCTCAAACCTTTACAAGTGTTTTAATGGCCAACATTCAAACCCTTACAAGTGTTTTAATAGCTAACACTCAACCAACCTAACTCCCAAATGTGTTTACACAAAATAAAGGCTCAAGAAATTAAATAACAAGGATTTGGACACTTCTAAAACATTCTCACTCCTTATGAAGGCCTGTGGATGGGGTCTTTATAGGTTATACCCACCAAAGTGTCATTACAAAGCAATATGGCTAATCCCTTCTCTAACAGCTAGTGAATCTACATTAATTGCACTGTTAGAGTATAGTCACGATCACGAAGCTAATATCACGGTCGCAACTACATTTTCGTGCTCGAGATGATCATTTCGCGATTGCGAACCTTAAACATCTCAACGGCTAATTGACACGTGGCATTCTCGTTGGTAGTTCAACTATCCTTTGGAGAGGAGAGTTACTGTATGAAAGTTGTGATCGCGACTTCTTGATCGCTATTGCATTTCATTGATTGCACCTTTGGTCATGATTGCTTCTGTGACTCAAGGCAAAAAGTTAAAGGCTTGGCCTTCAATTCAGTCGTGGTAGCGATTATGTGGTCGCGGTCGCAATTCTTGTTTCTTAATCGTGATTTAGAGGCCAAGTTCACAACTTCATAGAATTTTTGAATCTTTGAATTTCCAACTTATCCAATATGTTTTATCTGCAAAATAAACACTTAACACACATATTAGATAACTGCAATTTGATTGATAAGATCAAAATAGAGATTGATTAAGTTTTAAAATAACTAAGGTCAACACTTTTATTAGAAAGGAAATTAAGTATCCTTCTAACATTAGAACTTTTACTTATTTTGATTATATGCAAGCTTGGATAAGTGCCTTATTATATGACAATAGGCAAAGAAAATTTAGTTGATGGGCACAATTTAAATGGAATGACATGTTCCTATTCCTACTTGGTTTATTGATTGGTTTTTCAATTGGGGCATTTTCCCAATTATTTTCCTTGCTAAAGTAAGACCTGTTTATGAATAGTTTGAAAAAGAAAATAAAAATCAAAAGAATCGTCATCTCTCATTTGCCATCTGGTATCAAATTCCATGGATAATCAAATGGAATTGGCAAATTTTGAGTAAAAGATATCCTAAATTTGGAGAAACTTTATACAAAATTCACTAGTTAACTAGAAGAGTTTTAATTCAATGGTGGGATAAATTTGACTTTTTTGGTAATTTTTCGGTTTATTCTAACAAAAGAATAATTATTTTAGAAAATAAATAAAAATTTGAAGCATTTTCCCAAATAGTTTATGGATAGCTTTTATCCACAAACTTACATCATCTGTTTTTAGATCTTTTGGAAAATCTTCCTAAAAACGAAATCAAACATCAATTTTTAAAAGCTTCGAGACATAAAGAGGAATCTGAGTCTGTACATAAAACATCCACTAGCCACACAAAGGCAAAAGAAAGACATGGCAGGATAAAAGACAAAGATAGCTCAGATGATGAGAACAACATGTCTGAAGATTTTTTTTTTTTTTTCTAATGGTGGATGATTCTCAAGACCCTTACAGGGAAGTTTGTTGGTCTCATGGCTTATTTTCAACGTGTGACCAATACTTTAATTATTTTATGCTTATGTAAGCAATGATGCAACTTAATTTTATGATGTAAGCTCTTGCTTAGGCTAGTTACTTTATTTCTTTATTTAATAAGTTTAGTATCTCAATTGTACACAACGAAAGTTTTAAGTTTTTTAAGTGTTTTGAGTGTTTCTTTTTAATGTGCATCATCTTTGAGTTGTGATCCTTTTCTTCTGTAAGTATAATATATGTTCTTAAGTTTTCTTTTGTATCTATTATCTTTTCTTTATATCTGCTTATATTTATCCAATTTATTGTTTATTATCTATCTTTGTGGTTTCACTCTATATCTTTCAGTTATATTGCGCTAGCTTCTCCCACTTTGATCTATCTATATTGTGAAACCCAAGTTGCATTTCCATATGTCCTGTTTAGCCAAGGATAGGCATTGTTGGACTTAGGAGTAAATCGTTGACAGTGATCAATGATGGACAGAATCTTTGAAAGTTTAGGCAATCTTACTAGTAGCCCCTCCAATTCATATAATAATTTAAAAAAATCCAAAAATAAAGAAATATTACTATTAGAAAAATTTTGAACAAAATCTTTATAATTGGAAATTACCAACTATTAGTCCATCTACTATTTATAAACCTAATACTCATTTTACTTTTAAGTCTGATTATGTTATAAAAACTGTTGAACAGGCTGTGCCTATATATGAAGCTTTTAATTCTTTTAGCTTGTTGTCTCAAGATTTGATGACTAATCATCAAGAGAAGTATCAATTCCTTCATATTGGAATGATACAAGTTGCATTAAAACCAACTAGATTGGGGTTAAACATATATGTTATTCTCTATGTAAGAGATAAGAGACATAATAAATTTCACGACTCCTTATTAGGAGTCGTTGAATCAACCTTATGTGATGGCCCAATTTATTTCTCTTGTTATCTAAATTTTTCTGTTTCTATCATATCTGTAATTATTATGCGCACTCAGTTTAGAAATTAAAATTGAGGGATATGATACGCTCCCTAGATATGAAAATGTAATTCTTATCTATAGAATACATTATGAAACTATGAATATTGTTGTCCCTAATTTAAGGAAATCTTCAACAAAGCTTCTTACTCCAAAAGGAACCACTACATTGTCCTTAACAAATTTATCTAAAGGAAATCTTATGGTTCGAAAAAACATCTCTTGGGATCACATTAATTTACTTGAAAAATGGATGTTAGAAATCGCTGTTCTAGTAAAAAAGGAGGAATCTCTTCAAGAAATAATTGAACATAAAGACAAAAATATAGAGATTGCCTTCTCAAGAAGTAGATCAGTTATACTCCTACCTGAAAGATGATCCTTCTCAAATTTGTTTTATGTTCTACCCAAAGAAAATTATGTTCCTCCTAGAACTTCATATTCTATTTCCTATGTGCCTTTAAGAAGGTCACCTTCTTTAATGGGAATCCAAAGATTTGCTGAAAATGTAGGGCATCCTCAATATAGACCACAAAGTCTTACTCCTTTCAAAAAAACACAAAGTCCTAATCCTTATGATAATAATAATAATAAAATAAAATAAAAAAAAAACCTTAGTTAATATTGATGGCTTAAATTTAGCTGTTATGTCAAAAAAAAAAAAAAAGATCCATTTAATAATTAGTATCTTACTTATTTTCCTGAAAAAGATTAGAAAATGTGGAAGAAAAAAATATCAGCTTTATAAAGCTAAAGAGGAATTAAAGAATTCCCAAAATTCCTTAAGCATTGTTTTAAATGATTAGGAAGACCTTATATAGGTTTTCCTAATACAAAATTTCTTAATACTTTAGAAACTATTTATAAAATTATTATACTACCAAAGGCAAGCTTATTAAAAGCATACATCATCCTACAACCAATTTGTCTTATAAGATAGAAAAAGAGAAAGAAGTTGCTCTCCTTTCAAGGGTGAGGGGAGTCTAGAGGGAATCACTCAATAGAATAATTTCTCCAATCTAGCTCTAGATTCGATTGGAAGAAGTTAACAAGAATAGAGACTTAGGTAACTACTTTAAATTGAACTGAATATATTCCAAAGAAGGATAGTTCCTCAATCTCTACTTCTTGAGAGAAAATGGTATTATTTAAACCCATGGAAACATCTAAGCTAGATAGTAAACTAGCAAAAAATGAAAAATCAGAAATAGTAGATAGTAAAGAGACTTTTTTCAACAGGAATAAAAGAAGAAAAGTCTAATAAAAATCTAACTCCTTTAATAAAGGAAGAGGTTTAAATAATCTCTGAATATGGATCTAAATTAGAATAGATTTCAAAAGAATAAGAAGAAAGGTTTATTAATATCCTTGAAACAATGTTTACGGAATTAAGAGAGACTAGCCAAGTCAATAAATTACTTATCCAATAAAAAATGCTAGTATCTCACTAAACCTTATTATCCCAAGCAGTCTCCAGTCGATCTGCAATATAAAGATCATTCATTTAATTATGTCTCTTATGATGGGACATCCATAGTCGAATGGAATATTGATGGCTTATCATATATGATTGTATGCAAATGTTTCTAAAACGAATGGTAACTCTGATGAAATTGTTGCAAAGGAAATTGTAGCTGGATTTACCGATCAACTCAAAGGATGGGATTTCTATCTATCCCATGAAGCAAAGCTACAAATTTTAACAGTAGATAAAACAAGAACTACAGTTTCTCAATAGCTAGGACAGTAGCCAATTACAAGCTCGAGAACTACTTTAGATGTTGTTAATATCCTATTATATATTATAAGGATACATTTTATTAGATCTACTTCTTATTTAGATAAATCACGAGTAGATTGTGAATTTAAGATGTCCTGATTTATCTCATTTTAAGTGGTACAAGGATGTATTTTTCTCTACTGTTTATGCTAGAGAAGATAATCACAATGAATTTTGGAAGGAAAAATTCATATTCGGATTGCCACCTTTATTTGCTGAAAGGGTAAGGACAAGAATTAAAAATAATTTCAATAGAGCATTCTCTATAATTCATATACATATGGGAAATTAGCTGCAGAAGGGATTACACTATGCAATGAAATGAAATTGCATAATCAAAAAGGATACCACTAGAAGAAAATTACTTGGAGATTTCTGCAAGCAAATAAGATACCAACCTTTGTTCTCTTCTTATAAGAAGAAGAATGGAAAAGTAAAAGATAGTTATTATCCTTCGAGGCATAAAAGAAGAAATTATAACAAAGCTGAAGAGAAGAAAAATAAAAGGTCCTCGCAAAAATTCTTTTATTGTAAAGGAAGTTAAGTATCCTTCTCACATAAGAACTTTTACTTAATTTGATTATATGCAAGCTAGCTTTCAAAAATTGCTGTTTGATTTCTTTTAACTGATATATTTTTAAACATTTATGTATTTGCCTCTTTTTTTCTTCTTCATCTTGGATCTGATCAATAAGATCAGGAATCATATCTTTTTTTTTTTTTTTTTGACATGACAGCTAAATTTAAGCCATTAGTATTAACTGAGCTTTCTTTATCATATTCCATATTAGAAGGAGTAGGACTTATACCAGTAAGGAAGCTAGCGTAATATAACTAAAAGATATAGAATGAAAGCACAGAGATAGATATTAAACAATAGATTAAATAAATATAAGCAAATATAAAGAAAAGATAATATATACAAAAGAAAACTTAAGAACATATGTTATACTTGCAGAAGAAAATGATCACAACTCAAAGATGATACACACCAGACTTTTAAAAACACTCAAAACACTTAAAAAACTTAAAACTTTCGATGCTTATAACTGAGAAACTAAACTTCTAAAATAGAGAAATAAAATAACTAGCCTACATAAGATGTTACACTATAAAATTAAATTGCATCATTCCTTACATAAGCAGAGAATAATTAAAGTTTGACACACTGAAAATAAGTCATGTGACCAATAAGCTTAGCTGTAAGGGTCTTAAGAATCATCCACCATTGAAAAAAAGTCTTCAGACATCATGTCCTCATCATCTAAGCTTTCTTTGTTTTTTATCATGTCATGTCTTTCTTTTGGCTTTGTTTGGCTAGTGGATACTTTATGTACTAACTCAAATTCCTCATCTCCCAAAGCTTTCAAAAATTGCTATTTGATTTTGGTTTTAAGAAGATTTTCCAAAAGATCTACAAACAGTTGATATAAGTTCGTAGATGAAAGCTGTCCATGAACTGTTTGGGAGGATGCTTCAAATTTTCATTTATTTTCTAAAATAATTATTCCTTTGTTAAAATAAACTGAAGAGTTATCAAAAAAGTCAAATTTATTCCACCATTTAATTAAAACTCTTCTACTTAACTAAGGAATTTTCCCAAAGTTTGCTAAACGCATTTGATTATCTATGGAACTCAATACCATATGGCAAATGAGAGACAAATTCTTTTCATTTTTATTTTTTTTTCAAACTGTTCATAAACAGTTCTTACTTTATTAGAAAAAATAATTAGAAAAATGCTCCAATTGAAAAACCAATCAATAAACCAAGTGGGAATAGAAACATGTCCTTCCAATTGAAATTGTGCCCACCAGCTAAATTTTCTTTCATATAATAAGGCACCTGTCCAAGCTTGCATATAATCAAATAAGTAAAATTCTTATATGAGAAGGATATTTAATTTCCTTTGCAATAAAAGGATTTCCTCCCCATTCTTCTAAGGAAAGAATTTTTTTTATTATAAACTTACTGTAAGCAAGTTTCCAATTTGATCATTCTGTGACTGAGACAATAACAGAACCTATTTCAGCAAAATTTTTTGATGGTAATTATATTCTTTAGGATGCAAGGTGTAATTTCTTGTATAGATTTCAGCAACCTCATAAGAAGATAACCCTGCATCAAAACCATCAAATAATAAGAAATTGGAATATAAGAATATAAATTTTCCTTTTCTTTAATAGCGTTGATGCTAATTTATAAGCATCTTCTCTCAAGTGATCTTTAGGAATAAAGTCACTAATTGAGGACTATAAGTCCTTTTAAGAGCTACAGGACTCTTTCCTCTGAAACTCATTGCCAGTTAAAAATTCTCTGGTTAAAAAATTAGGCAGAGAGTTAGAATCTCTTTTCATACATTATATATCAAAATTAAAAACATATAATATTACTGGCCATCTATCAAAAATTTGTTTAAAACTGTATTTTTAATATCTTTTAATAAGATATCTTTTGCTGATTTGCAATCAACCCTAATAAGAAATTTTTTATTTAATGAATCATATTCAAATTTTTGGACACACAGAACTATAAATAATAATTCTTTTTTTTTTTTTTTTACTAAAGAGTAATTAACTCTAGGACCAGTCCAGAGGCCAGAGGTGTATCTAATTAATTATTCTTTTCCATTTATTCTTAGCTTAAGAACACCACCATATCCTCTATCAGAAATATCTGTTTCAACAATTTTAAAAGCTTCTAGATGGGGAATAGCCAAACAATGAAGTTCTTTTACTCTGGCTTTAATTTTTTTTGTACAGCTAACATATGAGCTCTATACCAGTTTGGAAGAATTTTTCTTAACCTTTCAAATAAAGGTTCAGCATCTTTGGCTAGATTTTTATAGAAATCTAACACATAATTAAGACTTTCTAAAAATTTTTGCAACTGAGTTTTATCTTTGATTTCATTAGGAAATTTATTAGCAAATTGAATAACTCTTCCTCTTTTTATATTATGTCCTAAAAATCTAATCTTTGTTTGACATAATTTAATCTTTTATATTTACTACCAACCCTGCTTTTTGAATGATCTTAATAAAGATATTCAAATGCTTGAAATGTTGATTTAGATTGCTAGAATATATTAGCACATCATCTATATAGACAATGGTAAATGCTGAATAAGCATTAAAAATATCATTTATTATCCTTTGGAATTCTAAAGGTACGTTTTTAAGTCCAAAGGGCATAACGTTCCATTCATAATGCCCAAATGGTATTGTGTATGTTGTTTTATAACAATCTTCTTCATCAATATGGATCTACCAATATCCAGATTTTATATCAAACTCTGAAAACATCGTGGCTTCATAAAGCGTATTGAATAAATCTCTTTTATTAGGTAATGATACATAATCCATCTTAAGGCTTTATTCAAAGACTTATAATTAACCACGAGTCTTGAGACTTTTCTTTCTAATTCAACAGCATTTTCTACATGAAATGCTGGACAACTCCAAGGATTATGACTTTTTTTAGTAAGTCCTTTTCTTCCTAATTCAGAAATTTCTTCTTTGCAAATTTTTAAATGTTTAAGGCCCATCGCCATGGGCAAGGCCTTGCTTTAGTAGAAATCTCCTTTTCATTAAAGTTAGGCTCAAATGATAATTTAACCACTTGTTTTTGCCTACCCCAAAAAGCATTAGGAATCTCTGCATAGACTTTTTTAGTTATTTTTTGCTGAATTTTTTCTTTCACAGCTGACAATGATAATTGCTCTTTCATTTTCTTTTGACTAACTTCTAGTGATAAAGAAGTTAAGAATTTTTCTTTATATTTTATCTTATTTTGAATAATATCAATTTCTCTTAATCTCGGTTAAATATAAAAGAAAAATATATTACTCTTCCTCCCTTTTTTGATGTTATTCCTTCAGAAATTTCTTTTATATGATATAACATATGTAGAAAAAGGGTTCCTAATATGATTGCATGAGATAATTCTTTAACTATTATAAATAGTATTTGAAAACATATTCCTTCATTACATACAACATCGAATAATTTATATTTAACTTTTAATCTTGAGCTATTTGTTGTATTTAATACTTCAGTTATCTTTGTGAAGTATTTAGAAAGAACCCCTTCATTGATACAATTTAAGTCTGCCCCTGAATCAATAAGGGCGACTGTTTGAAAAATAAATTCTTTGTTGACAACTACTGTAATATAAGTGTGTCATTTATGAGTAACAATATGATCCATTAAATTTAAAAATTGGAGATTATTAATCTCATCTTCATTTGATATATCACTTTCAGTCTTATTAAGGACCAATTCCTCTTCTTCTTCTATTCTTCCCTTTTAATTAATTCTAAGAATGGAACTTTCTCTTTTAATTCTTTTAATTTTCTTTAATAGAATTAATTTCAGCCTTCAATTAATTAATTGTAGGCTCTCTAGATTTTTGGTATTTTTTTACTCTATCCATAATCTCTTTAAGATCATAGGGTTAGAGAGTTTCTTCTCTAAAGGATTTGAAGAAGTGATTTCTTTTAACTGATATATTTTATGTATTTGCCTCTTTTTTGCTTCATCTTGGATCCAATCAATAAGATCAAGAATCATATCTTATTCTTTGATTAAAACACATAAACCATTCATCGACATAAAGCTTTATAATAATCACAATTCCATTCACATTCTCTTTTGGTGTAAAAGGGTATGACGGTGAGCTTGAAACAGATGTATAATCTACGACATTTATCTAATAATCTTCCTTTTTATAATCTGGTTTAGTAATAAACATATTTATTAAAGATCTCTTAAGATCTTCATCTATAAATAAAGCCTGGATTTGTTGCTTGACTTTAATCTATTAGCATAATGTCCTAGCTTTCCACACTTGTAGCATATTATATTCTCCTTAGATTTTGTTTTTCCTTTTGAGGATTTCTTTGAAGAGCTTTTATTTTTCTTCTCTTCAGTTTTTTATAATTTCTTCTCTTCTACCCCGAAGGATAATAATTATCATTTACTTTTCCTTTCTTCTTCTTATAAGAACAGAACAAAAGTCGGTATCCTATTTGCTTGGAGAAATCTCCCAGTAATTTTTTTCCAATGGCTTTATCCTTTTTGATTTGATTATGCAATCAAATGCAATTGCATAATGCAATCCTTTTTGCAATTATTTCTACAGCTAATTCCCCATATGAATATGAAATTATAAGGAATAACTTCATTGAACTTATTTTTAACTCTTGTTCTTACCCTTCCAATAAATAAGGATGGCAATCCGAATATGAATTTTTCCTTCCAAAATTCATTGTAATTGTCTCCTCTGATATAAACAGTAGAGAAGAATACATCCCTGCACCACTTAAAATGAGATAAATTATGACATCTTAAATTCATAAGCTGCTCATGTGATTTATATAAATAAGAAGTGATAGATCCAATAAAATGCATCCTTATAATAGATAATAGGATATTAACAGCATCTGAAGTAGTTCTCGAGCTTGTAACTGGCTACTATTCTGGCTATGGATAAACTATAAATTCTTTTTTATCTACTATTAAAATTTGTAGCTTTGTTTCATGAGATAGAAATCCCACCATCCTTTGAGTTGACCGAGAAATCTAGCTACAATCATCTTTGCAACAGTTTCATTAGAGTTACCCTTTGTTTTACTAGCATTTGATACATAGTCATATAATGTATGACATTCTTAATTGTGTTCTGATAAGCAATCAATATTCCATTCGACTATGGATGTCCCATCATAAGAGACATAGTTAAATGAAAGATCTTATTGAAGATCGACTAGAAACAGCATAGCATAATAAGACTTAAATGTTATACTAGCATTTTTTTTTCTTGGATTAATAATTTTATTGACTTAGCTAGTATCTCCAGATTTCGTAAACATTATTTCAAGATTATTAATAAATATTTCTTATGATTCTTTTGAACTCTGTTCTGATTCAATTCAAATTCAGAGTTTATTTAAACATCTTCTTTTATTAAAAGAGCTAGATTTTTATTAGACTTTTCTTCTTTTATTCCTAATGAGGAAAATCTCTTTACTAATTCTTCTATCATTTCTGATTTTTCATCTTTTGCTAGTTTAATATCTAGCTTAGATGTTTCCATAGGTTTAAATAAAACTCTTTTCTCATAAAAAGTAGAGGTTGAGAAATTATATCCTTCTTTGGAGAAATTCTTCTATTGACTAATTCCATTTACACTCCCTCCCCTTTAAAAGGACAACAACTTCTTTCTTTTTTTCTGCCTTATAAGACAAATCGACTATAGAAGTATGTATGCTTTTTATAAACTTGCCTTGGATAGTATAATAATTTTTATAAGTAGTTTCTAAAGTATTAAGAAACTGTGTATTAAAATAATCTAGATAAAGTCTTTCTAATAATTTAAAACAATGCTTAAAGAATTCTAGGAATTCTTTAAACCCCTCTTTAGCTTTATAAAGCTGATATTTTTTCTTCCACATTTTTTAATCTTTTTGAGAAAAATAAGTAAGATATTATTTATATTAAATGGATCTTCTTTTTTTGACATGACAATCAAGCCATCGATATTAACTACGCTTTCTTTATCATATCCCACATCAGGAGGAGTAGGACTGTGTGTTTTTCAGGAGCAAGACTTAATTTGTATCGACAAAGGGGTTGTTCATTCTAAACACTTCACAAAAACAATTAAAGTATTAAATACAACAAATAGCTCAAGATTAAAAGTCAAATATAAATTATCTGATACTACTATATATAATAAAGGAATATGTTTTCAAATACCATTTATAATGATTAAAGGATTATATAAAATCCCATATCAAACATTAGTAAAGCTCCGTATGAATTCAATTTCCCTTTCCATAAACAAATAGTAAAATTTTCAGAAAAGCTTAAAAATTTTAAAATTAGGTACCAACTTTTATTTAAAAAACAAAAAGCAAAAAGTTAAACTACATAAATGTCCATCTTTATTTTTTTCTGCATCTTTCGTTAGTGGTTTCCAGTACCTCTGCTCCATAGATATTAGGAGGAAATGAGAGAAAAGCTTCCTTTTAAATAAAATTGTTGGTGTACGAAAAAGAAACAAAAATTTTCCTTTTTTATTTTTTATTTTTTTTACAGGTGGTAGTTATGGCAAGTATAAGCCTAAGAACTGCTATGTTTTTCACTTTCTTCGAGCTTTTTCCTTCAAAAAAAAACCATAAATGGGGTCCAAGTGCACTTAGTTGTCAAAATTGAAGTTATTTTTCCTTCAAAAAAAAACCATAAATGGTGTCCAAGTGCAGTAAGGTGTCAAATTATTTGAAGTAACTTCTCTCTTGCATTGCAACGAGCATGTAAACTCTAGATTATGATAGAGTTATCTTACCGTTAGTGCTTTTCAAGCCAGGTCTGGACCGGTAGGTAAAGCATCGTAACCATCATGGTGCTTTGCTGTGCTTCTTTTGACAGGGATGCACTTAACGATAACTGCAACAGGCAAGCTAACTGCTCCAATTAAAACACTGAGAAGCCATAATTGCCAGCTTAGAGGGACAGTGCTTGCAAAAGTTCCCAAGAACTCTACTATAATTACTTGAAATGTCACTGTTGAAATTGTAACAACCAAGAACATTGAGCTGTCGAACATGCCTTTGAATACATTTATCTTCTCTATTTGACGACTATTAATTTCATTAAAGACCTGGAACAAAAACAAAAACAAACACCTTGCTAATCAACAACTTGGAATTCTACCAGAGAATTTATACATCAAGTATTTGAGCACTACAAACAAGATGTTGAATATTTGGGGGCCAGATGCATGAATATACTGCTTTAGAACTTCCTTTGTGTCAAGATGCACAATATAACATGTCATTGAGAAAAAGAAATAAGTATAAAAAATTGTCAACACATTGCCGCTTAGAATCTGAAAATATTGAAGATTCATGGAGAAAAAGGTAATCTACTTCAGCTTTGGACAATGAGTTTCATTCTCAACAGCACCTTAACATACATGACAGAAGTGAGGGAAAAGGATAGTTCTCTCAAGCTAGTGCTTACCCAGCTCTTTGCAGTTCTAAACTTGAAAAAGTGGTGCAGGAATATAAAGAAGTGTTTTTATATAAAATGGAATGAAAAATGTGCTCACTAGTGACTTAGTGAGGTTTGACACATAATGGAAACACAAGGCAGATTCCAGCAATTTCAAAATACAATGGTAGACACTAGGCCGAGAATAGAATGTTAGATGAACTCTGTCTTTGTGGCATTTGCGCCAGCTCTGCTTCCTTTAAGCCACACGTTATAAGGACAGTAGAAGTTCAAGAAGACAAGTAAAAAATAAATAAAAACTTACGTTAATCTTACATTGTTAGAGAGGACAAAAGAGTTCACAACTTGACTTACCTTTAGGGGGGCAACAGTCACCAATTTACAATTAGAAGGGGCAGGAGTCCATATATTCAAGTTTTGTTGCCTTGTCTTGCTTTTTTTTCCTTTTTTTTTTAATTTCTTTTCTGGTTTTTAGGCCGAGTCCAATTTTCAGTTCTGTTATTTTTAACTTAATAACATACACTGTGCACGCTACGTAAATGATCAAATAAGCACACAATACTTACCCTTCAAATGCCCAAATAGGTCCCATAATCTCATGCACAATGCATTGTCACCTTTCCCTCCATTTCAAGGAAACTTCAGGAAATGGTTTGATTGTGGGTTACTTCCAGGTCAAAGGTCACCAAAACATGATGTGTTTCTAACAAGGAGACTTGAGTTTGTTAAAATACTTGAAAACTTTCATCTCCAATTAATACTAGGTACAAAATAGCTGGTTCACCTAAGTTTATAATTACATTGATGAGGATGGATGTAGTTGACCAATGAGTAGTAGTTGTTCATGACTAAAGTTGGGCGCATTCAGAAAGGCAGACCATATCATAGTTTTACTTGGTCCGCAAAGTTTGCTCATGAACTTCTTTTACTGATTCTTTTCAGATTGACCATGCCTAAAAGGGTCTGTTGACTCTATATATATATATATATATATATATCTATGCAAACAGAATATGCGCAATCAAAACGATACCTGACAAAACACAAAAGAGTTGAATATCAAAGTATTGACAATCTCAGAAGCATCAGAACCACTAAGTCCTAACAGACGCTTGCCATCAAAATTGAGAACTGCAAGTACGGCCAATTGATAAATACTCTGGCCAAATATATTCCTCCACATGGCCCTTGTAATAAAGCTTTCACCCCTGCCTACAGGAGGCCTTTTCATTAATTCATCAACAGGAGGTTCTGTAGCCAGTGCCAAGGCACCAAGAGTATCCATTATCATGTTGACCCAAAGCAACTGCACAGCAGTTAAGGGAGCAGACCCTGGACGAATGTGAAAGACAGAGATGACAACTATTACTATAATATTTGGGATAGCCAAAAAGATATATGGATAAAAGCTTGATAAAACAGCACACCTGAGATGCATGCAGACACAAAATTGATTATAAGCGCAACGATATTAACTGTTAGCTGGAACTGTACAAACTTTTGAATGTTAATATAGACTGCACGTCCCCATTTAGCAACATTTACAATGGTTGTAAAATTGTCGTCCATTATGATGACATCAGCATTCTCCCTAGCAACCTGCATATAGCATCCATGGAAACGTAAGATCAAATGTGAGAATACTTGGTGAAGTTTGCTGTTCACATCTATGCATTACACAGATAAAAGGCAAATTAGGTACATTCAACTCAATTCAACCTAGACTTAATCCGAAAATTAACTGGAATGGCTATATGGATTCTTTATTTCCACTCTAAATGATTCTGGGTACACTAAAGAGGGAAACAAAATTGTTACTGTGGCATCAAAGTAGCTAAGGGCAATAGGAACTACCACCTCAATTAGAATCAACAAAGTTACATATACTTCAGACCCCAATTGAAGCTCAGAAGTTATAAAAGAACTACCTTATCTGCATGATGATACAAGATTGTGATAAAATAAAAAAGGAGGAAAAGGAGGAAATGTATAATACTCTAAAAAGAAAGTCTGAGATATAGACAGTTAAATTAATTGAAACAAATAATATCACCATAAGGTCTTAGTTAAATAAGATCTTCCCTAGTTGCAAGTAGAATGAAATAATCTCCAAGCATGGTTTAAAGAAAATGTTCAAACAGTGGAGGTCATAAAAATCTTGGATCACCTCCTCAAATTCACAATCCTTCCCAGCAGAAACTAATTCATGTTTTTGTTCATTAATAGCTAGCAGACATGAAAGTGAAGAACAGTGTTATAATGGAAGAGACAAAGTGATTAAAAATAAATCTCACCTTCATGCTACACTTAATAACAGAAATGAGTATAACATATGTGATTTTTCTTTCCATGGCTGAAAAACATAATTAAATTTGAGATGACATGCATAAGAGGTACAAAGACAAGTGTGATACATATCACATCTAAAAAACATTGCAATTCAAGATGTGAACAGCAGGAAGAGAATGATAAAATACAAAACAAATTTACAAAGAAAAATATGCTTAGAACATATACATTGCCAGGACAGAGAAAAAAAGGAAAACAAGTTTCAATATGGCACCCATGTGACGAATAGAAGATAAAAAAGAAGAGGGTCACACATCAAAACTTGTCAGGATCACCAGTATGAAATAGAAATAAACAGGCATGCAAACCTCTGTTCCTGATATGCCCATTGCAAGTCCAATGTCTGCCTCATGCAGTGCCGGTGCATCATTGGTCCCATCACCAGTTACTGCTACAACCTCCCCAAACATATCCCTCAAATTAGCCACCAAAGTGTGTTTGTCCGAAGGTAAGGACCGAGCCATCACCTGTTTCCATAATAAGCAATAACAAAATATTATGCATCTAATTTACACACATGATTAAGTGACAGAATCTTCCAGTGCAGTTGTTCAAAGACCTGAATTCTGGGTATGATGTCCCTCAACTCCTCAGGAGTCTTGCTACGAAAGTCTGTTGCTTCTATGGCCAAGCCTTCCTCAGTAAGTATGCCACATTCTTTGGCTACAGCTTTAGCCGTATATATATTATCACCAGTCACCATACGAACAGTAATTCCAGCTTCTAAACAATTTCGAACTGCATCCTTCACTCCAAGACGCACTGGATCCTTGATTCCAACAATAGCTACCAATGTGTAGCCAAAATCAGGGATGCTGCTTCCTTCAGAACTGTCATCTAGATCTTTAAAAGCTAAGCAAAGGGTTCTCAGGGCTTCAGAGGCAAAGTCGTTTATGACATCTGAGATATTTCTAACCTGCTCTTCAGACAGATGAACAGGTTTTCCACAATCATCAACAACTTTGTCACACATTTTTAATACTATCTCTGATGCACCTTTGCAAGAAGCTCGCAACCTCCCTTCAGGAAGAGCAACAAGTACAGACATCTTCTTTCTGACTGAACTGAAAGGCTCAAGCTTGACTATCTGAAACTCTTTGCACTGTGCATCAAAATCACCTCCCAAAAGTAAGCCAAATTCTAACAATGCTTTTTCTGTTGGTGTTCCCAAAATTTTCATTTTTCCAACTTCATCCTTGCTTATTTCACAACATGTATTTTGAAATATAACTTGCAACAGGTAGCCTAAGGCACTTTCAGATATTTCCAATCCCAATATATCTTCACCGTTATTCTTGTTAACATCTTTAGCTTTTCCGCACATCCATATTTTATCAACTACCATGTGGTTAGTGGTTAAGGTCCCTGTTTTATCTGTGCAAATACAACTAGCAGAACCCATTGTCTCACAAGCAGAAAGATGCCTGACAAGTGCCTTGTCCTGCATTAGTTTCTTCATTGCAAAGGCCAGACTCAAAGTCACTGCCAATGGTAATCCTTCAGGAACAGCAACAACAATTATGGTTACTGCAATAGCAAAGTAGTTCAGAAGTGTGAATGCATCATTTGAAGACCAATGCTTAAATTCTTTATGAAGCACTTTCTCCACTAAAAACCTTGTAGTCAATACCAAAAATGTAAGCACAGCAAAAGCCAAACCAATTTTTCCAATAATTGTAGCAACACCATTCAGCTTCACCTGTAAAGGGGTCTCATCTTCTCCACCCTCATTCAGAGTTTCCATCAACTTTCCCCATTCAGTCTTCATACCTACTGCAGTCACCAGCATCTTTCCTGACCCAGCTTGCACTGTGGTTCCTGAAAGAAGAAAAGGTTTGTTATCATATATATTCACAGGCTCACTCTCCCCTGACAAGCTTGACTCATCAATCACTAAGCTGTATCCTGATATATAAATGCCATCAGCAGGAACTATATCTCCCGTAGATAATTGAACAACATCTCCAATAACCAAGTCATAAATGGAGACTTCTTGTGTTCTTCCATCCCTTATTACCTGGATAGAAATCTTTTTCTTCTCCCTATCCAAGTCCCTGAATTGCAAGGACTGCTTATAGTCGCTAATAGCAGTAACCATGACTACCAAGAATATACTGAGTATGATTCCTAACCCATCATACATGCCCCTTGGCCATCCTTCAGTAGCAATGCCAATACCTATAGAAACCACAGCACAAACCATAAGGATAATTAATGTTAAGTCATGCAGTGCTTCCCAAACAAACATCCAAAAACTTCTAGGAGGTTTCTCAGTATAACGGTTGCACCCATAGATCTTTTGCCTGGTAGGCATGCTGCTAACTTGGATGCCATCTTTCAGCGACACAGAAACTCTCTGTGCAATCCCCTCAACTCCTCCATTGCTTCTCAAAGCCTTAAGATCATGGTCACGGGCAATGGATGCAAGTTCATCTAATTCAATTCCAAAACCTGCTTTTTTTACCTCATCTGAAAGCTTACGATCAGCTTGAAAACCGGCTGCAGCTGCAGCTGCACGATAAAAACAAAGCAGCAAAAGAAAGCATAAGAATCAACAACTAAGTAGTAAGTACACTAGTCCACTCGGAAACACAAAGTTAAGGATCATACCATCAATGAACTGCAGAGCTGCTTTGTTGACATATAAAGCAACTCGTATCTTTTCCTGGTTAGGCAAGAGAGTGAAAAAAGAGGCAGAATGCAAAGAAGGAAAGAGGTTAGATTCAATTATGAAATTCACTCACAGGTGCAATGCTAGGGAACTTCGCAAGTGCTATCACTGAAATTTAATGCAATTCATTACAAAGATAAACTTGTAGCTCCCAACTCAAACATTACATGTTGCACAACCATTTAGGCATTTGGTTGTGCAACGTGTAATGTTTGAGTTGGGAGCTACAAGTTTATCTTTGTAGTGAACAGCTTGTTCTCCCACAGAAAAAGATCTATTACTGCTATTCATGATCAACAAAGATTTCAAATGTTCCCAATTCTATATGAGTGGTGATATCATATGACACAGTAAATGCCAAACAAGAAAATATTCAAATTGATGATTAGCTATTAATTTTTTTAGCACGCAAGATAATTTTAAAAAAATTATGGTAATTTTAGAAAGCCACAGCCTTGATATTCAAAGTTCCACAAAAGATATAAATTATTATAAGAATGGTGATTATGCTCTATATAAACTGGTTTTAATAAGCCAAGTGCATCTCTTTCTCTCTCACCTATTTGTATTTGTGATGTCTTGAAAACAAGAGCAACGCTCAAATAATGTGTATCCACAAATTACCCAATAAACATGACGTTGATAGGGCAAAATAACACATTTCACCACTAAAAATTTAGAATTGTTCACAGGATCAATTTGGTTTTAAAGGAAAATTCCAAGTGATCCAACAAGTTCAACTTCACAAAATTTCCAACAGAAGTGAATGAAAGTTTAAAGAAAATAAAACAAACGATCATAAATTATCTTTATGCTTTCATAATTAATTTACTATGGTTTGTTTTATTTTCCATTTGGTGGTTTCACTAATTGATTTTCTAAGAATCTCAACCCAAATAATTCTGAACTTAATTGATTTTCTAAAATTCAAAACCAGACTAACTAGATTTTGAAATAAGCCACACTGGACCTATGAGATTGACTTCTTTCAATACATAATGTGTCAACAAGTCTCTAAGCAAAGGCATCCCGCATCAAACAGGTTCTAAATTCATTTATATGCACAGAACACCTCTAAATCTGTCAAATACTCTAAATCATGTCCAACAAAAAAAGAACAAAGAAAGAGAGAAATGTCAAATGTGCATGGCACTCAAGGAAATAAAGAAAATGTTCAATTGTTTATTTATTTATTTTTCTTTTGGAAGAAAAGAAAAGGTTAAATATTTCAGCATGAATTAGCAAGTAAGGTACCTGTTCAGCATTGATGGATTATGCATTACATACAGAAGTTTGAATTAGCCAGTAAGGTACCTGTTCAGCATTGATGGATTATGTATTACATACAGAAGTTTCCTTTCCACAATAGAGAGATTTTTCCTCAGCTTATGCAAGGACTTCTTTTATTTTTATTTTTTTTTTCTAGAAGATCGATGGATTTTTCCTATATACACTTGTATACATATTTTTTATTATTAATGATTACTGTAATCTTAATAAACAAAATATTTATATATTTATAGTGCAATGTGTCTTGACCTTTCATATCTTGATTATTCTAAAGAAGAATTGTGTCTCGTATTTTTGACATGGCAGGTTCATGTTTGTGTTTGTATTCATGTTCATGTGTCATACTTTGACGAACATTGCTGCAAAGAATAATGAAATGCAATCAAAATGACTCAAAAATCACAGTTTACGGGGTTATCATATATCTACCTATCTATTTATTTATTTATTTTTGATAAATTTGGCATCAACTGGAACCCAAACTTAAGACCTCACACAGCCCTGAAGAAGCTACGGCACCACTAGTCACCAGTGAAGCAACGGCTCATTGGTAATTTATATTATTTTTCGTTGCTGTTCCTTCACTTATAGAGATCATATTGAAAAGAAAATTATCTTAATTTTCTAGCAAGTTGCTTTGTGTACATCTTATTAGGCTACGCATCTCTGTTAAAATGAAAGGTAGCCATCTAATTGAGGATTTTTACTAAAAGATTAACCTCAAAAAACCAAATATATGAGTCTAGATTTGAATAGATTTCTTTATTTTATTTATTTTTTTTTTTTTTAAAACGATTACTTCAAAACCAGTAGGGAACCAAGAATCTGGTAAAGAATGACTATAACAGATCATCAACCTAAAATGATTTAAATATGCTGTCTTCATTAATTGAACTTTGAACTCCACATGAGAGTGGCATGGCATAGCATAAGAACCGAAATTGTTTAACCACACTTTTGCCATGTGTCCCATCAATTGATGCCTAATGCATATCAACAAATCCACATCGAGCCGTTTGAAACAATTCTCAACAGGGCAAGGAAAAAGACCACCAGGACTGCCATCGTTGAGGATGAAATGCTCATCCTCTAAAGTGGAAAGTGTTTGTTGGGGAAAGTGTGCGTATTTGTTGTGGAAAGTGTTCATAACAAGCATTCACGATATGAAATGAACATTACTTTGCAATCTGTCTGAATTTCTTGAAATTCAATTGCGATGTGTAACGTGAATGAAGCAATGTAAATATTAAGAGGAAAAAACATTAACATACTCATTTCCAGACAATTAGTTGCTTGACGTTTCCAATTTGCGAGTAGTAAATTGGTTAATTTTAAAGTTCAAGTCGCAAAATGACTAATAATGCCCAAATTCAAGGGAGAAAATATGCACTAGGCCTATTTATTTAAGAAAAGTTGTCATCTTAATGTTGCCACATTCCATTTTAATTTTTTCCATCTCTATTTGACACAAACAACATACTCTAATTTCTTTTGTCTCCTTTTGAAAAAAAAAAAAAAAAAAAAAAAAAAGGCCTATGTATTTAAGAAAAGTTGTCATCTTAATGTTGCCACATTCCATTTTAATTTTTTCCAGCTCTATTTGACACAAACAACATACTCTAATTTCTTTTGTCTCCTTTTGCAAAAAAAAAAAAAAATTCCTCACTCCTTCCCTTTGCCCAACAACAATTTGTCAGTGTTTTTAATTCAATAAGTGTTTTTAATTCAATAAATTAAATTCATTATCCTATCAATATTATCATTTTCTCATGAAACTACATCTATATCCCACATGAAAAATTTTCAAAAAACTAGTAAAATATATTAGGTACATATTATATATTCTCTGGGCAAAAAAAAAAAAGAAAAAAAGGTACATAATATATATTCATTATAAAGACATTTAACCCAATGCAATGCACTCAATTGGCAAAAAGACGAGCAAATAAAGAAAAAAAGAAAGAAAAAGTGGGGCAAACACACGTGATATGAGGATAAGAATGGATAATGATTCCATTTCAAGAATCAATGCCCAGGCAGTAGGGGTAACGAAATTTATTTCTTTTGCATTTTTGGGTTTGACTGCTGCGAAATTTCAAGGAAACTCCCTGGCTAGCTATTGATTGACGTTTAAAGCTGAGCCGGATTATTTTCCAGCGACCATGTACAACATGAAACTTTTGTTAATTTTGGCCTATTTAAATGAAAAACAAATACTGTAATGGTTTTGTTGAGCTGTCAAAAAAGAATTAAATTAGATTTATTAAATTTTAAACAGTTAGCCTGATAAAATATGAAAAATTGTAATTTTAGAGAAACTAATTTTATTTGTTTATATAAATTAATATATTATATATTAAAATTTTCAAAAATTAGGAAGGTCATGCCCCTCCGCCATCTAGCTCCCTCATTGGCTAAAAGTCAAAAAGAAAAGGAGGGTTAGGATCAAGCAATGGGCACCATAGGTGCCATTGTTTATCCACCACAGAAAAAAAAAAAAAATGGACACATCCATCGAACCGATGGCTACGTATTCTCAGGTCAGCTGTGATGTGACGGCACAACGTTTGGAGAAAAGAAAAAGCTCTCCAGAGCTTTGTTCATCAAAAACAAAGCTATTAGAATTTAGATAATAGAGAAGAGACGTCTGCTAACATGCGCATGCTCTTAGCTGTATAGCTATTATCAACCTCCCTCGCTCTCTCTCTCTCTCTCTCTCTCTCTCTCTATATATATATATATATATATATATATATAGTTTGTTTCCCTAGAAAAAAATAACAAAAAGGTCAAAATCCGTTAGATTGTCAGGCGAGCGAAAGTTGCTTTTATCTATTTTTCCAAATGTTTAGAAAGTGGCTTCTGTTTGGGCAAATAGAAAACAGAAGAAAAGAAAGAAAAAAAAACTAGTCAAGGTATAGAAAATTCTAAAAATTCTAAATGCATTATTTTGAAAATCTAAAAAAAAAATCAGATTATAAAAACTAAAAAAAAAAAAAAGACAAAACCTGGATGCTTCGTTTTTTCTTCTCAGCTTCAGATCGTTTGACGAGATCAGCAACCATACGGAACCTCCGGCGAGGATTTTTGACGATGGTTACGGCTTTTCTCCATCTTCTCAAAGCTTCCTCCGACGAATTCTTGTGGTCCAGTTCAAAGTCCTTTAAAAGGTGCTCCATTTTCTCTATCACTGTGAGTTTGGGAAGCTGAAGCCTAATTTCGAGATATGGAGTCGTGGGAAAAGGGAGCGGGAGGGTTTGTTTGTATTTAGAGAAGGGTTTTGATTGTATTGGACAAGAGATTAAGGTGGAATTTATATAATTTATTCCGGACACGTGCCATTGGCAAATTATTCAGTTCGAATAGGTGCAGACACGTTTTTACTGAAAAGGCCTGTACCCACTGTCTAATAATTAATTTTTAATTAATAGTAATAAAAATTTAAATTTTAAGAAAACAAAATAATTTTTTTTGCCAAAGAAAACAAAATAAATTTAAAAACAATATTTTTTTAAATAACATTAAAAAAATTTTAAAACCCATATTTCATTGACATATAATTTTTTATACATCGGAAATTTTGTATGATAAGATATGATATTAAGAACTTTTTATATTTTTAAATTTATTTTCCTCTCTTAAAAACATTTTTAAAATTTTATAATTAACTAAACCAAATTTTAATTCGAGGAAGAGTCTACGGTATTAGTGAAATTTTTAAGACTTCATAGATAAATTTACCTTGAACTTTGTCTTATTTACAATTATACTTTTTCTTCTTTTTTTTTTTTTTTTTTTTGTCAATTTTACTCTAATTTCTAAATTTAGTTCTATCTACTCTAAATTAATTATTATAAAAAATTTATTAATTAAAAATCAAAAAATTAAATTGATTTTTAAACTTATTATACCATATTGTTAATTTAAGATTAAATTTAAATTAAAGTTAATTGAATTCTTTAGCTCTGTAAATTTTATTCATTAAGTCATTAATTTTATTATTAGTAATTTATCAAATTTGCAAAGTTAAAAAAATCTAATTAATTTCTATCAAAATTTAAAAATTAAATTGATAATATGATATAACAATCTTTAATGTCATGAAAATATTATTATTATTATTATTATTATTATTATTATTATTATTAATTAATTAATTAAACTGTAGGTTAGAATTGTAATTAGAATTTTAAATTAAAGTACAACTGACATAAAATAAAAGAAAATTGATGCGCTCAGAATGAATTCCAATCTCAAGTATATTGCTAAACAATTTTTAAATATTTGCAAGGCGAAAAATTAGAGGGGTCAAGTGATATGGTTAGGGGATCACTCTGATACTTAAATTAGTAAAATTATAATTTATGGAGAGTATGTGAATTATATAGTTTAAAGTTAAAAGTTACCTAAGTTACATAGATTTAAGGGTTATTTATAGTGATATCTTATGATATAAATTCTCATTATGAGAGGATTTACTTGCTGCAATATCTTACTTGTAAATGGATTTTCCATAATTATAATATAATAGGAAATATACTCTTTGTTTTCAGAGTCCTAAAAGGACTGATCCTCTTGTGTGGGATTACCAATTCAAGTAATAATGCGTCATATGTCCCCACTAGTTTCGAGTCAAAGACTCGGAATCACTTCAATTTGTAGAGATCTTATCATAAGGCGAACCTTCAACAAAACAATTTTATTGATAATTCATTTTCTGAAAATATTTATGGCATTATTTTCATTGCTTTATAATTACTTTGAAATTTTGAAAAGATGGCTACACAAGTACTTAGGGATGGCAATGGGATGGGGAATCCCCATTCTCCATGGGGATTTGCCCGGAACGGGACAGGGATTCCCCGATTTTTACTTCCATAAGAACAGAAATGGGGGATATTTCTTTTCCATTAGTGGAGATGGGGCAGGGATGGGGAGTGTATTCCCCACCCCACAAGGATCCCTGCCCCGTAAGGACCCGATATTATGTTTACATAATTATTCTTAATATTAAAATATATATTACTTGATTAGCTTTATACATATATATATAAGAGTTTTGAATTTTGTCACTCATTATTTATAATTCTTTCACATCATGATAATTTTGAAGAATTTTAGATTGGATTTATTCATTTCTTCATACTTTGTATGTTTGAACTTATTAATATTTTTTATGTTAATTTATTCTTAATTTTTTACCAATTATTTATGAATTTTATAAATTTATATATATATATGTGTGTGTGTGTGTGTATACATATACACATATATATAGATATATGTATACATATCTATATACATATACATAGATGTATACATATATATATGTGTATATATATATACATATATATAGATATATGTATACATATCTATATACATATCCATATATGCATATATATCTATATACATATACATAGATGTGTATATACATATACATAGATGTGTATATATATATATATATATATATATATATATATATATATATATATATATATATATATATATATATATATATATATATATATATATATATATATATATATATATATATATATATATATATATATATATATATATATATATATATATATATATATATATATATATATATATATATATATATATATATATTACTTATTAATATATATAGTGTATATACTAATAAGTTTTAATTTAAATATATTGGAATCAATTTAAGCATAATTAAAATCTAAAATTTAAATTACTATATATTATATTCCACTATCTAAAAGTATATAAAATTAAAAGGATATAAAATAAAATAAATTTTTTAAGTGGGGAACGGAGATTCCCATGGGGACAGGGATCCCCACAGGGATGGGGATGGGAATTAAATAGTCCCCACATGTGAGACGGGGATGGAGATGGGGATAGGAATTCCCCGCTGAAATAGGGATGGGGATTGGAGATAGTACCCCGCCCTCGTCCTGCCCCATTGCCATCCCTACAAGTACTTTTTTGTGCCACATACCTTAGGGAAAAACTCCCTTTGGTTACATCTTATAAATAGGGTCTTCAAACCTTACATAGGTTTTTAAGATTTTTCGCTACTGCTATTTCTTTCTCCGCTTCCTTTTCTCCCTGCTACCATTTCCCTCTTGATCTTCTTTATTCCCTTTTTTCCTTCTTCTTTTTCTAGAGATTTTCATCTTCCCTAGTGATTCCCTAGCTATCGAACAATTTACTTTGATGTTTATTTACTCGATTGCCGTTCCCATTCTCAACTATTTCATTAGTAAGGGCCTTTGACATCCTTCTATTAGTTCCGAGTCAAAGGCTTAGAATCTATTTTTATTCTCGGAGATGCAAATCCTCCCCTTTATTTTCCGACCTCTTTATCTTTGCATTTCATGTATGATTTATTTTTCAAGTTTTGACGTATCTGATGATTTTGATATAGTTCTTTCGTAAATATTTGTAGGATATTTTAGGGGTTACGAGTGAAATTGTGGGTCACCAGTTCCTACAACTTCATAACTTGAACTTTGAAGGTCTTGGGCACGTTCTTTACTCACTTATCCCAAAGTCTTTATTAATTTAAAGGTCTTGAGGGAACCAATAGTCCACTTATTCTTATTACTTTTGTTTTAGACGAACTTCTTATCTTGCTTATTTCATAAAGACTTGATTGATATTTTTAGAGAATCTTAGGTGAACTTTCACCTATCTGATGGAGACTTACAACCTTTGATCATTTTTTTTGATAATCTTGGGTGAACTAATAGTTCACCTATTCCACGCAAAATTTCTTTCTTCATTAGGAATATTGAGTTTAGGTCACTATCTTTTGGCAATTTTCATTTCTTTGTAGGGAATCTTGGGTGAACTTTTTATAGGTTGCCTATCTCATGGCAATTTTACTTTCTTAGAGAATTTTAGGTGCCTCTTAGGGTTCACCTATTATGTGGTGATCTTCAACAACTTAGGAAATCTTAGGTGCCCCTTAGGGCACGCTTATCTCGTAGCGATCTTCAATAACTTAGGGAATCTTAGGCGCCCATTAGGGTATGCCTATCATGTGGCAATTTTCAACAACTTAGGGAACCTCAAGCGCTCCTTAAGGTATGCCTACCCAATGGCGATTATCAAAAGCTCAAGGAATCTTAGGCGCCCCTTAAGGTATGCCTATCCCATGGCAATCTTTAACAACTTAGGGATACTTGGGTGCCCCTTGGGGTACTCCTAATCTATGGTGATTTTCAACAACTTGAGGAATCTTGGGCACCTCTTAGGATACGCTTATCTCATGGCGATCTTGAAAACTTAGGAAATCTTGGGCGCCCTTTAGGATACACCTATCATATGGTGAATATCAATGGAGAGCTATTTTGGCGATTTTTTATGGTGGTGCTGAATCTCTTGATGATTTTTTATATTAAGTTTGAATATCATAATTGACTTCATGATATTTAGTCTCCTTACCCAATATATGCATATTGGTCCACAAAACTATTATTGATATTGGAAAAAAGTGTAAAGATATAGTAGCATCATATTTTCAATCAATTGAATTCATATAATTAAGAAAGAATGAATTAATACATATATAAAGAAGAATTTCTTTTTTTATTTTTCTCATTAGATGATTAGAATATTTTTTGATTAATTTACATATCCATCAAAATTAAGATGAGTTTAATGAATAACACCATACTATGTACATTTACTATGTATATAAAAAATCATTGATCTCATAAATTAAAATATTTAAAAATTATATTTAAATATCAATCCCAAGAATTAAATTAACATGATCAATAAAAATAAATTATCTAATTATGTTAACTAAAACGAATTTTGATAAATTTAACCCTAATGAAAATAATTTTTATTATTTTATTTGAGCTAAATGAAGCAAAAAGACACTTAGTTCAAATAATAATTCCAAAGTGGAAAGAAAGAGAGAGATAAAATAATTAATGGAGCAACAAGTTGATCGCAAACTTATAAATGTAGTTGATCAACAACTGGTTACTAATCATGGGAATTAAAATTAATTTCCTTGAGTTGAATGGTAAGGGTAAGCTAGGAAATTTGCTGGATTATTATATTACAAGTATATGATTATCGCACATAGAAGCTCGGAGGTCCAAGCTATATATTACAAAATTTAAAAGTGAAGTGATAAGTTGAATGCTCTCACTATTGCTTATACTAAGATTAATAATGTCTATGTAAATATTTGTTGGATTGGTTTAATCGAATGGAAGGTATTTTTAATTACTTTAATATTGTGGAGGAGGAAGAGAAAGTCAGCATGGCTCTTAATTGTTTACAGGCATGTGGTAATACATTGTGCCACAATGTTGATCCAGTTACTGTTTCCGATTAGGCATTGCTTCGACGTTTATTGAAGGAAAAATTTATTCCCCCTCACTATGAAAGGGAATTATACTTAAAATTGTGTGCTTTCACTCAAGGGAATAAGTCAGTTGATACAGACACTAGGGAATTTCATAAATTAGTTGCTCGTTGTAATTTTGAGGAGAAAATTCAACAATGCTTTTGTTGTGGTATCCCTCTCACATGGAGGGACCCACACATGTTTGAAGAAAACAAAAAAAAAAAGGAGTCAAAATTCAGTGGCTTAATTTGTTGAAGAATTTTAGGAAATAATTCCTAAAAGGGGAGTGATAAAATAGTAAGAGAAAAATATTTTTGAGGTATTTTTGGGAAACATTTGAGTGTTACTATTTTGGATTTATCTCAAATTGTTGTATCGTCTCTCTCTCTTATACCCATTAATTTTATTAGTGGAAGAAATATTATTCAGAGTTTGTCCCATGAATGTAGCACAAAATAAAGGTTGAACCACGTTAAATTACTAGTATCATTATTGTTCCGCATTTATCTTATTAATTATACCCGTTGTGCCCAACAAGTGGTATCAGAGCTATTGGTTTTAATTTTTCTTGAAAAATAAAAGTATGCTCTGTGGTTGCAGTTTAAATTGGCCTTCCACATCAGAAAAATTTTTCTTGAAAAATTATTACTGTAAATAGTACTATGAGGTACGGTACAATTTGCCATTATTCACCGATATTGATATTGTTCACGCATATCAGAATATAATTGGAAATAAGTTTAGTAGTGTGAAAACACATGTTTAGAAAAAATTCTGGCTAAGGAGAGACTTGGTATTTAAGTGTGTCCATTGTGACCCACATCTCTTTCTTGAAAATTTACCTGGTATGTTGTTCACTGACTATGGTCAATGTTTCAGTTTATAGTATTGTTTATGTGATAAAAGAAATAGTGGGCCAGAAGATAGATATTGAGAAATTTAATGGCAACAATAATTGGATGAAGGATATTCTCATTCAATAGAAGGTACATAAGGCATTGCTGGGAAAGGAAAAGAAGGCAGCAACTGTTATTGAAAATAGTGGGAGGAGATAGATGAGATTGCCAATACAATCTTTTTAAATCTCTTAGACAATGTCTTGCAAAATATTGAATCAAAAAATTCCAAGACTGCAAAAGAAACTTAGGAGACCCTGAAAAACATGTGCATGTCAAAGAACCTTGCCAATAAGTTCTATTTGTGGAAGGAGCTATATCAAATAAGGAAGGAAGAAAATGTGAGCATGATACAACATGTCAGTAATTTCAATAGTAAGCTTTCTCACTTATCAAGATTTAGCGTGAATTTTGGTGATGAAGAGAAAGATGTGATGCTCTTAGCAACACTTCCTTTATCATATCATCTCACAACAATTTTGACTTACGCAAAAGACAAGATGGAGTTTGAAGTTGTTGTAGAAGCCCTGTTGTCATATGAAAAACAAAATAGGGAAAGAGATTCAAAAGCACAAGCCTTTATCATAAAGTCTAGAGGAAGGAGACAATATAAAGAACAGACACTTAGAGGCAAGAGCAAAGGCAAATTAAACAAATATGCTAATGTTGAATGCCATCACTGTAAAAGGAAGGATCACATCAAGAAATTCTGCTGGGTGTTCAAGAAGGAACAAGAAATAAACAAAGGCAAAGCAGTGAAGAAAGATGATAGCAGTGATGATGAGTAGACGAATATCATAGATGAGTTCAATGTCTTTTATAATGAAGATATTGTTAATCTTGCATCTGGCAAGACCAGCTAAGTGATTGATAGTGGTGCTTCCATTCACGCTACATCGTATAGAAAATTCTTCCCATCATACACACTTGGAGACTTTGGTGTTGTTAGGATGGGAAATAAAGGCCTGTCAAAGGTTGTTGGGAGAGGAGATGTTTGCTTGGAAATAGAGAATGGAACCAAACTATTTCTAAAGGATGTGAGGCATATTCTAGATATACGGCTGAATCTGATTTTAGTAGGTAGACTAGATAATGAAGGTTTCTACAACACCTTCATGAATGGTTGATGGAAACTCACTAAAAGTTCCTTGGTGGTGGCCAAAGATAAAAAGTGCACATCACTTTTATGTGATGAATGCAAAGCTCTCCAACGACAGTGTGAATGCTCTAAAGAAAGATAATACAGTTGAGTTATGGCATAAGAGACTAGGTCACATAAGTGAAAAGGGGATGACTTATTTGGTCAAGAAAAATGTGCTATCTGGGATAAAGTAAGTGCATTTTGATAAATGCACAAATTGTTTAACAGGAAAGCAAAATAGAATTGCTTTCAAGAGTTCTCCTCCTTCCAAAATGAAGAATGTGTTGGATCTGATACATTCAGATCTATGTGGACCAATGCTAAAGTCACTTGGTAGTGCTCAATACTTTGTGGCTTTCATTGATTATCATTCTCGGAAGACATGGATATATACCTTGAAGATGAAATATCAGGTGTTAGATGTCTTTAAGCAGTTTCGTGCCGTAGTTTAGAGATAGACTAGAAAGAAATTGAAGTGCATCTAGACAGACAATGGTAGAGAATACACTGGATCATTTCATGCTTACTGTAAAGAGCATCATATTTCGTATCAAAGGACACCTCTAAAGTCGCCACAGTTGAATGGTTTAGCTGAGAGGATGAATAAAACTTTGATGGAGAGAGTAAGATGTTTACTCTCACATGCAAAGTTACCTAAGATGTTTTAGGGTGAAGTTCTTCAGACAGCTGCATATGTGTTGAATCGCTCAACTTGTGTCCCTCTCAAAAATGTTGTCTCAAAGAGTGTTTGGTCAGGAAAGAATGTTTCCTATGATCATCTGCAGGTGTTTGGTTGTAAAGCATTTATTCATATCCCCATGTATGAGAGATTCAAGCTTAACGCCAAGACAAGACCGTGTATCTTTATTGGCTATGGTCAAGATCAATTTGGCTATAGATTTTATGATTCGGTTAAGAAGAGACTTGTCAAGAGCCGTGATGCTGTATTTATTGAAGATGAGACCATTAAAAATATTGACAAAATAGAGAAAGATGTTCCTGATTCTGATGGTGACTCATAAAATTTGGAATTAATTCATCCAATACCGGTGCCAAGAGAGGTTAGAGATGAAGACCAGGTTTATCCACTTGGCAAAGATGATGCTCCCATAGAAGTTAGTGCTAAGAATGATGAAGATGAATTGAATAATGATAATAATGATGACATTCATCATCAACCACTAGTGCCTATGGCTTCCCCAGTTCCATTGAGGAGAAGTGATGGAAGAAGACAGCCTTCTATCAAATATTTAGCAAATGAGTATGTGTTGCTGATTGACGAGGAAGAACCAGAAAGCTTTGAAAAAGCTATAGATAATGAACACAAAAAGAAGTGGATCGCAGCCATGCAAGATGAGATGAAGTCCTTGCATGAGAATAAAATATTTGAGCTGGTGAAGTTGCCTAAAGGCAAAAGAGCCTTGAAAAATAAATGGGAGTTCAGGGTCAATCATGAAGAACACAGTTCCAGTCCATGAAATAAAGCCAAACTGGTTGTTAAGGGATTCAGTCAAACAAAAGGAGTTGACTTTGATGAGATTTTCTCACCAATTGTGAAAATGACATCCATTTGTATAGTGTTGGGGTTAGCAGCAAGTCTTGACTTGGAAGTTGAGCAAATGGATGTCAAATAGCCTTCCTATATGGTGATTTGGAAGAAGAGATATACATGGAGCAACCAGAGAGTTTCAGAGAAAGAGGAAAAGAGAATTATGTCTGCAAGTTAAAGAAAAGCCTATACGACTTAAAACAAGCACCAAGATAATGGTACAAGAAGTTTGAGTTTGTTATAGGGGAGCAAGGCTATAAGAAGACTACTTTAGACCATTTTGTTTTTATGTAAAAATTCTCAGATATCGATCATTAGACAGAATATTTCTAGAATCAACAACTTGAAATAGCAGTTGAGTAAGTCTTTTGCCATGAAAGACTTGGGGCCACCAAATCAGATTCTTGGCATGAGTATTATCAGAGACAGAAGCGCCAAGAGATTGTGGTTGTCACAGGAGAAGTACATTGAGAAAGTACTTCAAAGATTTAATATGGACAAGGCTAAAGCAATTAGTTGTCCTCTTGCTAATTACTTTAAGCTAAGTTCTAAGCAGAGCCCTTCTACAGACAAAGTGAAGGAAGAGATGGAAAATGTTCCATATGCTTTAGCTGTTAGAAGTCTGATGTATGCCATGGTTTGCACACGACTCAATATCGCTTACGCAGTTAGATTTGTGAGTAGATTCCTTTCAAATCCTAGAAAAGAACGCTAGGCTGCAGTGAAATGGATTTTCAGGTATCTTCAAGGTACTTCCAAAATATACCTATATTTTGGAAATGACAGACCTATGTTAGCTGGATATACAGATGCATGTAAGGTTGATGATGTGGATTCTAGAAAATCCACTTCAAGTTACCTAATTACCTTTGCAGGGGGAGCTGTGGTATGGCAGTCAAAATTACAAAAGTGTGTTGCATTGTCCATTACTGAAGCTGAATTTATTGCAGCAACTGAAGCTTATAAAGAGTTGCTATGGATGAAGAAGTTCTTGAAAGAACTTGAGTTGCAGTAAGACAATTACCAATTATTTTGTGATAGTCAAAGTGCTATCCATCTTGGAAAGAATGCCTCCTTTCATTCCATATCAAAACACATTGATGTGAGATATCATTGGATTAGAGATGTAATCGATAAGAAGCTACTACAACTTAAAAAGCTCCATACAGAGGAAAATGGGTCTGACATGATAATGAAGATTCTATCAAGGCCATACTTTGAGTATTGTCAGAAGGCTATAGGGATGGTGGAGCTCTCCATGTGATTGGGAGGGAGAGATTTGTTGTGGTGTTCCTCTCTCATGGACAGAACCACGCATGTTTGAAGAAAAAAAAAAGGGGAGTCAAAATTTGGTACCTTAATTGGTTGAAGAATAGTAACTTTGCATGGCTATAAATAGCATACAAATGGAAGGCCAAGAACACACAACACACTTGCATAAATTTGCAAGAGAAGAAGAAGAAAGATAGAGTTCTTTGAGAGTTTTAGGAAATAATTGCTAAAAGAGAAGTGACAAAATAGTGAGAGAAAAATATTTGTTGGGTATTTTTGGGAAACACTTGAGTGCCACTATTTTGGGTTTATCTCAAATTGTTGTATTGTCTCTCTCTCTCTTTTACCTATTAATTTTATTAACAGAAGAAATATTATTCAGAGTTTGTCCCATAGATGTAACCAAAAATAAAGGGTGAACTACGTTAAATTGCTAATGTCATTATTGTTCCGCATTTATCTTATTGATTATACTTGTTGTGCCCAACAGCTTTCACTAGATATATTAGTGGACTTAATTATGATATTAGAATTAATCTGAAAAATAAAGATTTTCCTAATAAAGTTCAAGCTGCAACCTATGCAAAGGAAGTTGAGAAGAAAATTTTAAAGAGGAAAAAAGATTGGAAGAAAAAAGAATTAATGGTAGCTTAGTGTCAATCACAAGTTTATTTATTTTTTATTTTTTTGCTAGCTACAACATATATATGCACTTTAAAATTAAAGAGTATCATTGGGTATGCTCTAACCTGTGTTGGTAAAAAATGACCTACTGATGACTTATAAAAGCGAGTCATTTTTTAAGTTTACTAGTATACCAAATTTACCATAGAATGAACCTTAAATTGAACTAGAAATTGTTAAGCAAGCAATGAACTTTTTTTAGGGGAAAAAAAAAAGAATGTGTTGGTGAAAATTTTGGAAAAAAACTAGCGTGCCATGCGTATGAAATACATGAACCAAATTCGTGCACCTTTAAACTTCTAAAATCAGAGTGATTGTGAATTCTTGAGGTTATTTACCACAATTCCCTTGAATTGAGCAATGCACCAATTAAATTGAATTAAAGAGTTAAAGGTGTTTGAAATTAAAGAAGCAATATTGGAATGAAATTAAGCTTTAAATGACAATAATTGAAATTTGCATTGAAAGTGAATATTGAAAAAGATTTGAAAATGGAAATATTAATGGAACACAAATGCTGGGGAATTAAAAGTATGAACAAAGAAAATTGCTTGAATCCAGTAAAATGTTTGAGAAAATCTATAATTTTGGGCTAGTTTGTTGTGTTGATTGTCCGTCCTTTGATTGATTCCCTATCCTCTTTTTATTTCTTCAAGTAACCACCCACTTTCCATTGAGTAATGGTTATACCTTCCACAGCCACTTCTATCTCTTCAATTCCCCACTATCCAATTCCACCATTTTAATTTAAATTCTATAATTGTATAATTAATGGGCTGGGCTGCTTACTAGGCTACAAAATTTAGGCACAAACAATTACCCCTCTTATATATGTTTTGGCCTAAAGGCCCAAATCCATATATAAGAGTTAACCCCCCTTCATTCCTTCTATTATCCAATATACCTAGGCCCAAAATCCAATTTTCTTTAGGTAATGAGTGGTGGTGGAGGAGAGAAAACAAGAAAAAAGAGTCAGAGCTGACTAGTTTATTAATAATTTTAATTAATTAATCCATCAATCCATTCATTTCATCACATTAATTAGTTAATTAATCATTTTAATTAATTAATTAATTTTTCAATCAATCTAATCATCCGATCGTAGTAAAACCCTTCGCCCGTCAAAAGCAAAGGTATCAACCTTTTTCCCTCACTTTCAAAACACCTAAACCAAAATTAATCTTATCAACTCCTAAACCCCTCTACTTAATCGTGGAATGAACTATGTGAGTTTTGATCCCCATTCAATGGAGTACGTAGGCACATTTGGAATGTAAATCCAAATCCCAATCAATCTCTTTTCTCCTTTTAATTAATGTAATTTATGAATATTTTATTTTAATTTTTGCACTCATATCATACCCATGCATTAATCATGATATTGTCATATAATATTTGTCATCCATGAAATTAATTTTTCAAAGTCAAATTAAATTTAAGAGCCAAATTTAGATTATTAAACCAAAAGCCTAGCCCTCAAGCTCAACTTGTTTCGAAGACTAGTGATTTTTATTCTTGGGTAAATTAATTGCAAGATTAATAAATTGGAGTCAATTTGAATTTTTTCCTTAATGTTTTCCCAACTAAATAAAATGAAGGTGGCGACTGCCAAAACCATTTTCAAAATCAATCAAATTCAAATATGAGAGTTCCATCGTGAGTTTAAACTTGAATGAGCATTCTGATTCCCTCTAGTGGATTATGCTGGTGCTCGGACGAGACCTCACAATGGTGATTGTGAATTCCTGAGGTTCTTTACCACAATTCCCTTGAATTGAGCAATGCATCAATAAAATTGAACTGGAGAGCTAAAGGTGTTTGAAATTAAAGAAGCAAGATTGGAATGAAATTGAGTTTTGAATGACAGTAATTGAAATTTGCATTGAAAGTGAATATCGACAAGGACTTGAAAATGGAAATATTAACAAAAAATAAATGTTGGGGAATTAAAAGTATGAACAAAGAAAATTGCTTGAATCCAGTAAAATGTTTGAGAAAATTTGTAATTTTGGGCTAGTTTGTTGTGTTGATTGTCCGTCCTTTGATTGATTCCCTATCCTCTTTTTATTTCTTTAGGTAACCATCCACTTTCCATTGAGTAACGGTTATACCTTCCACAATTACTTCTATCTCTTCAACTCCCTACTATCCACTTCCACCGTTTTAATTTAAATTTTGTAATTTTATAATTAATGGGTTGGGCTGCTTACTGGGTTATAAAATTTAGGCACAAACAGAGTGCTTATGCACACACACTCAAATTACGCACAATAATTTGTATTTAATGTAATTAAATAAATAACTATCTACTTCCAACAAAATAAATTATGAATATTTAATTTTATTTAATACAATAAGATACTCCCTCCGTTCCGAAAAGGTTGCCCACTATTCCTTTTTAGGATGTCCCAAAATACTTACCCACTTTAAAAATAGATAGAAATATTTATTTATTTTATCCTTATTAATCAACAAATGTGTATTTTCAAAATTAATGATAAAGGTAGTAATAAATGAGTATATGCAAGGTTATAAATGAAAAAATATAATAAAATTTACGAGTTGACAAGCAATTAATAATATTTTCTTAAATTGTGTTAAAAAAGAAAGTGAACAATCTTTTTAGGATGGAGAGAGTATTAAATTATATTATCAAAATTTTCTTATGGAGACAAACATTTTTCCAATTAGGGAAGTTTTTATATAATTTATCAAAATATATATATAATTTTGTTATATAATTTATCAAATAATTTTTTAGAAGAATGTATTAGATAAAATTGATATTATATTAAAATTATACTCTATTACAAAATAAGAGTTCATAACAAATTTGCCATTTCAATTTTCTTTTTTGGCGTTTCAAATTAAGCTAAACCTAATTTTAAGGTTGGAATCAATTAGTAAAGTAAGTTTATTCTTCATATTATTGAACATGATTTAATTTTTGGGATTAATACTTAAGAAATAATTTCTAAATTTATAAATCAAGTGTGATTATTAGTAAAATTGAAGAAGAAAACAAAGTTGAAACTCAAAATAGAAAAGTACATAAGTTTCCATATTTGGGCTACAAGAATTGAGATGGGTTGCACCATAATGTAACTAAGATCCACATCGCATGAATAAAGGCAATGCTAAGAAAGAAAGTTTACAAGTTTGGGAAAAAAGTTGGGTAGGGAAAAAAGTGCAGGAAAAGAAAGGTGGGGAAAAGAATAGAAAAAGTGGGAAAATTTTTTTTTTCTATTATAAAATAAAGAACAACTATAGAGAATAAAGAGAATAAAAAAGAGAATAAATTTCTGTGTGTCAATTTCATTGATTGTAACATTTATTTATAGGTATAAAAGATTATAGAGATAGGAATAGAAATAGAGTTCTATTTACATATGAATATCTATCTATAGAAATAGTGATAGACATCCAATCATATGATATTACTCAAATATTATCATCAATATTATCACAATACTTCCCCTTGGATGTCTATTACAAAAAATATATCTCGTTAAAACCTTACTAAGAAAAATCCTGTGAGAAAAAATATTAGTGAAGAAAAAAAGTATATTATTCTTGTAGAACTTGCAACATAATACTACCTCATTAAAAACCTTGCTTGGAAAACCTTATGGGACAAAACCAAAACTAAGGGAAAAAGAGTATAGTGCACAAGAATCTCCCTCTCATGAATATGTGATTTATGAAAAAGCTCTCTTAGTTGGCACATGCCAATTTTATTCACCAACTTCTTAAATGTGATTATTAGGGAGTGCCTTTGTAAACAAATATGCCAAGTTGTCAAACCGTATACTTAATGATGTTTAAGAAATATCCCTATATAATAATTTATTTATAGTGCTCTCTTAAGATATTACTTGCGTCATGAATATTCCTTGTTAAAAATCTTACTAGAAAACCCAGTGGAAAAAAAGATAACTAAAAAAAGAGTACATTTTATATGTTATTTTGTCATTGCACAAATTGTCTCATTAAAATCTTTGTCCAAGAAAATCCTGTAAGACAAAAACTTGACTTTTTACACCACTTTAATATTTCTGAATAGGTGCAGAGTTATATCTAACTAGGAATTTTTTTTACAACTGTAATTTTAGGCCTGATGCAATTTGCAAGATATATGAGTGCTCCCATAGCACTTAAATATGATACTTCAAGACCAAATTAATAGTCCTTTGTTATCTTCTTTAGGTTTAAAAAGGGTCTCTCTTCACTTCCAATGAGCGGACCATCTATTTGTGCTTAAGGGAAAGGATTTTATCCATACAAAATTACTTAAATACCTTTTCCACATAAGTAGACTGGTGTATTAGGACTCCTTGATAATTGGTCTGTTGCCTGTAGACTGGTACATAATTTTATTTCCTTTAAATTTTCAATCTCGAACTCACTCTTCAAATAAAAACATACTTCTTTGAGTTCGTTAGGAGTCACAATGATATTTAAATCATTAATATATACTGCAATAATAACATTTACTATTCTATAGTCTTTTATGAATATAAATGGACATAATGTATTATTTACATATTTTTCTTTCAATAAGAATTTATTCAAACAATTAGATCACATGTCTGCATTACTTTAATGCGTACAAGAATTTTTACAATTTGATAAAATATATGTCACATATTTAATATGCATTCATTTCTAATATCTTTAGTTCTTCTGGGACTCTCATATAAATATTATTAATTTTCATAAGACATATAATAAACATTTTTTTAACTGTCATACTAATTAAGTAACAGCGCATGATAATTTTTATAATAAGAAAATTAGTTTTCTCATAGTTAATGATAGAATGAGTCTAACTATACTTTAATTGTCTCTTTCCATGATGATCAATTATGTTTATGCTAATATTCAGTTATACTTATAGATTTTGGATCCATATTTTCTCTTAAAACAACAAAAGCTACTATTGAGAAAAATTCATCGTCAATGATAATTGGATTTCTATCAATTCTTTCTCTTATATCACAAAAATAATTAAGATCTCATAGTTTTCATTTATATGATCATCAATTCCAGAAGCCATATCTAGATGATTTAATTATTCCGTTGTCTCAGTCGATATATCATAATTGGCTATAGCTTTTTAACTGAGATCTTCCTCTTCAGGAGGTTTCTATCTAGGAGATTTTATGAGTGACACTACTTTTCTTTTCTACGAATTTTTATCTTTAGTTCCAATTTACTGTCCACACTTCTAGCGTGTAATGAGATTGATTGATTTTCTATTTGCAATTGAAACTACAACCCCCTTTTGGGTTATTAGCAGCTGTAATATGAGACTTTGTCACTTTTTTAGCATCTATAAATGCATTTGGTAGTTAAGTTGCAATTTGTTACAATTGTGTTATTTTCTAGATTTCTTGTTCACTCTAACTTGTATGTAGATCAAAATTATTTAAAGGGTTTTCTGTGGATTTTTATTTTTAGTTCCAATTTACTATCTACACTTCTGGCATGAAGTGAGATTGATTGATTTTCTGTTTGCAATTGCAACTACAACCCCTTTTTGGGTTATTAGCAGCTGTACTATGAGACTTTGTCACTTTTTTAGCATCTATAAATGCATTTGGTAGTTAAGTTGCAATTAATTGTAACTGTGTTATTTTCTGAACTTCTTGTTCACTCTAACTTGTATGTAGATCAAAATTATTTAAAGAGTTTTCCTTCTAATAAATTTCTCGATATTCTTTAGCACTGCATGTGCTTTTCCTCCCCTAATATTAAGAAATGTGTCTCATTAAAATAAATTCTTAGTCTCTTTTATGGATCCATTGCCGCACATTGAGATAGTGATATTAATATATTCATGGCATAACTAAAAATTTGCAACTCATGTCCTTGTACAAGTTTCAAAGGAGAGTATGTATGATATATATAATGGCATTTATACCAAATTTTTAAGATTTAATTATTGAACTATAAGTTCAATGCTTGAACTGTAGGTTCAACGCAATATATTGTGCATGTATACTGTGGATAAAATAATAATGAAATAACTTATTATAATGCACAATTTGTAAAATCCTTAACTCATTATAATGCACAATTTGTAAAATCCTTACAAATTACTCCTTTAGGGAGTTTACATAAAATCACCAATATTGAGTTGTGTCCTCTCCATGAGTTGTTACTCTTTCAAAGTTTTCATGATTTACCAAATAATTTATAATATTCACTTTAGGGAATGCAGTTGTACTAGTAGGTATTGTTTGATGATTTCTCATTAGTAATTATTATTTGCAACCACTAGAAGACAAACAATATTTGTAATTTTTTTCACTTTTTATACTTCTACTATAAGAGTATGTAACTTTATCACCGCACAATTTTAATTATAAAATAATTTTAAACATAGTTGAATTATATTCTAAAATAGACTTTAAATCTTGTAAGCATAGATTTAGCCAATTATATTGAGGTTGTGGTAGTACCACATCTTTCAAGTGATCATATTTATCTTTAAAATTCTTATAAAGAATATAAAAATCATTAATAGTGAGATATTCAGCTTTTTCTCACTAAAATAATGTCTAGTGTGATCACAATTAAATTAGTTTTTTAAAGACTTATAGACAATATATTCAGTCCTTCAGGAACTGTAGAGAACACTAGTTTTTCGGGAACTGTAAAGATGACTCGTTCTTCAGGAATTGTAATTATTATTGGTTTTTCAGAAACTATAAATAATACTAGCTTCTTCAGGAATTATAATTTGAAATATAATGTTAGTTTTTCAGGAATTAAAATTTGATTAATATCAAATAATATCTCTATAAAAGAAATTACTAAGATAATAATAATTAGATGTAAAAGAAATTATAAATTGTTATTTGATAAAACGTTAAATCGTTGAAAGAAGAAAAATGATAATATATGTTAAAGAAAAAAAACAATTTCATGCAGCACAAAAAAAAAAAAAATGTTGGATTACATTAAAAAGAAAACAAAGACCGATTCGTCTTTGTTTATTTGATTTCATGGTTTTACCTTATCACTGTTTCCTATCTATAATCATTTTTTATGTTATTAAAATATAAAAAAATAATTCACATCCAAATAATAAAAAACGATTTCTTAGTTATATATATAAAAAAAAACGTATATGCAAAGTAAAAAAAAAAAAGTACATTTAATTTCATTGACACAGTAGAATAGATATATCTCAAACATATATGTATATTAAGCTATAGGTATATATTTTTTTGAGAACATATATGATTCATATATCATTTGAGATAAGAAAAAAAATACCTTGGGTAAAAATGGTAGAAAAAATTCATACTGATAACGTGTTATAAAATAAAAAATAATTATAGAAAACAAAAAAAAGAATAAATTTTTATGTGTTAATTTCATTGATTGTAACATATATTTATAGGTGTAAAAAGTTATAGAGATAAGAATAGAAATAAAGTTCTATTTACATAAGAATATCTATCTATAGAGATAGTGATAAACATCCAATCATATCATACTACTCAAATATTATCATCAATCTTATCACAATATTTTTCACCTTATTTGGAAAGTGGTGAAAAGTAAGGGAGTAAAAAGATAAGAAAAAATAAAATTACTATTATGCCCTTTTTTGCTTTAATTGAAAAATGAAAATAAGGTCAAAATTTTAATTTAATTTATAAATATAATTAAATAATTATTTTTCTCCTTCCATTCCCCTCAAATTTGAGGGGAAAAATTTTTGTATGCCCAAAGGAAAATTTCATTGTTCATGTTCTTTACCCTTTCCTTTCCCTAGATTTCCAAGCAAAGGAATCACATTTTTCAAAACTATTTTCGTTCTCCTCTCTTTCATTGCCTAGCTTTTCCTTACTTCCCTAACAAAGCATTAATAAGAGCCAAATAAAATTAGATTGTTAAGTGTCTCTATTGTCATATGACAGTTAAACTAATGTAAGCTTAGAATTTAATCACATTTAAGACTCTTTACTTCTTTTTATGAGATTTAGTTGAGTTTTTAAATAAAAATATTATGTTCTTTTAGATTTTTAAAAATCTCATAACTAAAGTTTTTTTGTTTTTAATTTATTGTTGATATATATTTTTTTAATTTATTGTTGATATTGAAGCAAATGGCCTTTGTTCAAATATATGATGAGGGTCAATTTATGATAAAAAAAATGGACCTTAATCATGTATGATTTATTTTTTTTCAAAAAAAATCTTTTTTTTTTCCCTCTCCAATGCAAACAAAGAAAAAATAACGGTCTATTTTTAACAGGTGCATTGTTTAATAAAAAAATTAAAAAGAAAAAAAACAGTACAACGGATTTTGCACTTTCAGCGTATAAAAGTTAAGTTTTGCAGCTGAGATTAGAATAAGAATAAAAAAAAGAAAGTCATGAGTAGAATCTTTATAGATGCGTGAACTTAAAAGGAGGATGCCAATGCCAGTCATGTCGTAGTCAACAAAAAAGCATATGTTGCAATTTCTTTTTATTTTTTTATTGATTTAATTTCGATTGCGATTGAAACTCGATGTGCTGTAAGACGACTTTCAATAACATTTTCTCAGCGCATACGTTATGTATTAGTATCTTTGAATTCATTATATATATATATATATATATATATAATTTCGATTATGGAATAAATTAGGGAATAAAAAAATAATATATAATTCAATTAAGTAGCCATTTTTGAAGTCATAAAAAGAAAATCCAATACTGAAATGAGAAAGTCAAATTAAATGCAAAAAGAGGATTCTCGTTATTTCTTTCTTTCTGCTTTTTCTCATTCAAAATAATAATGCATGAAACTTGGCGAAGGCTCTCCTAATAAATGAGAACAAGATAGATATATTTTAAAATATGTGGAATTAATAATTTATTTCCCCTATTCTATTTTATTCAAAACATATTTATTTTTTCACAAAATTTAGAAGTATATTAAATATTTCATCCTTTTTAAAAAATTATCCACTTTTTCTTCTCACACAATTTTAAAAAAAAATCATTGATTACTTGTTAGTTCATAAATTTTATTATATTTTTTCATTTATACTCTTGTATATATTTATTTATTTTTACCTTTATTATTAATTTTAAAAATACACACATTTTAATTAATAATGATAAAATAGACGAATAACTATATTTGTTTTTAAAGTGAGCAAGTGTTTTGGGACATCCTAAAAAGTAATTGTGTATAATATTTTTGGGACAGAGGGAGTAGTATGTTTTTTTAATACTCTTTATTAAATGCAATTAAATTTTGTTTTCTTAAAAGTTAAATTAATATTGAAGGATAAAATATATATAAAGAGTAAAAAAAATATTAAAAATAGAAATATGACATATATTTTGGGATATCCCAAAAAAATATTCTACACAAAATGAGAGGGAGGGAGTATTTGATAAGTGTTTATTTTTTGGAATGAACAAATTTTATTTATTTATTTTTTCATATTTGTCTCTCAAAATTTTTGTTTTTAACTCTCTAAGAACTTTTAAATTAGATTTTTAATTATTAATTTTCACTCCTCAACTAAAATCCTAAATTTGCCATAAAGAATGCTATAAAAATATGATTATATTATAAATGTTGTTTGCATCTTTACTAGGTAAGAAGTTTTTAATGAAGGAAAGATCATATCATACTTTAAACTTCTCATCTCTATGAGAAATAATTTAAGAAAAAATATTGTATGAAAAATAACTTAATTTCTGTTATGTTGTTGGTGATATTAAAAATTATTTTTTAATATACAAGACTATAAAATATTTAAATTTATAAAAATTTCTTATTGTTATGATAATATTTAAGTAGTGTAATAATATCTATCCTATTTTTATAGATAGATATTTTTATATAAATAGAACTCTATTTCTATTCATGTCTCTGTAATCTTTTACACTTATAAATATATGTTACAATTAATGAAGATGGACACAGAAATTTATTCTCTCTTCTATTCTCTCTTTTCTATATAATTGTTCTTTATTTAATAATATGTTATCAGCACCAATTGTTTTATAATATTATTCATAATTTTAGATAACTTATAATTTGCTATAATCCAACTAAGACGAAAAATTTGAAAAAAACAGGATTTAAGATTTATGGTAAACAATTTTTGTCTAATTAATTACTATTATTATTAATATTTATGAATCAAATACATTTTTGTAGAATTTTTTTTTTGAACAGATTATACCAAATTATATACAAATAGCAATTTTTTTTTAAAAAGAATGCCAAATCTTTTTTTTTTTTTTGAGATTTATAAAGAATTAATATACTATCTGATGATTAATTAATTAAATTCTAATTCCTGAAGAACTAGCACTATATTTTAAATTCTAGTTCCTAAAGAACTAACATTATATTTTAAATTCTAGTTACTAAAAAATTAGTATTCTTTATAGTTCTTAAAAAACTAATAATAATTACAATTCCTGAAAAACTAGTATTCTTCATAGTTCCTGGAGAACTAGTATTCTTCATAGTTCATGAAAAACAAATATTTTTTACAGTTCCTGAAAAACTAATATTGTTTATAGTTTATGAAAAACTAATATGATCTATAATTCCTAAAGAACTAATATTTTTTACAGTTCTTAAAGAACTAATCAAAATAAATAAATAAATATAAATTCCTGAAAAATTTATACCTTATATTCCTGAAGAACTAAGTATCTAAACTAGTATCCTAATTTGTAAAGAACTAATATTTTATATTCCTGAAGAACTGAATATATTGTCTATAAGTTTTTAAAAGACTAATTTAATTATAATCACACTAGACATTATTTAAGTGAGGAAAAGTTGAATATCTTACTATTAATGATCTTTATATTCTTTATAAGAGTTTTAAAGATAAATATGATCACTTGATAGATATGGTATTACCACAAGCTCAATATGATTGGCTAAATCTACATCTACAAGACTTGAAATCTATTTTAGAATATAATTCAACTATGTTTAAAATTACTTCTCAGCTGAAATTGTGCGGTGATAAAGTTACATACTCTTGTAGCAACAGTATAAAAAATAAAAAAAATTACAAATATTATTTTTCTTCTAGTGGTTGCAAAGAATAATTGCTAATGAAAAACAATCAAACAATGTCCACTAGTATAACTGCATTCCCTGAAATGAATGCTATAAATTATTTAGTAGATCATGAGAATTTTGAAAGAGTAACAACTCATATAGAGGACACAGCTCAATATTGGTGATTTTATGTAAACTCTATGAAGGAGTAATTTGTAAGGATTTTATAAGTTGTGCATTATAATGAGTTATTTCATTATTATTTTATCCCCAGTATACATGCACAACATATTACGTTGAGCCTGTAGTTTAAGCATTGAACTTATAGTTTAATAATTAAACCTTAAAGGTTTGGCATGAATGTCATTATGTATATCATACATACTCTCTTTTGAAACTTGTATAAGGATATGAGTCGCAAATTTTTAGTTGTGCCATGAATATATTAACATCACTATCTCAATATACGAAAATGGGTCCACAAAAGAGATTAATAATTTATTTTAATGAGACACATTTTTCGACATTAACGGGAGGAAAAACACATGCAGTGCTAAAGAATATCGAGAAATTTATTGGAAGGAAAACCCTTTAAACAATTTTGATTCATGTATAAGTTCAAAAAATAGCACAATTGTAACAAATTACAACTTAACTGCCAAATACATTTATAGATGTTAAAAGGGTGATAAAGTCTCATATTACATCTGTTAATACCCCAACAAAGGTTGTGGTTTCAATTGAAAATAAAAAATAATCAATTTCACTATTTGCTAGAAGCATGGATAGTAAATTGGAACTAAAAATAAAAATCCGTAGAAAAGAAAAGCAGCATCACTCATAAAATCCCCTGAAGAAGAATATCTCAGTCAAAGAGCTATAGCCAATTATGAGATACAGACTAAGATAACAGAACAATTAGATCCTCCAGATATGATTTTAGAGTTGATGATCATATAAATAAAAACTATGAAATCTTAATTATTTTTTTGATATAAGAGAAAGAGTTGATAGAAATTCAATTATTATCGACTGTGAATTTATCTCAATAGTAGCTCTTGTTGTTTGAAAAAAAAATATGAATCCAAAATTTATAAGTATAACTGAATATTAGGATAAACGTGATTGATCATCATAAAGGCAATTGAAGTAGAGCTAGACTCGTTCTATCATTAACTATGAGAAAACTAATTCTCTTATTATGAAAATGATCATGTTCCGATACTTTATTAGTATATATGACAGTTAAAGAAAGGTTTGATATACGCCTTATGAAAGCGATATTTATATAAGAGTCTTAGAAGGATCAAAGATATCATAAATGAATGTACATTAAATATATGATATATATTTTACCAAATTGCAAAAATCCTTGTATAGATTAAAGCAATATGGACATGTGGTGTAATTGTTTGAGTAAATTCTTATTAAAAGAAAGATATATGGATAATACATTATGTCTATTTATATTCATAAAAGACCATAGAATGAAAAATGTTATTATTATTGCTATATAAGTTGATGATTTAAATATCAGTGTGACTCCTAACGAACTCAAAGAAATATGTACCTATTTGAAGAGTAAGTTTGAGATGAAAAATTTAAAAGAAAAGAAATTTTGTATCGTTCTGTAGACTGATTATTAAGGAGTCTTAATATACTAGTCTACTGTGGAAAAGGTATTTAAGCAATTTTGTATGGAGAAATCTTTTTCCTTAAGCATACTAATAGGTAGTCCGCTCACTGGAAATGAAGATAGACCATTTTAGATCTAAAGAAGATAACAAAAAGCTATTTGGTCTTGAAGTACCATATATAAGTGCTATAGGGACAGTCATATATCTTGCAAATTACATCAGACCTGATATCGCATTTGCAAGAAAAATTTCTAGTTAGGTATAATTTTGCACCTACTAAGACGTATTACAGTGGTGTAAAATGTTATTTTCAATGTACTATTAATATTATGATCATATTTTGATTCAGATTTGAAATTGGTCTATAAATGAATGTTATTATTTATTTGATCTCTAATAATAGTAGATCTTATACTGACTATGTGTTCACTATGGTGGTATTGCAATTTTATAAAGGTTTTTATAGTTTTGAAGTACCTCACTAAAGATACTCCCATTATATTTTGAAAATAATATAATTTGCATTGCACAAATTAAAGGTGCGTATATCAAGAGTAAAGAAGTAGACACATAAACTTTAAATTTGCTCGAGTAACAATATAACATACTTATGTACTAAGTCTTTATCTAGTGTGGTATTTAAACGGTATTCATCGATTAGTATATACCATGTTAAAATCTGTTCTCATCAGGGGAAGCAAATTAGTATATGATTATACTCTTTTTCCTTAGACAAGTTTTTGTCCCACGGGGTTTTCTTGAAAAAAGGTTTTAATGAGGCAATCTGTATAATGACAAAATAGCGCATGAAATTTATTCTTTTCCTTAGCTATGTTTTTTCCCACTGAGTTTTTCTATCAAGGTTTTTAACGAGGCATATTCATGGGATAAGTAATATCTAAAGAGGGAATATTATAAATAAATTATTATATGTGGATATTATTATGCATACATTTATTCTCTCTTCTATATATATTTATTCTCTCTTTTCTCTATAATTGTTTTTTATTTTATAATATTTATATGAATTTAAATATTTTATTTATTATTTAATATAAGAAAAATAAAAAAAAAATAGTAAATTTTATCTGGCAGTGGTCTCTAATAATCGATATTTTTTTTTTGCCAATTAATCGATGATGATAGTTTTTGATGATTATTGATGGTAAAAACATAAATAAATAAACAAGTATTTATATATTTTCTTTAAAGATTTTTTTTTAATTTGTCAAAATTTAGAGAAAATTACGTTATTTTTTTAAAAGGGAAAGTCATTGTCATAAAAAATATTTAATTTTCTATTTATCATAAAAATATTTTTGCTGATTAATTATTTTTAAAACCCTAACTTAAGAAAAACAAAGGCCAAATATATAACATATACTTTGTATTTTTATTTTTATGCTACATATACAACTTGTTTCGTTGACATTTAAACCAGAATATACATGGAAATAAATGTTTAAAGTTTTAAAATTCTATTTAAAATTTATTTTTAAATAATTAAATATAATTTATTAATTAAGTTTATAATTATACTTAAAAATAAATTATATTAATAGAAATTAAATTAATTGAAACATAAAAAAGTTTAAATTATTTATGAATCAACATAAAAATAAAATTTTGTTCTAATAATTACCCTCTATTTTTAATTCCGGGGCAAGTGAAATGTGCCAATATATCACAATCAATTTTTAAATTATAACTAAACAATTTCAAAAAAATATATATTTTTTCAACTGAAATGATATAATATCATTATTGCTGAGCATTAAAACCATATGCAATTACAAAAGAGTCTAAATTGCTAAGAATATTTCAAAACTAATCAAGATTGTAACAAATATTTTTGATTTTAGAAAGCATTACCTGCAATTTTGTTGCAATTCCTGTCAATGAATTCAAAACTACAACAAATAAGATTTCTAACTAACAATTTAATATCCTCGATAATAGCACTAATAATCTTCCATAGAATCTCCTTATTACCATTTATACTGAAAATGATAATTAATGAGTCATATTTACAAATCACCCTATCTCATTTAAAGTTATTTGCATGTGTGACTGTGTCCCACATAACATAAGCTTCAGCCATAAAAAATGAATTATAGAAAATTCTTCTAACCTGGGTAGTCAAAATTTTGGTTCATGGAGTCTTGACCTCAAGGGTATGCACTACTCGATTATAACAAAACAAATTAACAATTTAGTTATTTTGATGAAAAGTTTTAATTGTTAATTTCATTCAAGTATTTATTCATTAAAAACTCGTTTTTTAGTTTTCTCAAATTGAACTAACGAAATAACTAAACTTTTATTAATTAATATGTAAATTATTGATGTACTAAAGATGAATTCTGATCTTTTGCATATTTATCAGGCGATCTTTAATACTTGCCAAGTAGAGAATTTAGAGAGTGTATGTGATATGCCTGAAAGATCATTTTAATACTTAAGTCAATAAATAATTTAGTTTAGAGAGTAAAGTATTTTTAAATGTTTGAAATGCATATCCTTTATATGGAGAAAAGAAGACCATTGATAGAGACGTCCCAAGCTGTAAATCATTTTTGAAACTAGAAAACCTATTCTTCCATACAGAAAATGACTTCAAGTGATTATGTTGAGAAGGATATGAATTTCTTGTTACCAAGAAGTACTGAGATTAAGAAATAGAATCGTAATGGTGAAATAACTTTCTGGTGAGGAGATCATTAAGGAGAAGATAGACAATGTCTATAAAATGGAATGATTCTTGCTTGAGCAGGCTCCTAGCTTGCATAGAATGATGGGTGAGCTCCTAATTCAGGTGTAGCGATTAGTTTAGATAAATATGTAATAATTATAATTTTTATTAGTAAAATATATCTGTTAATAAATATCCTAATATTTATAATATATAGTTAACATTACATAATTATATTTTTGTTGGTAATATATAAATAAAAATTACCTACCTATATTTGGTCTTGAATCTCTAACATTAGCGTAAGACTTCATTGGCACTTGTACATGGTATTCAACAATAGATTCATAAGGTGTTGAAAATGCGAGTACACTTGGCAGTGAAAAAGCAAGACGATGGGAATGCCAAGGCATTTTCAAAATTTGAGGACGTGTGAGACATGTTACCCCTGAAATTGTTGCGCTTGATTATATTTTGACCAAAAAATCAATTCATATGTTTCTTGGTTTTGGCATCACTATGTGCATGTGAAGCATGGAAAATTTAACTGTAGAAAATGAAAATATTGCATCACATTCACAAATTCAATATATATATATATATATATTGAATTTTTGAATTCGTGAATGTGATGCAACATTTCCATTTTCTATACTTAAATTTTCCATGCTTCACATGTACATAGTGATGGATATGTGCATGTGAAGCGTGGAAAATTTAACTGTAGAAAATGGAAATGTTGCATCACATTCACAAATTCAATATATATATATATATATATGGTCATTTTGTGCATTCAAGTTAATCAAGACCAAGAATAAGTGTGTTTTTATATTCTTACATTAACACGAAATATTAGTTGTGAATTTTTGGATGGCGGTAGTCGCTTTTAAAGTTTTTAAAATTTTTCTTTGAAAATTTTTATATATATTAAAAAATTATTTAAATTTATTGAGATATAATATTCATTCTTAAACTTTTTAAAATAATGTTATCTGCCAAAATTAAAAAATTAGATATGTCACTATTAAAATTATATAAAAATATCTTAATATTCAATTAAGTTGACGAAATATTTAAATGGAATATTATTATTACATTCAAATTTGATTTGACTCGTATTCAACCTCGATCTCTAAAATTAAATTGAATAGAAATTGAGAGCATTATTTGTAGCATTCAAATTAAAAAAGACCAATAACAAATGCATTTTTGTAGTTCTCCAATAACAGGAGATGGATACATTGACAAGTGCGTGTACAAGTTGGGAAAGAGATAATGGAGGATTTTATAATTTTCATGCCAACAGAGAAATAAAGAATTGGTAAAAGGAGAAAAGATGTCGCCAGAATCTAGCCAGCTAGAATAGCACTTTTGTAAATTTTTTAAATTATTAAATGAAGTATAATTATTTTCATTGACTGCGATACTATTTTTTTAAATACAGTAAAATTTTTATAAATTAATAATATTGAGATCACAAAATTTTATTAATTTAAAAAAATATTAATTAATTAATAAATTAATAATTTATTAATTTATAGAGTGATTTTAAATTCAGTAAAAATAAATTTAAAATCACTAATAAATGTTTACAAATCCAAATCTTGGAAAAAATTGTGGTTAGTGCCATGGAAAATTTAATTGATGATGAAATTGAAAATGATTCAGTATCTTTGAAACTAATAACGAAAAAGGAAACAATCATAGTATCAACCACTTTTCACAATTTTTTGTTATAATTTGAGAATGTTACATCGAAACTTTTGAATGCAGTGAGAAAATTTATAAATGAAATTTACCTAAATTTAAATTTCAAGAAAAAATAAAATACTATAGATTTATATTTTACTAAATTGTCCTAAGTATATCTATATGTATTATGCATATTTGAGAAATTATTAATTTATAGATAGGATAAAACAATATATTTATATAAGGTTATTATGAAAAATTATTATCTTATTAATTTATTAAAATTATTCATTTTTTGAACTGCTCGAGTCGGAACTAATGAAAATTATTATCTTAGAGAGATTATTAATTTATTAAGTATTAATTTATAGAGATTTTACCGTAATTAGATTTAATAAAAATTTGAAATATTGTCATTCTCTCTCTACATTTAGGTAACTTTAATTGTCGAAAAATAATTATTATCTCTCATTATTAATGTGCACTTCAACTTCCAAAGAAAATTTTTATTAAGAAGTTTTTATTCTACAAAAAAAGATTATTTTATTCATTATTTTATATGGATGAATAAATCATTTAATAATATTTATGCAAGTTACTCTCATTGAAATTTCTTTTTACTTTCCTTTTTTGTAGTTAATTTTGATATATAATTAATATTTTATCTTAATATAAATAATTTAATTAAGATTTGAAATTATAAAGATAATGAACATGAATTTTAATTAAATTTAAATAATATAATTAACCAATTTTAAATTCTTCTCTCTTATAAAAATAAAAATAAAAACTCTATATCAATTAGTATTTTTAAATATAAATACTTTAACCCTATTTAGTATTTTATTTAATAAATAATATTTGAACTTTTGCTAAAAAATAACAAATGTTTGAACTTTAATTTACTAATTAAATTTTTTTATAAAATTTATGAATCATTCCATGATATAGATTTTAGTAAAATAAAAGAAAGAAAATAAAATACCGAAAAAGGACATATATGGACACAATCCTTTTTACAACATCCACATTCCTTTATATATTGGGTTGGGCCATTTTATTTATTAAGAGCTAACAAAATCCACTCTTAAAATGATAAATTTTATTTTACATTTTTTTAAACAGTTATTAGAGGGTCAATAAATTAAATTTCGGTTGGAATAATAAGTTTGCTAGCTATTTAATCTAATCAAGTATTGATGTAAATAAAGTTTCATAAGTAATTTAGATGATTATAGAATATCATGCAAATTTAAAAATAACGTAATTTAATATAATAAAGCTAATTATTAAAAATTAATATAAAGATATAATTTAGTTCACTAGTTTTATACTATGTTACTAATTTTTTTTTAAAAATTTATATTTTAATTGGTCATACTGAATTTAGTTCATTAAGATTATCTTTTATAAATTTTAGAAAAATATGCATGAATTATTGATGATATTCCTATCAATCACACTTCCTAAGCCAGAAAAAGTTTTAGGCAGTACATCTTGACTTTAATTAACCGTGGTCCTTGTATATTATCTTATCCTTTCAATAATTTCTATGGTTAAAAAAAAAAAAAAAAGAAACTATCTAATTAGTCAATACCACATGATCACATGAATTAATATTCCAACAAAAGGCAATAATGCTTAAATTTAGATTGCATAATGTGAATAACATGTATACAAAATGTTGGTAGACTCCATATATAGTGCACCAATTAATAAAAAGAAAAAAAAATCTCCTTAACAAACTTAAATAGAGCTTTTTTTTTTTTTTTTTTTTTTTTTTTTTTTTTTAGGGTTAATGATATAAAAATTCACTAACTTTACACAAATTTGCAATTACAATATGACTTTTTTCTTGGCAATGTCATATAAAAAGTTTTCAAAAATTTGTATTTTTTGCACCGGCTGACATTCTAGCCAAATTTCATCTGGTTGGAGCTAACATGGATCAATTATATGCCAATTGTTGCCAAGTAAGCATTCGACTTTGAAAAAAAAAAGGAAGAAAACTTTGCCTTTTTTGAAGAATGAACCCTAACTTTCTTTCTCTTTCTACTTAATCGATCATTCTTTATTCTTCAATCCCAGATGCATCTCTCTCCTTTAGTTTTTTCTTCTGCAAATTCATCTCTCTCCTTCTTAAGTTATTTCTTATTACCTTGAAATTTCTGAAAGATAAAGAATTTATGGATTCATCGTCGAATTTGAGCCATGAGATGGCAAATGTGAAGCCCGTAAGTGTTAATGAGTCTTCACCAGAGATCTTTGAATGCTAGCATGGACTTGCTTTTAGTTTTTATACTTCTTGGACTTGGAAAAACCTTGGCTGGAGGTTTTATTGGTATCCTATATGGGAGGTGAGTTTGATGGCCTTGAAATCTTTTTTTTGTTTTGAATGAATGGGTTTGTGGTCTGGATCTATGTTATTGTGTACAATTGAAAGAAATAATGAATGACTTTGCTATTTTTCATAATGTAGCATGATAACTGTGGCTTTTTCAAGTGGCACGATCCTTGGATCAGTTGTTATTACAGGGAGCTTGTATACTCCTCTGTTTAAGAGAAGAACTTAAAGCACCAAGTGCATTTGTTGAATGAAAAGGAGAAAATTATGGCATACAAACTTTCAAAGGCAGAGCAAACCATTGACAATGAAAGGTTTAAGAATCCAAAACTGAAGAATAAGCTTGAAAAGTTGGCTGTTAGTAGGGGTGAGCTATTAGAAGAAAAGAAGAAGTTGAAGAGTGAGAAGAGAAGGGTGAAGGTGGTGAATGTACTTTTTGCTATTGCAATTGGTTCTTACTAGTAAAGGGTTGGTATGAACCATTGTATTGTGATTAAGATGAAGACACTACCAGGATTTGCTGTATTTTGTAGTTTATTATAGGAACATAGCTACTTCCCACCATTTTGCTTTTAGACAGTGTATTGTTTCGTAGAAATATAATTAGGGAGGTAGTGCTATCTATGAATGTTATGTAGTTAGATTCAATGAATTTATCATTTGCTAAAATAGACTAACATTGGTATTTAGTGTCTATGTTTACTTGAAGTATATGTATATTTCGTAAAGTAAATTGGACAGGACTATGACATGTCCAACATATGGTCCCAACTTGAGAAATTTAACATTCAAGTGGTGACCATATGGTCCCAACTTGAGAAATTTAACATTCAAGTGGTGACCATATGTCCCTCCCCCCAAACTAACACATAACATAGTTGTATATGCATTAACAAAATAATACAAATGCTTGCTCAAATATTACCACCACGTTTCAGTCATTATAGAAATATATTATCCCAACAAGTTATACAAAATACATTTGTCTTTAGTGTATCATTGGTAAAAACATACATAACATCAACATGATATAAGTTTCATATTTCACAAAATACAATTTTCAAATTTCATAATATGTCTTTAGTGCATATCCTTGGAACCAGATACTTGAACATTATGTGTGACTCCAGACATAGGTTGAGAAAGTATAATTGGTTTTTTATGGCTTGCATCTTGCTACATTGCACCTTAAATCCTTACTCCTTGTTGGGTGGGTCTTTACCTATTTGGAAGTTGCTTCTTTGAATCTTGCTGGATTGCACCTTATTGCCTTGCAAGTTGATGCTTTGTTCTTTGTGGTGGAGGCCTTGTGCTTTGATTAGGGGCAATATGTCACAACCCACCTTTTGAGCCGTGACGATTCTAAAGTTCAGGTAGACGTAAGGTCACCTAAACTCATATAACCCACTTCACTTACAATCAATTAACATTCATTACATTAAACCATATCCCAATATTATAACCTAATTACTTTTCCTTGTTACCCACAATCTCAATTGCAAACACAATATGAATAGCCTTTTAAAATTGAATCTCATATCATTAATTGAATATTCACTACATTATACATTCTTACAATAACAATTGTAATGCCATTCATATTACATATAGACCCTATGATTTATTTGTGTTAACCCTTCAATAACTATAGAGCTTTAACAATAGTCTTCATATTCGGGAATGACAACATTCAAACTTAGCAGAGCAACTTCTAAGCAGAAAATAGGGCTTGGAGTTTACCTTACTAACTTATTGACTGTACTTGAAAAATTTAAACCACTAAAATATGAGACATAGCTCAGTGAGTACATAATAATATAATACATAAGGTGATTACAATGATTAATTTCAGGAAGGGTCTTTATGACAATAGAATATTTTCAATCAAATTCAAATTCTCATCTAAAGTGAAGGCAATGTTTTTAGCAGAAATGTTATTTTCTTGGGAGCAAGATACTTCCCACACATATCAATTCAAAAGTGGCAGCCTAAGCCTTACTTACTCACCCATATCACATTATGTAAGACTGATCGGATCTTATGGTTAGGCGTTCCCCCTTAACAGAGGTTGGGTGTTCTCGCCCTACTAGTAGGCATAACCAAATGCACAAGGCCTGATATATTACCCCACATCAGAAAGGGGATTTCTGCTTATCAATAGGTATTGAATAAGAAAGTTCATATAAGGTTCATGTCAAGATATTCAATGAACATAGTGTGAATTCAATAACCAAGGATTATCAAGAAGCATCGTGTCAATAGGTCAATATTCAATGAGCAATTCAAGCTTCTCAAGGAATCAAGAATGTTCAATGAGCAATTCGAGTTTATTACTGAATTAAGTAGCATTATAACAAATGGTTCAATATCAATGAGCAATTCAACTTATCAAGGAGTTGGAATACTTTTAACAATAAGGTTTTCAAGCAAATAACATGAAACATATTATATTATTAAGTACTCACCTTGAACTCTTTTGCTCCTATTTACGTTTGACTCTGATACAAGTTGTGCTCCTCGCACTTTTGGACACTATTCTCATTCTTGTCATTAGACTCTACACATTGCATTTCAATCACATATCCATCACTTCCTCATTATTACATTACTTAATTTAGCTTAACTTAGTAATACTTCTATTTTATTCACAACTTATTACTAAACTTAACATTTCTCTAGTTGTTTTCCAATAGCTCACTTAAGAAGAATAATTCCCTTTCTTCCATTCAACTTTCATATTGGTCAATTAGAACCAATTAAGCAATTTCTAATATTCAAGAGAACTAATTTCATTTCCACCAACAATTCCATAAATTCAATTTATCCACAATATCACAATCAAATGGTCCAACCCAGACCTTCAATATACTAATTCCATCCACTAATTTCATTCCTCATTATCAAACTAATACCCAATCAATTCAATTAAATCAATTTTAATCTCAACATCTCACTTTAATCTTTCAATCTAATCACTAATAATACTCAGTAATCATATAAATAATAATTAACTCAACTCAATTATCTCATTTAACTAATTAATTTCAATAAACTATCTACCTAAATTCTTACAAATAAATTCATAATTCACTATCTATACATAATTAGAAGTCGTGATTTATACCATATGGCTTGGTTTAATGAGCCGGAGATGCTGTCCGAAATCGTCGGTTTCAGGGGTCACTGGAAAATCCCCACTATGACCAAATCACGATTCGAGGATACTAGTGGTCAGCTTATAGTGTGAGGAGTCCAAATATACCCTTCACTTTTTCTCACTTGCTGCCGCTCTACCGGAAAATGCCTCAAAAGATTCGGTGGCCCAACCTCTGATCTCCCTCTCCGATCATCCTCAGCCGACGAGACATGTATCAAATCGAAGCTCATGATGAGGCCGTTCCATAGCCATTAGAATCGCCCTCATCCGCTGTTGGAATTGCTGAAAATCGAGCTTCAAATTTTTGGCACCAACAAAGTATGGTCTTTCTAGTACACCGCTGTTCACCGCCATTTCTCGTCATCACTGCCTCCATCTGGGTCGCCGGAGCTCGAGGAAGGACTAGGCGATGGTGATGCAGTCCACCATCAACCGGAGCTCAAGCAAACCCCTCTCTGTCTCTCCACCACTCTATCTCCCTCTGTTTTCTCTCTCTCGATCTGTCTATTTCTTTTTTTTTTTCTGTCTATAAACATATACATATATAATTTCTTTTTTTTTTCTCCTTTTATACACATAAAATCTTAATAATTTATATAATATATTCTATTATTATCAATACAATTTTTTATCATCATTATTATTATTATTATTATAAACCAACAAAATAACATTTTTATTTCCAATCCTTTCAAAATTAAAAATAATAAATTTATATAAAAATATTTTCTTAAATTATGTTTTATTTTATTTTTATCACAAACATCATCATTAATAATATTCTTATTATTTTCATACTCATTTTTAAATTAACTATATGATATTAAATTGAAAATCTTTAATACTTAATTTTTTAAAATATTTCCATTTCTTAATGTATTGAAAAATAATCATATTTCTTATTAAAATGAAAATTTATAAACTATGAAAAATCGGGTTGTTACACAATAGTTCTCTTAACAACCTTCAACTTGGGAGGCCTAGTTGTTGCATGCCTTGTGCTTTGATAAGGAGCAAGTGCATGGGCAGGGGCAGGGGTAGGGGTAAGGACAGGTTGCTGTATGTGAGATGTATCTACTGCTGCATTGATATTTGTGCCACCAGACTCATGCACTACAATTAGTCTCTTTGCACCAGGTATCTATCATATTTAAAAATTCCATAGGCATTAAAAGACAAACTCCAGAAAATGATCAATGATACCACCAATGAAATAAATAATACAAAACAACAAACTTGCCCTCATATAAATATTACTAGTATCTTCAAATACTTTTAGACCAAATCCTTGTCTAACATTTCTTCTTTCCATATTTTTTGTGACTTTTGCTTTAGCTTGCATCATAGTTTCAGGTCTAACTCTTTTAGCATTTCTCCTTAGTGTAGGTGCTTCATTGGCTTTAGATGGCTTTGCTTTGGATGGTCTGCCCCTCTTAGCCTGCAACATACTCATAGTTATGATACACATAAAATATAATGTAATTGTCCTCAAATAAACATCATGTTCAAATCTTTGGAACACTTACTAGAGGTCTAGGTGAAATCTGTGCATCAGGATTGTTCTTGTGTAGACAAGTTCTTTTGCTATGTCCAAAAGTACCACATAATTGGCATTTCATTTGACATCTTTATTAGGAAGCTTGAAAGGATTGCTTGGATCTTCATCATTAGCTATATTTCTTTTTTGTCTTTGATCTTCCTAGCATTTTTTTCACTGGTAGAGGTAATATTGGATGACTTTCAGTTATGGGCCACATTTTTTACCTATTCAAGGGTTTTAAACACTTCTCATATGCCTTTAAGTACTTTATTATTGAATAACAGTCATCAACATACTCCACAGGGTCCATTTTCATATAGTTTATACATACACATGCATGAAAGTAAGGTATCCCATTCAAATCCAAATACCTGCAACTATATGTCCTATCTTTTAAGCTAACCACAAACTAGTCCTCTCCAATAGAAACTTAGAATTCTTCATTGATAGCAGGCTTAACATAACAAAACATAGTGCAATACTTATTCTCTTTAAGTTTTTTCCCTAATCCTAAGGTAAATGACATCATCATACTTCATAATGGACTGTATCTTAGTATGTATCCTCTCTATAACTGCACTTCTAATATCTTTAAGCATATTTATTATATGTTTAGCCTTAGCACTAACTATATAACCATTAAAGGTTTCACTAACATTATTGTTTATCATATCAAACTTAGGAAAATTACTGATAAAAGCCTTACAAAATTTAGGTAGGCCTATCTCCATAAATGCATTGGTAGCTTCAACATTAACATGTTTGATTTCCTTCACAAATTCATTGAACTTAGCCATATAAATGCTCCTAACAGCCTACCAAAAAACCTTCTTCAATGCTTAACCCTTGTGAGTTTTTCTCCAATTGGCATATAAATGCCTTGTGTAATTTTTGTGCTTTATATGTGGAGTCAACTCCCTTATAGCCTTCTCCAATCCCTTGCAAAATATATTACAATTACAATAATAGGTTAGAAGTATGTAGTTAAATTTAATTAAACCAACATAAAAGTATGCATGCAAGAATTTTAGCTTTTGTTGGTCACTAACAAATATCCATCCTAGCCCTGTGCAAATGCCCAAATCTATAAATAACAATTTTAAAAACCAAAACCATGAGTGCTTATTCTCTCCTTCAACAACTGCCAACATATAGGGAACATTTGATTGTTCTCATCCTTCCTAACAACAACTAGTAAGGCCCCTCCCAAATGAGTCTTCAAAAATGTCCCATCTAGACCAATAATAGGCCTATATCTCCTCAAAAACCCTTGAACCAAAGAACTAAAACCTATGTAGAATCTTTGAAACACACAACTAGAAGGTTTTTTAGTGTCACTCATCTTAAATTCAAATCTATCCTCTTTATCTACTCTCATTAACTCAGCTTTGTATGACCTTAATTTTGCATAATGTTCCTTCAATGATCCTCTCAACATATCAAATGCTTTAATTCTAGCCCTATAGCACTTCTAAATACTCATAGTCAATTCATATTTCTCCCTAATATCATCTTCCATATCTTTGACATCCTAATTTGGTTTCCTTCTGAATTTATTTAAGTAGGCCTTGGCTATCCAAGTCGAAGTTGCTTGCCTGTTCCTCAACACTTTGTGATAGGCATAACTCCTAATATATACCTTAATCTTGAACATACAGTCAACCTCTCTCATACTACCATAGAACCTTCATAGACAGCCTTTTTGACATGCAGCTCTAACTTGGGTCTTGCTACTCTTTATGAACATAATTTCCCAAGCATTAGTGATTGCATATCTTTAGCCAACTTCTCTGCATTGGACACCATCATCAAACTTCATTCCAAACTTGCAGACAATATCTATTTTATAATCAAAGTTTGGATCATAAGTTGGATACCTCTTCCTCTTCTTACTACATACTTCCTCACCTTCCAATTCATCATTACTATATATTGTAATGAGAAATAAATTCACTATTTACATATTCATTATCAATGGTAGATCCACTGCTACATCCTGTTCAAGGGCCCATTCAAAGAAGGATTAGATATATGAAATAAATACAAATAAAACTCGAAACTATTTTGCCTTACACAAAATACATAGGATTATATTGTGATGGATGTGTGGTAATTTTGGTGCAAGTTCCTTCTCAATTGTCTTTTTGTTCTTATATTACTTTATATTCTTCCTTGCTTCTAAATAGTCTGCATCATCAGTCTCCATATCACAATCTGACAGTCCATCATCAGTATCAATTTTGGACTATAGGTACATAATCAGGATCCTCAATTTCTCCTTCTTTTTCCCTATCACTAACTTCTTTGTTATTTTTGTTCACACAACTCATAGCTTTAAAAAAGTGAGCAACCTAGTTGAATTAATTTAATTAACTAACTAAAAGAGGCAAGGAAATTTAGATAATAGAAAATTAAAGGAAAAGAAGCTTACCATAGACAACGAGTGACGATTAGCCTTGGATGGTAGGTATGGCTGGCTTAGGATGGCAGGCAGTAACTGGCTTATGTTGGTGGGCGATGGCTAGTCTTGGATGGCATGGTGACTCGCCTTAAATAGTAGGCGGCAGCTAGCCTTGGACTAGAGAAACAAGACTTGGGCAATAAAGTTGCCTTGAACATGTAGGCCTTTAACTAGTCAGGTAGGAATCAAGGAGAAACCCCCCAACTTACTTTATGAAGCAAAGAGCAAATGCAAAGCAGTTTGCTTGAAGTAATTCTTTTCAAGCTCTGGAAATTGGTCCTTTGAAGGCGAGGCCCTCTATATATAGGAAGAGGATTAGAGCATAAAATGCATCAAATTTCAATGTGGGATTGCAAAAAAGGAGTTTTTGCTGGAGTTGCCATACAGGTCTATGCGGCACTATAGAGGTTTGTGAGACAGTGCCACACTGCTTCTGTGAAAGTGCCTCAGAAGCCTTTGTTGCTGCCGTGCAAGTCGGTGCAGCGCCTCAGAAGTCTTTGAGGCAGCCGCACAACCTTGTGAGGCAACCTACTCTGTTTTGCCAATTCCGCCATTTTCTTGCGTTTCTCATCCGTTTTTCACGATTCCAGTTGCGCTGTATTCATTACTCAGTTTTAGATGATTTGTAAGAGTTCAAATGTCAAAAAGACATGTTTCAATTTTTTCAATTTTTTCGTTTTGAGAGTTTTCGACTTTTGGAGGTTTATTGACTAAGCCTAAGTGCTTCTAAGATTCAAACGCATACTGGATGGTGCAAAATTAAAGGTTCATAGCTGCCCACTTATCATAATTGTCTTTGTTAGGAAAGCAATTTCGATGACAGTGAACATAAGGATGGGAGATGGTAGAAGGCACTAAATTAATGGCTATGTCAAATTTTAGACATTTGGGTGAAAGATGTGGTTAAATTTAAGAAAGTTGCCCCTAGTATATTTGAGAGATCTGACGGCTAGTAGCATTTTATATTTGTCCTTTCTGGTAGAAGCTAAAAGTGATGTTTTTGTCTAGTAGGAATGATAATCTTGTCTAGTAAGAAAGAAAGCGACCCTGTCTGGTAGGAATTGACAAAATAGTGATCCTGTCTGGTAGGAAAGAAGGTGATCCTGTCTAGTAGGAATCGATAAAGTGATGATCTTATCTATTAGAAATGAAAGCAACCCTATATGGTAGGAATCGATAAAGTGGCAATCCTATCTAGTAGAAATAATGAAGTATTAATCCTATATGGTAAGAATGAAAAGTGATGATCCTTTCTAGTAGAATAAAAAAGATGATTATCCTATCTGGTAGAAATAGTAAAGATAACTGTCCTGTTTAGTAGGAACAACAAAAGTAATGGTCTTTTCTAGTAGGAATGAAAAGTGATTACCTTGTCTAATAGGATTAAAAAAGATGACCATCCTATCTGGTAGGAATGATAACTGTCTTGATATTGGGATTGATTTTTGAAAAAAGATTGATTCAGATTGATTGGGTTGATTATCTATCTTACTTCGGGAGTTTGACGATCTATTTTGATTCATGAGCATGTTTAATGCAAAAATGATGGATAGTTATGTAATGATTGGATACCTTGAATTTATGAAGGGTCAGCCTGATAAAAGTATTGGTATTTAGGAGAAAGATGCCTCTATTCAGAAGATGATTATTTGGAAGGGAAATGCCCCCACTTTAGGATGAGAAAGGAAAGCAGTTTGGCCATTTGGTTTTTGGTTGATTGGCTAGCTCTGAGGTGAAAATGGGCATATCAATTGTGAGGCTAGTTGGTCAATGGCTATTAGTTTGGCCTAGGAAGAAGTCATTCTAGGAAGTCAAGCAAGGTGTGGTCTTAGAAAAGATCGGGTTGTTCAATTTAAAAGGCTTAGATAAGTCTGACTTTGGAGAAAATTTGGTTTGAGGTTGGATTAGAGAGCTTGATCAGAAGGGTCAAGTCTTTAGAGATGATTAGGTTGGAAGGTTTGGGGAAGGTCAGTTTGTCAGGCTTATCCTCGGAGAAGTTCATGTGGAAGGCTTAGTTTGGTTTGACACTTTGACTTAATCAGGTTACAACCTTTGGGGAGTTCATTTAGAAGGCTTGGTAAAAGTTATGCCTTAGGCTCAATCAAGTTTAGAAGACTTAGTTAGGTTATGGTCTTTAGGGAGTTTATTTGGAAGGCTTAGTTAGATTTTTACTTAGGACTAGGCTAGAATGCTATACTTTATAAGAGGTCATACTGGAGGCTAAGAGGAAAGGTCAGGCTAGAAAACTAGCTCGGGAAGGCTCGGGCAGATTTGGCATTAGAGGAGACTGTGGTTTTCATAAATGAAGGCTTTTTTAAGATTGGGCTTTATGGTAAAAGCTTTCAGGCTTAGGCTTTATGGTGAAGGCTTTTTAGTTTGGATTTCATGGTGAAGGCATCTTGGTTTGGTCTTCATAGTGAAGGCTTTTGGGAGTGGGCTTTATAGTGAAAGCATCTTGGTTTGGTCTTCATGATATAGGCTTTTGGGCTTGGATTTTAGGGTAAAGGCTTAAAGGCTTTTGGTTAAAAGGCTTTGTTAGCTTAGGTTTTTCTACAAGGGCGCTTTAGACCTATTTGGAAGATGGTTGCTTTATCTCAGGTATGGTGGTAAAGATTTTGGTTGCAGGCTAATGGATGATGGATTGCCCTTTGACATGGATGCCTAAAATTTTCTCGCCCATTGTACGGTTGGTTGGCCATGACTCTGTTAGACTTTATGGGTGATGTAATTTGCTAAGGAAGCTTGGTCTTTTCAAGGATAATGAGATATTGCCCAAGAGATATGGAATGACTTAAGTGGTTTGAGCCCTTCTTAAGCTTTGCAAGACATAACTTGATTTTGGTTGTGTTAAAGAAAGCTGACTTTAAGGATGATGAGTCTTGAAAGACTTAAGATCTTTGGTTCTGCTCATGAGCTTTACTCTTAGAAGATGATGAGACTTTACCAAGGAAAGGATGGTACGAGGCTTGAGCTTGAAAGGATAGAATGGTACATTTTGAGGTTTAGGAATGGTTTAAAGGTGGGTTGAAAATTCTGAAAAGGGTGGTTAAGAAGGTTGTATGATTTTGCTATTTGTAGCATAATTCATGAAAAAGAACAAGCCAAGCTAATCTTATCATTTTGCGATTAAAGAGACATTTAGGGCAACACTCTATTAGCTTAAATGTAACAACCCACACCCACCCTAGGAATTTTCGTGATAAATTGCTTGAATTAGAATCTATAAGGTTAAGTGTGTGTTTGTGTGAATGTTTGTGATCTAAGTGATTGATGAGTATGTGACATATTAAATTAATTTTAATATGCATAATATGTGTTGCTATTGTGAAATAAATAATTTACATGAAATGCATTTGCATAAAAGAAATTATTTTAAATAAAATGAATTTTCATGCATAAAACAATTTTTAAGTATAAAATAATTTTATGGGTATTTTTAAAATATTTTTAAATAAATATTTTGAGGAAAATATTCCAGAATTAAAAAGAAAAATATTATTTTTATTTCTAAACACTTCAGTCAAAATTTTTAAAGAAAAAGGCCCAATACCCAAAAGCCCACTACACAAAAATGCTCCTAACTTATTTCATTAAGGGTAATAGTGGAAATTCCACTCTAACCCTAATATATATTCAAATTTTTGGCCAGCAAGGGTTTTCCAGCAGCCACTCCCTCATTCTTTCTGTATTCTGGCAGAAAAACCTCTCAAAATAATTCTCTCTACCGAAATATCAAAAACACTTTACCGTTTCGCGATTTCGTGACCGTAATCGTAAGTTTTCAATCTCTTTCGATTTTTAAACTTTTTTCTATGAAATAAATTATGGGAAAATTTTTTTGAATTGTTTGATTATTGATTCTACAGATTTAATTCTGTTTGAGTGAATTTTTGGGAGAGAAAATTTATTTTCTATCGAAAACACGATTTTTTCCGCAAGATTTCTCAAAAGGTGAATTTTATAACTTAAAATCACAATTTTATTGCATAGACATCATAAGGGGGGGGGGGGGGGGGGGGGGGTGGGTGGCGATTTGTGTTTATTTGCATTCTAAACTGATTTTTGATTTGTTTTGATGAAAAATATTGCATGAAATAATATTTTTGTATATTTTTGTGATGACCAAAAAGTTTCGAAAAATAAAGGAATTCAAGATTTTCGTGTTAGGATTTGGAAATTGGAAAATTCTATTCTTTCATGAACACATGGCTGCTGATTTGTGTGAATTGATGTTCTAATATGATATTTGTTTTGTTTAGATGAAAAATAATGATTTGAATCATGTGTCAGTTTATCGCTGAAATAAACGAAATACGCGGAAAGCGCGGAAACTCATATTTTTCAACTAAACCTTTGAACTTAGAATTTTTTTTGTATAAACCTTACTTATGGCTGCCGATTCATGAGATAATGTGTTCTAAACTAATATTTTCAATGATTGAATGAAAAATAATGGTTTAAACAACCTGTTTGCATATTTCTGAAATGACCGGAAAATACCAAAAATAAGAAAACTCATGTTTTGTGCACTATAATGGAAAAGATTGATTTTTTTATATATCAATGGCACCAATAGTGGCTGATTCTTATGGATTTGAGTTCTAAAATGATTTTTGTTATGTTTACATGAAAAATCTTGGTTTAAACCATGTTTTTGCATATTTCTGAAATAGACGGAAAATACGAAAAGAAGAAGAATTTGGTTTTCACCTTAAAGATGCATTCAGCCTACATGAACCATTGTGTCCAAATGTTTATAAATTTAATGTGATGTGTCTTGGTAATTGTTGACATGTATGTATGAATAGTAGATGATGAAAATTGCATGTTAATTGAAGGTATGATCCTAGATAAGCTTAAATGTGTTTTGGTATACCTAAGGTATACTTAAGATATCTTGATATCATATTGTGGTTAAAATGCAAATGTGATTGAGGAATTTGGAACTAGATGTCATGATGACCTGATGATGAATATATGGTTATGAGTTAATGAAGTGAAAGGGATCATAAGAGTTAAGCATGATGTTTGAAGGAGTAATTGTCAAGTTGACATGTATGGAAGTGTAAAGTGAACTAAGATAATTGATAAGTGAATTGATATTGAGGTAATGATAATGTGATGACCTTAAAAAGATATTGATATGATTGCAATGTGTTTTCATGTGAGCCTATAAGGCCTAAGTATGCAAGACTTTTAAGTCAACGTGATATGTGCAAGTGATGAGTAGACTTATGAGTGAACTCTAATGTGTATGCTATATGTATATGGGTAGTTATGGGATAGGAACATCATGAGTAAATAAATACTAAGTATTAAATCAAATATTATGTTAGAGTTTGAGGAGCCTTAGAAGTGTAAAGAGGACTACGAGTACTAGGAGCAAAGGAACTCCAAGGTGAGTAAACATCGTATTCATTCTTCAAGTGTGAGTAAACCCAATGTTTTTGATACAAGTGTGAGTAAACGCAATGTTCTTGTTACAAATGTGAACAACATCATGTTGTGCTTTATGAATGTGATATATTGATATGTGAACCTTTGTGAGCATTGAAACCCAAGTTCTTTCCATTTTCATTTTATAACATGGTTTCTTCGTTAAGCTTGGGTTGCCAAAGGACATTTAGTCCAAAACTATTTTGCTTATCCGATGAGAACATTTTTTGTGATAAACACCCTAACTTGTGTTCTTTCTGGAACTACACTTTTATTGTGTTATTGTTGAAAGCCAAACTACTATTGTTATTTAAATACATGTTATTGTTGCCATATGTGATATTGTTAATTGTGTTTACCAATAGCTCTAGCTATGGTACCTTTACCTTTTATGCAGAATCCTCGTGCCGATGCGGGTAATCATCGGAACCTGTGTATATGGTCTTAACCCGATGGATAGGGGTAGTGTATCCACCTCAGCTAGAAGGGGCGGTTCTAGCCATTGAGCCTGATCAGTTTCACGCTTTATAAGTGATGGGAGTTGGAATTTGGCAAAGGCCACCTCTCCTCGATGTGTTTATAGTGGATTGAGTAGTGTCTCCACTCTATAAGTGTTATAAGTGTGATTTCTGCAAACTTGCTAAATTGAACCTTGCTTAAATTGCAACTTGATTCATGAGTTATAAACCATGAACTATGTGTATAAGCTATGTGTTTCCTTTCAAAGGAATATGTGATAATGTATGAGCCCTTTTTGTTTACTCATTGAGATCATCTATCTCACCCCTTTTCCTTGTGTGGTTCTAGGTGAGCAAATGTGAGGAGGCAAGGTGATGGCTCAAACATCCTACTTCGCTTGGGGAGTTCCTTGTTCGAGTTATCAATAATACTATGTTCATGAAATCTTGTCTTTAGATGCTCCGGGAATGTTAATTGATACTTATAGAGATTTATATTACTTTCCTTATGGAATTTTTATGTAACGATTTATTTATGTCTTCCGCAAAATTTTGGTATTTATCTAAATGTTTTTAAATGAGTTAATAAAAGAGATTCAGTAAGATCCTAGGCATGATTGTTATATGTTAATGGGTTCTACGGGCGTGGGTGACCTTATATCTCCCCATGTTCTAGGACCGTCGTATCTCATAAGGTTGGGATGTGACATTAAATGTAGATGGCATACTGGCTGAAAGGAAGTGCCCTAAGGAGTGGCTGAAGGACTAATGAAAAAAGACAACTTAAGGATCATACTCCTAATGAGAGATAGGAACATGATGGACTAGCAATGTAAGAGATTGTGCCTAAACTCTTTGGGCTAGGCGACGAGACGGATTAATAAAAGATAATGATGACCTAAAAAGATATGCTCTCATTGTGAGATAAAGGCATAAAAGACAATATCAATTTAGAGAATAAGTCTTTAGTGAGGAAGGATGACATTGAGATATAAGATGAGATAGATTGATTAAAGATGATTTGACAAACTTTGAATGATACAAAGGAAAATGACTAGGATGAGCTTTCTCTCTCTCTCTTTTTAGCTTTAAGTTTTGCCTAAGCCGCCCTTTTGGGTTTTCAACCTAGCGAGCTTAGATTAATGAAAATTGAGAGAAGACATTTCACCATGATTTGCTGCTTTTCTTCACTTTAAAGGGCTCTAGCATTTGAATTTTGGATTTTACGACCTTGTTGCCCCTTGTTGAGGTGTATCATTTGATTTTGTGATTTAATTATTTGATGAGAGGTCTATTTCTTGACCTTCTTTGGTTAGGAGCTGGTAAAGCAATTGTTAATAACACCTCAATTCCAACATGTGCTAGCTATGGTGGATTTAATTGACTGTTCATTTCTCTTTTTCTCTTTCTCTTTTCTTTTCTTTCTTTTTTTTCATTCTTTCTTTTCCTCTTTTTTTTTTTTTTTTTCAAAGGTCATCCAAGTCATCCAAGTTTAAGATAAGTGAGACAAATACACAAATAATTAAAAAAAAATGTGGATGTTTTATTACAATAGAATTTTTTTTTTACAAGATAAAAAAAAAATAGACTGACATGATCGACAAAAAATACATGAAAGAAAATAAGATGATAGACCCAGACTAAAATTTAGAATTAGACTTTTGAGATTTGGACTCAAACTCAAACTCAGATTTGGAATTTAAACTTAGATAGATTAGATTAGCTAAACTTGAACTCTTCTATGTCATGCCACTTGGGGCTAAGCTAAGGTGGGGTCAAATTGGATTTGGGTTCTTCATCACTATTCAGGTTGATGGTGGAGAATTCAGGTTGAAATAATGCACTTTGGATACAATCTTCAACTTTTGATGCAGTTGCAACCAAAGCTTTGAAAGTGGGTAGGTATGAGGTTAACAAGTGGGCTTGGTAGGTCGAAAGTAGGTTTTTGACAAGGATGTCCACTTGTTCTTACTCTGTTAGTCTAATTACCATTTGAATAGCTTTAGCCCTCCGTCTTGTAAGGAACATGGAGAAGGACTTCTTTAGAAGCTGCTTAGTGGTTTCCAAGTCATGCCTAGTGACATCAATTTCACCATTGTAATGACACTGCTTGACAAAGACACAACAGATATCATTCCATGTCCATTTCTGACTCTTATCTAGTGAAAGAAACCATCTCCTGGCAGTACCGGTTAGTGATTGTTGGAATAGTTGACTAAGGAGCTCATCGTTAACTCCCCAAAGGTTTCATTGCCCCACATATATCTTCAAATGGGTCTTGGGGCAAGTGATTCCATCCAATCTTTTTAGTTAAAGAATTTTAAATTTAGGAGGAAGCTTGGCATCAAGGAATAAGGTTAAACTATCCACATCAATTAGATCGTTGCAGTCCTTTAGGGATTTGATAGTTCTTTCTATGGCTTTAAGTTTTTCCATAAGCATGCTAATGTCTGGATAACAGAAAAATTCCCCACCTTGGTCTAGATATGAGTTAGTTTGGCTTAAATTTGGGCTAGGATTGGTCTGGTTCAAGATAAGGCTTGGATTAGGATGGTTAAGGCTGGTCTGGTTAATCATAGCCTAAACTTCCTAAATGATGAATTGCCTTTGTTCCTTGAATTGGGCTTATTGAGCAGCTAGGATAGCTTAGAAATGCTCTTATTGCTTCTTAAGGACTCTGATTACAAGTGTAGTTAGGGAAACCATGTCAAGTGGGTTAGCTGTTAGTACCTCCAAACCAAAGTAATAAGGTAAGTGACAAGTATAGAACAGAAAAAGTGATAAAGGTATAGGCATACAGATTCTAAAAAGAAAGTCTTACTTATTATGTCATGAACCAACCATTTTTTTTTTTTTTTGGCTTAAGGTATAATGGGCAAATATTTTGGGCTTAGGGTAGTAGACTAGACCAAAGTTATTAGATTTAAGGTAGAGTATTAGGCCAAAGTTATTGAGCTTAAGAGTAACATACTAGTTTTAAAAGATGATGGGCCACGGGTGTTAGGCTTAAGGATAGTGTGTTTGATTTTCAACAAGAGGTAGGATCAAGATGATGGTTTTGACATGGAGAACCTAAGGTGTTTAGTTTTTTTTTTATTTTTTATTTTTGATAAGGATAGAGGCTGTGGGTTAGGCTTATGGTCAGGTAGTAGGATTTTTAGGGTTGGATATGGGTTTTAGGGTCATGGGATTATGGCTTAAGGTTCAAAGGTTGAAGGTGGTTTAGGTTTACATTTGAGGTGTGAGGTTCAAGCATTTGGTGTTTAGGGTAAGGCTAGGGTGAGGTGTTTAAGATAAAGGCTAGAGTGAGGTGTTTAGGATTAAAGGTCAAGGTAAGGTGTTTAAAATTAAAGGTCAGGGTGAGGTATTTAGGATTAAAGGTCTGGGTGAGGTGTTTAGGCTTGTGGAGGTGAAAGTGATTAGGATAGAAGTGATTGTATTTAAGATTTAGGAGTGAAGGTGTTTGGATAGAGATGAGAGGGTTTTGGGTTAAGGATAATGGTGTTTAGGCTAAAGGTTTGGGGTGATGGTTTAAGGGTATTTGGATAGGGTGATGGGATATAGGTGAAAGTGTTTATGGGGAAGGTATTTGAATGGAGGTAAGAATGTTAAACCCTTCTTTGGTTCAAGATTCAACCTAGACTTAAGATGAATGCATGTTTTGTTACATAGTATAGATGCATGATATGCATGAGGAAAATATTTCATTAGAATGCAAAGATGCAAGGTTTTAATTATGGTACATACAACCTAAGGTTAGGATCTAAGTTCATTACATGAAAAGGTAAGGGTGATTCGATTTGGGTACCCATCACACTAAAGCAACGATATACCTAACCACATATGAGTTAAAGAGTCTCGTGCAGGTCCAGTAGTACGTGCATGCTTGTTACACCTTTGAAAGGATCAAAGGATTCGTCGCGAGGTAGATGATTTCACTATCGATGAAAAAATCAGTAAGAGTTACCCACTTGATGCTACTCACTATCCATTGTTTTCCTGAAACTAGATTGAATGGCAAAGAGTCTATGAAAGTGATGTATGCAAAGTCACAATCATATCAAAAGGCCATACACTTTTTAAACCAATTAGTAGTCCACTTATTTTTCCTTTATTAAAAGAAAGTTAATCCCCAATTGAGTCGCTAGCTATGAGGCAGTTAATCCCTAGTTGAGTCGCCAGCTGTGAGGCCTCGCCTGAGCACCGGTCCGATACGTAAAAGAGAATCAACATGCTCATTTGGGAAAGAACTTACGAGGAAGCCCTCAAGCTTATCTTTAATAGATTTGAAAATTATTTCTCAAAATTGCCACCTTAATTTATTTTTATTTGGAAAAATATAATAAAAAAACCCATTTGACTTTGGTTATTATCCAAAGGAAAAAGATTACTAGCCTTGAAACTAAAAAAGATTCAGGAACTAGGTTTTCAGTTTAAGTTAACAAAATAAGTTTGGCCAAGTAATATAAAAGTAACTTAAAATGTATTTCATGAATAATTTAAAATGCATGAATGGTTTATAATATTCATGATCATTCAACACAAAATTTATACATAATTAGAATTTGAAATAAAAGAGAGTTAATATTACAATGAAATCCCAAACTTAGGGGATACCTCCTCTAGCCCCTTATGGGTTTTAGGGAAGTCAAACATCCCCCAAATTAAACCTAATAACTAAGTACATGAAAGCAAAATAAAAACAAATGAAGAAGGTGATAGGGGGGAGAGTTGATTAATTTTAATTGGATTCGATGTTTGAACCAAGCATGCCTACGTATCCCTTTAAACGGGAATTAGAACCCATGCAATTCTCCCTTCTTACGAAGGGGTAAGTTTAGCCTAGCTACTTTATCATATTTTGATTGATTGACTAAAAGAGGGTTGAGTTAATTAATTAACTTAATTGACTGTCAAGTTGATTAGCTAGCAATCTAGATGAACCAATTTAATTAACTAACTAAAAGAGGCAAGGAAATTTAGATAAAAGAAAATTAAAGGAAAAGAAGCTTATCTCGGACGGTGGGTGACGATTAGCCTCGGACGATGGGCGATGACTGGCTTAAGATGGCGGGCAGTGGCTAGTCTTAAATGGTAGGTGGTGGCTGGCCTCGAATGGTGGGTGGCGGCTAGTCTCAGACTGGGGAAACAAACCTTAGGCAATAGACTTACCTCATATAAGCGGGCAAAAAGCTTTTAACTAGTTGGGTAGGAATCAAGGAGAAACCCCCTAACTTGCTTTGTGAAGTAAGGAGCAAATGCAAAGTGGTTTGCTTAAAGTAATGCTTTTCAAGCTTTGGAAGTTGGTCTTTTGAAATGTGGAAAGCCCCTCTGTATATAGGAAAAGGATTGGAGTATAGAATGCATCAGATTTCAATGTGGGATTGCAAAAAAGGAGTTTTCGCCGAAGTTACACATAAGTCTTTGCGGCGTCGCCGAGGTCTGTATGCATTACAGCACTATTTCTGCGAAAGTGTCGCAGAAGACTTTTTAGCTGCCAAGCAGGTGTGTGTAGCACCGCAGAAGGTTTTGCAACAACCGCACAGCCTTATGCGGCAGCCTACTCTATTTCGCCAATTCTGCCCATTTCTCATCCGTTTTTTCGTGATTTTAATTGCGTTGTATTCATTAATTAGTCCTAAATGATTTGAAAGAGTTCAAATTTCAAAAAGACATGTTTCAATTTTTTCAAATTTTCCATTTTGAGAGTTTTCAACTTTTGGTGGTTTATTAACTAAGCCTAAGTGCTTCTAAGATTCAAATGCATACTGGAGGATGCAAAATTAAAAGTTCACACCAAGCCAATTCCCTCCACATTTTCACCTACAACAGCTTCAATCTCCTTCCGAACAATGTAAATATCTATTGAGTCATTAACTAATAACCTAACATCTCCATTGCTTCCTTATTTGCTTTTATATCCCTTAACCCTTCATTTAAATTACATTCAGATATACAATAGGCTAGTTTATCCCATTGATAATACCTTCCTTAGTAACTATTTCCTCAATCTCAAAAAACCCAAACCTATCTCTGTCAAAATCATAATATTTCCTAACTTGACCATCAATATAATGTATTTTGGTCCCCACAGTCATAAACTTCCCACCATAATAGAGGTTGATATCAAATAAATTGCCCATTCTTGTGTAGACAACAATGCAAACATTGTTATTATATAATAATGCTTGCACAATTTTGGTTCAAATTAATAATATATGTTCAAAAAATGTGTAAGCAGGTTTATACTGAAACCCTAAACTATAAAACTACCTAAATGATGCAAAAGGCACATTTTTGCCTTTAAGTACTTTCTATCATTGATTCTCTACCCTACCACAAACAAAACAAAAAATAGTGTAAAGAAATTATAACACTTACTTAGGACTTTCACTTTTTCAGTGCTATTTCCTTTGCAGATGGTTCCTAGCTGTATTGTCTCCTATAGAAACTTCAAAAAAGGGATTACTCAATAGAATTGGGTGTGCTCAGTAGAAATGGTACCATAAACCTGCAAATTCTTCTTCACTTGTGGTCCCCAACACCCACTATCCATATTTTATTGCTTCTTTTTGTTGATTTCCAAGATTCCAAATGCATAACTTTTTCTGAAACTGATTCTCCACCTTTTGTGGAATGTAATTAGAGATTAGCTTGTAGATTGTGTCATTTTGAGAACTGTTTAGGGTTTTTTTTTTTTTTTTTTTTTATTGATTGATGCTTCATTCTTCAAAACGGAAATGTTTTCTTCTTCTTTTTTTTTTTCAAAGTCATATGCTTGCCTAGCAACAATTGGCATATAATCAATCCATGTCAGCTTCAAATAGATGAAATCTGACCGGAATGTTAACCGATGTAAAAATTACAAATTTTTGAAACTTTTTGTATAATATTGCCAAGAAAAAAGGTCATGTTATAATTGCAAATTTGTGTAAAGTTGATGAATTTTTATGTCACTAATCTTTTTTTTTTATTAGGCATAATGTTAATTCTTTAACCTATTTAATTAAGGAAAATCCAATGGGAAATAAAATAAAAGAGAGAATTGTGGAGAGAAAATAAAGAGAGTAAATAAAAAATAGAAGAGAATAATCTATATATAACTTTATTAAAAGTAACACCTATTTATAGAGTTTTTATATCATGGACCCAAGTGCACCTTGCACCATGAACCTGTGTTCAAAACATACTGTTTCATTAAAACAACAAACACATTTTTTTTTATTTTTTAATTAAAACATAAAATTTCAAAACACACTGCTTCTTTTGCTTTTGCTTCCGTTCTTCTTCTTTTTCTTCTTCTTCTTCTTCTCCTTCTATTAGTGGGAGGTCTTGCAAACGTTCTACTACTATTCATTTGCCTAGATCTCCTGCTTTTAGTTCTTCTTTATATCTGTCTCTTACTTATTGAGTAATTCAATATGATATTATTGGGAACTGTCTTTTAATCAATCCCCTTGCTTTAAATTATGCTCGATTAAGATAATAGAGCTAGTTGTTGATTAATAAAAAAAATAAAATAGATATTTTCATATTGATTTATAATTATGAATCTGGCAATAAAATATAATAAATCTATATATGATATATGATGAATTTAAACTTTATATCTAATGAACCTAATAATTATATATAACGAACCTAAACTTTAAATATAATAAACCTCATAATTATATGTGAAATATTAAATAATGAAAATTTTAAATATGAGGAGTGAATGAAATTAAATTGTAAAATAATTAAATTATGAATCTTATAGTAAAAGATAATGAATTCGTATATGATATATGATGAACCTAAACTTTATATCTAATGAATCTTGTAGTTATATGTGATGAATCTAAACTTTAAATTTAATGAACATTATATTTATATGTGAAAATATTAAATAATGAAAATTTTAAATATGAGAAATGAATGAAATTAAATTTTAGAATAATTAAATCATGAATCTGGTAGTAAAAGATAATAAATTTGCATGTGATATATAATGAATCTAAACTTTAGATCTAATGAATATGATAGTTATATATAATGAACCTAAACTTTAAATCTAATGAACTTGATAATTAAATTTTAGTATTAAATAATGAAAATACCAAGTAATTGAGCTCCAAATGAAAAAAAGGAAACTCAAAATCTTACACAAACAGTATAAAAACTCACAAAAAATGAAAATTATGAAAGAAATATGAAGAAGAAGAAGACATAGAAAATTTCAAGAAAAAGAAGAACAAAAAATCAAAGCAATTCCAAAGAAGAAGAAGAAGAAGAAGAAATCATGTATCCACTAGAGAGCTTAAGAGCTTCACGCGCATCCACCAGATAAACGTGATCTTTTTTTTTTTTTAAATAAAGAAGAAGAAGAAAAGAAAAGGATCAAGCTTTACTATTTCTAAGAAAAAGAAATCGTGCATCCACTAGAAGAAAAAGATGAAGAAGAAGAAGATCATCGAGTTTCACGCACATCCACCACATAAGCATGATCTTTTTTGTTTAAATGAAACTATGCATTTTGACCTAGGACTATGGTACTATATGGTCCTGAGTCTGTGATATAAATTACTCAGTTTATAGGTGCCAATTGTTATAGAGATATGAATAGAGATAGAGTCTTACATAAATAAGAATAGAGATAAAGTACTATTTCTATAAGAATTTGTATCTATAGATATAAGGATAAAGAGATCCATATAATTTATAACATTATAAGGATAAAGACATGCATATAATTTATAACATTTCCCCTTGGATGTCTATCTTGCAAAGGACATATCTCATTAAAACCTTACTAACAAAAAACCATATGGGAAAAAATCTTAGTGAAGAAAAAAAAATATATTATTCTTATAGAATTTGTGTATAAAATTACCTCATTAAAAATCTTGCTAGGAAAATCTAGTGGGGCAAAACTTAAGCTAAGAAAAAAGAATACAGTGCACAAAAATATCCCCCTCATGAAAATATTATTTCTAACAAAGATCTCTTAGCTGACACATGCCAATTTTGTTCACCAACTTCTCAAATGTTATTATAGGGTGTGTTTTTGTAAATAAATTTGCTAAGTTTTTAATGGATCGAATTTGATGAACATCTAAAACTTCTTGCTTCTAAAGTTCACGTGTAAAAAAGAACTTTGGTGAAATATATTTGGCTCTATCCTCTTTAATGTATTCTCTTTTGAGTTATGTTATATATGCAGCATTATCTTCATAAAACACTGTTGGACTTTATTTATCACATAGAATATCAAACATTTCTTTGATTTATTGGATCAAATATCCCAATCATATGATTCTCGACTTGCCTTATGAATGGCTAATATTTCAATATGATTGGAAGATGCGGCAATAAGAGTTTGCTTTGTAGAATGCTAAGATATAGCAGTGCCACCATATGTAAACATGTAACCTATTTGTGATCGAGCTTTATATGAATCAGATAAATATCTAGCATCTGTATATCCAACTAATTCTGACTCAAGTCTTGTAGAGAAAAAAAAAACCCATATATGATGTACCATGTAAATAATAAAGTACTTGTTTAACACCATTTCAATGGGTTCAATTCAAAATTATCAAATTTAATCACAGGTATAAATAACACATGAATACACCAATCAATTTAAATTGATCCAAAGCATGTGTACCTTGTACTAATAACGTGCTATAAATAAAAGAGAGAATTCTGGAGAGAGAATAAAGAGAGTAAATAAAGAATAGAAGAGGATAATATTTGTATAACATTATTAAAAGTAACACATATTTATAGATATCAATATCAATGCTTACAGAGACAAAGATAGAGATAGGGTATTATTTCTATAAGGATTTCTATTTATAGAGATAAAGATAAAGACATCCATATATTTCATAACAAATAGAGCTATTTTTTATTACGCATTTTGTTAAAGTTTCAACCTATTTAATTAAGGAAAAAAGTTAAAAATTAGAAATTCAAATCTTAATTCTACAAATCACGTAGTCATGTAGAAGTCTCAAACGTGGATGATCTTTATATAGTTTTCTCCTTGATAGTGAACTACTTCTATAAGAATTTTGAAATATAGCAACAAAGTCCCACAATTCAGTTTTTCTCTCTCATCGCGTGAGCAAGCATGATGAGGATGATAAGGGTGGCGAGAGTGAACTCTTTCATAATTAATGTTTATAATGTGTAGCAAATGTGACTTTACTTTTTGTCTGAAATTATTGGGATTTAATTGATTACAAGTTAAAAAGGAAGGGAAAAGTGAATTGAATTCCAATAATTTTAGGCAAAAAGTAAAGTTATGGTTATTACACATTATGAACCTTATTACGGAAGAGTTCACCATCATCACCATTATCACTCTTGTCATATTTTCCATGCGAGGAGAGAGAAAAACTAAGCCGAGGGCGTGAATTTTTTTAAATTAAAATTGCTTCATTAGCTCACTACATCATGTTTCCATTAGAGCTTCTAATAGAAACATCGTTAAATGATATTTAAATGATCATTAAGTGAAGTTAACTAATATATACATAACCAAATCAAGTTTGATGACCATAATGTACATTAATGAATACTTCAAGAACCATAGGTGAAATTAACCCTTTTAATTGATTTGTAATATCCTTTTAATTAGTCTATTTATGAGTTGAATTAAATACTTTATGCCAAAATTACCCCTGATCACTGTATAAAGAGACTCACTCTTCAATATACACAAAAAAAAAGTAGGAGTTTCTTACTTACTCTCTAACTTTCTTTTAGAATATCTCTAGTTTTCTTAGTGTTTTTAGAGAGTTCTTTTAGTGTTCAAAGGTTCTTCTTTTAGAGATAAAGTCAAGCATAATTCTAGTTTGTTGATAAGCAGTTTTATGGTGCTTAATAGTTAATTGACTACTGTTGTATCCTAACTAGGAGACAGATGTCAATAATCCTCTACGACTTATAATAAAGGACGAATGTGTTTTAAGCAAATTATGTGTAATATAAGTCTCGGTTTGCATTTCTACTTTCTTATCTAATTTATTCACCATCATGAAATGTTATTTATATTTATTTTATTAAATATAATCTTAGATTCTGTTTTACTATAGTGTATCTTGGATTAACAGGTCGTTGATGTGATATTTGATAAGGGTTTGCCTTCGATTTTAACCTCGGTTGAGGTTATGGACCACTCTGACTTGTGTTAGAGGTGGGCTCAACACTTGGGTTAGATGTTATGGATGGAACCTTCAGTATTTGTTTGATTTGTTTTGTTGAGTATTGAGATTTGGCTAAAGGTTTTGCCAAGTATGCTATGGATAAACTGAAGGTTTACCTAAAGGTTTTGCTAAGTATGCTATGGATATACTGAAGGTTTGGTTGAAGGTTGTGTCAAGTATGTTATGTATAAACTGAAGGTTTGACTAAGTATTTCAGTTTGACTAAGTATTTGTATCTAGGTTCATTTTTTTAATTTTTCTTTATTTTTAAGTTTTAAATTTAAATTTTTATTATTTAAAAATATATATTTTTTAAGGATTTGTTTGGTATGGAGTAGAAAAAATTAATTTATTTGACAGCTACGATTGAATAAAGTTCTTGGAAAGTAAGAATCTCCATTTCCTTTTCATACAAGAAATAACTTCTTCAAGAATCTAGATAAATAAGACTTCTTGAGTTGAGATAAATATAAATCGATATATCTATCATCCATTAACAATAAAAACCATTAAAAATTTTCATTCTTATTTTTTGTTTTACCAATTAAAATTACTATTATAAGGAGTTAATCTATCTTTCAAATACTTGTTTTTTTTTAATCTCACCAATTATATTGTATATATTTTACATATTAAATTTTATTTTTAATATTAAAATTTTATTATGAAAATTGAGCTTCCCAATTATGTGGAAAAAATACATTGAATATTCTTCATAAAAAAAATTTAAGATTTGTATTTAATTACTAGAATGCTTATGTGAAAATTAAATCAAATTATAATTGCATAATGTCAATTGGTTATAAGGGTATTATTATCTTTTATATTATTAATTTTCTAAAAATGAAATTATAAAGTTAAATAAAAAAGTTTACTTGTCAGAAAGTTTTATACAAACTATTCTTTTTGGAAAATAACTTTTCGTGAAATAAGTTATGTGATACTAAATAATATCTAAATTTTAATTTTTTTTATTATTTAAAAATATGAGTGGATCCCATAATTTGACACTCCTGAATTGACCAAAATTAGAAATTTTAAATCCCTAATTGAATAAAAATTTAATTCATATCTTATATTAAAGTTTGGAAAAAAAAAATTTGAGTCCCAAATTGACATTCCCTATATTTAGGAATATGATAATTATGTTAAAAATATTACAAATAATAATATAAAAGTATTCCCAATGATACTTTTTGTTAGAAATTTATTTAAATAAAAATGATAGTTTTTTTATCAAATATTGTGCCATTTCTAATGTTGTATATTTTTTGAAATGTCATATTTTTTCTAAAAGTTACATTTTTTTAAAAAAGTTGTGTCTTTTCCAAAAAATGCGTCTTTTATGAAAATATATATAAATAGATATTTGAAATTAAATTATAATAAAATTTTAATTTTTTATTCTTTTAATTTTCCAAGTGATTAAATTAAATATTCTCTAATTTCTATTAAAAATTCTTTATTATTTGCTCAATATAGATTTTCTAAAGGCTTATCATATCCACTAAAACTATTTACATTAAACTTATAATAATATCGTTGAGAAAATGATACAAATATCATTTTTAGGGAAGCGAATTTACGTTTTTCAAGCCTAAATAAATTTTCTATATTCTTGATTTTGTATTGATAATTTATAGTTGGTTTCCATGGTCTAATTAATCATCTTCATTGTTATTTTTTTTTAATAATCTTTATTTTAAATAATATATTTTGTTTAATAAAAAGCATCTTACTTTATAAAGAGCAGAAAATTTTATTTAGCTCTAATAAACTCTACATATTATGTTTTTTTTTTACTTTATCCCATAAATATTAATTATTTTAATTTTTAATTTTTTAAGTTTGTGTAATAGAAAAATACTAAAATTATATATAATAAAGTGTATAAAAACTTGTGTTATGTTAATTAAAGTTAAAATAAAAAGTGATTTATCACTCTTTAGATATAAAGAGTCAAATTAGTTCTTTTTTTTATTTTTTAAAGATAAAAAGTCTATTAAAATTTTATTTTTCGAGATAATTTTTTATAATGAGAAGTTTGACATATATATAAGTCCTTTGATTTTGATCAAATTTATATTAAGATCCCTTTAATTTGAGAAATTAACCATTTCATCCCTGCATTTTGGTCCGTCTCACTTTTTGGTCTTTCTGTTTATTTTCACTGTTAAATAAAATGAAAAAACTAAAATACCCTCATTTACTCTTAAATTTTCCATCCAATCCATAAAGAAAATACCGCATTATCAAATTAAAAAAAAAAAAACTAATTTGGTATGATTTGATTTAAACATAACTAATTTAATAACATTAATGAAATATTATTTTAAATAAATTTCCATTTATGCTAAATATAAATAAATTCTATATAAAAATTTATTCATAAAATTCATATATTTTATTGGTATAAAATTCAATGAGAAATTAATAGGAAAAAACTTGTTACAGATTCAATTTCAGTGAAAGAAAGAGTTGTAGAAAATAATAAGAGAAATAATTTTTATTTTGATAAAAAAAAAGAATTTTTATCATTGACAATAAATTACCTAGAACTATCTGATGCACTGAGTAGGAGATGGAGATTGAAAGTCAATAAGATTAGCAAAGACGAGCTTTACAAATTTTGGTCACAAATCTCCAGTCAAAGTTTCGATTCTTGTCTCTAGATATTCTTTGACATGTGTGAATTCAATTATAAAATTCAATTCAAGTTGTAATTTCAGAGTGTAGAGAATTTAAGAGCTAGATGAATTGAATGTCTCATTTAGTTTTCTCGATTCTTTCTCTCTTAGTTCGTGCTAGTGATATCGATGCTATTCAACCTTTGAAGATGACCACCTTGCACTTTGAGTTCTCACAAACCTAGCAGCATTAAAAGCGAGCCCAACTGGCTCAAATCACATAGGAAATTACTAACCACAATGATGAGATAACAAAGCCAAAACCAAGCTCATCAATATTGATGATGGATATGGTGATGCATATGATGGATTTGGAGGTAGCGGTAGCTTTGGCAATGGCAGTAGTAGTGGTTCTTGTAGGTCTAGTGGGGTTTATAGAGGTAGAGCCGGCAGTTATGGTGTATATAGTGGGAGTGATTTTGGTGGGTATGGAGGATATGGAAGCAATGGTGTTGGAGCTTATAGAGGAGAGAGTTGCGAAGGAAAAAGAGAGTGAGAGGAAAGAGTATTTTAGGTAATAAATATATTATCATGTAATAAAATATTAAATTATAGAAAAGGCACAAAAATTTAGACGAAAGGACTAAAAGGTGATACAGAATAAAAATGCAAAATGTATTAATTAATTTTTCAAAATAAAAAGACTTTAGTGTAAAATTACTTAAAATTGAGGGACTAAATAATAATTTATCCTAATAACAAAAATATGAATCAAAGGATTAATAAAGAAAAATTCACAAATTTTCATAAAAATTGTAATTTTTGCTTGAACTTTCAATTTTGGTAAATTAGATTATATACTTTCAATTTTTGAAAAAATTTTATACTAGTCATGATTTTAATTTAATTTTCTGTGGTGAGAAATAACATGACCTTTTTTTTATTTATATTTGATACAGATCATCCTAAAATATTCACCCAAAGTGAGCTGTGGCTCGCCCTTTTTTTCCAAAGACAGCTGAACCTTTATTCTAGAGGCTCTAACTCCCAAGTCGCCTGGCGAACCCCGATCCATCATGGCGAACAATTTGCACGTGGAAACTTCTCCACCGTCACGACCTCTACTCCCGAGATTGTAGGAAACATGTTCTCCACTCTCCCATGACTTAACTGGTCTGAATTTCAAGGATTTGTTCCCCAAGTCTCCTGCTATAAATACCCTCAAACAAGAGGGGCAAGGTATATTTTTCAAAGATATAAGATATATACTCTCTCTCTATCATATTACATACTAACTTAAGCATCAGAGTGCTCGCCCAAGTAGATCGCCTGGACTTTCATCTCATTGTCTTGCAAGTTTAACCAGTTTGGCCACCAATCAGTAGAGGTTCGGGATTTATTTAGCTCACGTCATTTGGTGCGGTGAGCGTGGAACACCTACCCTCACACTTATAGTCACGCCTCCCAAACTTTCCCTATGAATCACCCAGATCCAAACAACGACAGCCTAGACCCCAGACTGAATCTTTTTCCTTTGCACCTTGAAGTCCAAGATAACCCACACAATCTAGTCCCATTGGCCATCCCAAACCTTAATGCTCTCTCCCCCCCCCCCCCCCCCCCAGATATACAAAACCCTGCCTTAACCTAAACACTAATCACAGCCTTCACAGAATTCACATCCCAGCTGAAAGAGCTCAAACAACTTATAGCCCACCAAACGCCTACCTAAGCACCACTGTAGCTAACTCCTCTAGTAGGGTCAAAGACATTAAACAAAGGAAAACAGATGGTTACCCTTGATGATCACAACCAAGCGCCCACACTCAAAACTCAGAAAGTCTGTTGCAGGACAATTAGGAAAAGCAATGATCAAATGGGGAACCCGACAATAATGAAAGCCCTACCTGTTTGGAAAGAAAAGTTCGAGAAGTCATATCAAAAATTAGAATTAAAGTTAAGTAAATGGACTTCGCCTTGAGAATAGACTCCTGCCTTTCTGACAGCATAGTAATGTCCACTTACCTTCTTAAGTTCTGAATCCCATCCCACTTAGAATCTTATGACGGTTCCATTTGCCTAAAAAGCCATATACACAAATACCAAACCCTAATCAATGCCCAAACACACCAAGACTCAGTATTGTGCAAACTCTTTCCCACTACCCTAAAAGGCTTAGCTCAAGACCGGTACCAAACATTACCACCAAAATCCATCACATCGTTTTCCCAATTATCAAACCTTTTTCAAGCAAGGTTCATTGCTTCCATAACTCCCAAGAAAATTTCCACCGACCTCTTAACTGTTGTCTAGAGGGAGGGAGAAAGTTTGCGAAAGTACATTGAATGCTTCAACAAGGAGGCGATCCAGATTGAAGAATTGAATAGGGATATCACATACACGGCCATGCTGGATGTTTCCTCCAATTTAGACTTAAGGAAAGAGTTGCTCTCCAACCCTCCATAATCCATCTCTGCTTTGATGGCCGTGGCACAGACCCACATCCGCATTAATGATGGAATGAGAGATTTCTCCCAGCGACAAAGGGTAATAGAGGGAAGCTCAGTAAAGACTCACGAAGATCGCCAAGGCCACCAGAGGAATAACTATGATGGTCACAATAGTAAAAGGGCATATGGATTGGACATAAGGGATCAGCATTTTACCTTATTAGTAGCTGTCAGGAGCCATGTGCTGATGTGGATAAAAGAATATGGTGAGAAGGTTCAGTGGCCTAGGAAAATGAGCAGTACCTCTGCTGGACGACAAGATAGCAACAGGTATTGCCAATTTTATAGGGACAAGGGCCATGACATAGATGAATGCTAGCATCTGAAGGAAGAAATTGAAAAGTTAATCTAGAAGGGAGTACCAGGGATCAGATGATTCCTGCACTGGGAAGCAGATAGAGGTCTAAAGGATGATACTTCAGACAGAACTACACCCCTAGAGCCCGAAAAAAAAAAAAAGCAAAAGAGAGATCGTACAGGCAAAATCCATATGATATTTGGAGGAAGTTTGGGTAGGGATAGATTTACCAGTAGAAAGAGGGCCATATCCGATGTGTATTCAGTCAACACAACTGCCACTATAGAAAAGATAATTGGCTCAATAACTTTTTTGGAAGAGGATAGGGGATCGGTCATCATGCCACATAACAATGCCTTAGTGATATCAAGGCATATGAACAATTATCTAGTTCAGCGAATGTTGGTAGACAAAGGCAGTGCAGTCAACATGATCACCCTAATGGCGTTCAAAATGATGGGGTTAACAAAAAGGAGCCTTAAACCAGTATCCACACCCTTGGTGAGACTAGGTGGCAAAGCAGTACCGGTAGAAGGATTGGTGATGTTGGAAGTTGAATTGGGTGATGGCAAAGTCTCCAAGGAGTTCAAGACTAAGTTCATAGTAATAGACCTACCCTTTGCATACAACGCCATCATTGGGCACCAGATCCTGTAAGCAATTGGTGCTGCTACGAGTATCAAATACCTAATAATGAAGATACCAACTCCCAAGAGGAGTAGTAGTGGTCAAGGGATGTCAGGAGACAGTAAGAAAAGCCTACTATATGGCTTTGAAGGGTGTATTTCCTACTATGCAAGTAGAGATGGCAGACAGTTCAATCGAAAAAGAGAAAACAAAACCATGGGGATAGGTTGTGAACACTGAGATCAAGCAAGGGAAGATGATTCAGATAGGGGCCTCGTTAGAAAATGAGGTTTAGCAAGAGTTAATAGAAGTGTTAAAAAGAAATCAAGTGTCCTTTGCCTGGGATACCACAGACCTAGTGGGTGTAAGTGATGAAGTCATCACCCATCGTCTTAGCGTTGATCCCTCTGTTAAACTAGTCATTCAAAAGAAAAGAAAACATGCACCTGAAAAGTAGATAGCAATTGCAGGAGAGGTACAAAAGTTATTAGATGTAGGAGTCATAAGGGAGGTACATTACCCTAAATGGTTAGCCAATGTAGTGTTGGTAAAAAAAAGCCTAACAGTTCATTCAGAATGTGTGTTGATTTTACATATCTGAACCGTGTTTGTCCTAAAGATAACTACCCCCTGCTGAGTATTGACTAACTAGTAGATTCTACTACCGAACATGAGATCTACTCATTCCTGGATGCTAAAGCTAGTTACCAACATATTCGGATGCACAATTCGGACAAAGAAAAGATGGCATTCATAACATACCAAGGAATATTCTATTATCAAATGATGCCGTTTGGATTGAAGAACGCCAATGCCACCTACCAAAGGCTGGTAAATCAGATGTTCAGATAGCAAATCCGGAAAACTATGGAGGTATATGTAGATAACATGATCATCAAGAGTAGGAGAACTGGCGAACATCCCAAAGATATAAAGGCAATCTTGGAGATCATGCAAACTTATAATCTAAAATTGAACCCTGAGAAGTGTGTGTTCGGCATCCTAGCAGGAAAGTTTTTGAGTTACATGGAATCCCAAAAAGGTATTGAAGCAAACCTAGACAAGATTAAGGTGATCCTGGATGTGAACCCTTTTGCTAGTATCAAAGAAGTGCACAAGTTGAATGGCCGACTTACTGCTCTTGGATGATTCATCTCTTGCTCTGCTAGAAAATGTCAACCATTCTTTAGAACATTAAATACTCTGAAGAAGTTTGAATGGACTATCGAATACCAGTAATCGTTTGAAGAGCTCAAGACATTCTTGACATCTCCTCCGCTCCTCAGTCACCCTGTGCCAGGAAAAGATCTGTACATATACCTGGCCATAATAGCAAAAACCATAGTGGTTGTTCTTATTAGATAGGAGGATGGTGAGCAACGATTGATTTATTATATGAGTAGAGTCCTTCAGGATGCTGAACTTCAGTATCTAACTTTAGAAAAATATGCTTTGGCATTATTCATGGCAACACAGAAGTTGAGGCATTATTGTGAAGCCCATCAGATGTATGTGATAGGCAGTAAGTTCAGAGGGATCAGGAGTAGGGGTGATATTGAAAGGCTTTCACAAAGTCATCATTGAATATGCCATGAAGTTGGATTTTTCGATCCCTAACAATGCCGCAGAGGACAAAGCCTTGTTGACAGGCCTCTCATAGCTCAGGAAATTAAGATGGACCACCTTGTGATTCATAATGACTCCCGGCTAGTGGTTAACCACACCATTGGTAACTATAAAGCAAAGGAGTCCCTATTGAAAAGATATATGGAGATCGCCCAGATGGCTTTAAAAGAAGGAAATCAATTAGGAGGTAGTTGGGAGTTGAAGCAGATTTCAAGAGAGCAGAACACCAGGGCAGATAAGATTGCCAAATCTGCAGCTGCAGGAAGAACAAACCTTGCCAAGAATGTTCCTTTAGCAGTGCAGAGATCGCCTACTATGGAAGTTCTACCATTATTTATAGTGGAGTGGTAGGGTACATGGATGGAACCCTTAGTCCAGTACATTTTTGAAGGGCGTTTGCCAGAGGATGAAAAAGACGCTAGGCAGGTGGTAATGAAGTCTAGGCAGTACAATTGGTACAAGGGAGATCTCCTTAGGAAATCCAAAACCCACCGTTGGTTGAGATGCATCTCCACAAAGGAAGGAAACTATGTCATAAGGGAGATCCATGAAGGTATTTGTGGGGCTCATGAAACCAGCTCTAGCCTGACAAAAAAGGTTCTGTTGCAAGGCTATTTTTGGCCTACCATCAAAAAAAGATGCAGTAGAGTTAGTGAACACAAATTATATTATGGACACATATCCATATTGCAACATGGACATGGGTCTAAGATACACATGCAAGGCATTTGTTAAATAGAAATGTGCGATTTTTTTATATGATTTTTGGGTAGCGCATTTTGCTATTTTCTTTTTCACCTTGTTCTATTAGTTTATTTTTTGAAGTATCCAACATTTTAAAAGATTATTAATGGACCACAAAAATTTTTAAATTAAGTGCTAATTATTCTTTTTTTTAATTTCAATACTTGGAATTAAAAATATAATAGTTAATTTTTGTTTATCCCATGTAATAATTGTTATAATTTTAATTAAATATATTTAAATAATTATTAAAAAATATTTAATAACTCAAGTTATTGGAGTAGGTATGTTAAATTTTGTTTATTTGTTTTTTATGGAACATTGATATTGCATTTGAGGTATATTACTATTATATTCTAAGTATATTGGTATTTAATTGAAAATATATTTTATCATTAACTGACAGTTTAAAAGTAATGTACATGCAATTCAACACCAATGTACATGCTTTTAAGTAATAATATACATGTAGTTGGAGAGTCATGTACATATAGTTAAATTATAATGTATCTCTAGTACAAGACTAATGTGCATAGCCTAATTGTTATCATAATATTTTTATCGTTAATATTGTAATTAAAGATATATTTTATCATTAACTAATAGTTCAAAAGTAATGTATATACAATTCAACACTAATGTATATGCTTTTAAGTAATGATGTACATAGAGTTGGAGAGCCATGTACATACAGTTAAATTACAAAGTATCTTTAGTACAAGACTAATGTGCATAGACTAAAATATATTTTATTATTAACTGACAGTTCAAAAGTAATATAAATGCTTTTAAGTAATGATGTACCTGTAGTTGGAGAGCCATATATATGTAGTTAAATTACAATATATCTTTAGTACAAAACTAATGTGCATAGACTAATTGTTATCATAATATTTTTATCATTAATATTATAATTGAAAATATATTTTATCATTAACCGACAGTTCAAAAGTAATGTACATGCAATTCAACACTAATGTACATGCTTTTAAGTAATAATGTATATGTAGTTGGAAAGCCATATACACGCAGTTAAATTACAATATATCTTTAGTATAAGACTAATATGCATACACTAATTGTTATCATAATATTTTTATCATTAATATTGTAATTGAAGATATATTTTATTATTAACTGACAGTTCAAAAGTAATGTATATACAATTTAATACTAATGTACATGCTTTTAAGTAATGATGTACATGTAGTTGAAAAGTCATGTATATGCAGTTAAATTATAATATATCTTTAGTACAAAACTAACGTACATAGATTAATTGTTATCATAATATTTTTCTATTATTAATATTGTAATTAAAGATATATTTTATCATTAACTGACAGTTCAAAAGTAATTTATATGCAATTTAACACCAATATAGTTGCATTTTGAACAACATTATACCTGTTAATTTAACATACATACATACATATATATATATATATATATATATATATATATATATATATATATATATATATATATATATATATATATATATATATATATATATTAGATAGGAGAAACAAAAATAATTTATGTATTTAATTATAATAATTCAATTTTAAGTATTGAAATAAATAAATAAATAATCAGCATTTAAAATTAAGATAAAAAAGAAAAATGGTGAAAAAAACAAAAAATAAAGGAAAAAAAAGGCAAAAACACGTTTGGCTAACTGTATTGTTGAAAAAATCACATATCATTGTCTTCATATATCTCTCGTACATGCATTGTGGGCCCAGTTCATGATATATCATGGACATGGATCTATGATATACCAATTCGCTGGTGAACCATTGCAAGCAATGCAAAGAACACTCATCGGTTTCTAAATAGCCTTTTACCAAACTTTCCCCTACAGGGTGTGCCTGACCCTTTCAATAGTGGGGCATAGACATTTTGGGGTCCTTCCCTCAAGCAGTTCGCTAATTGAAATTCTTGTTAGTCACCATAGACCACTTCACCAAATAGATAGAAGCAGAACCATTGTCAATGATCACCCAGCAGAATATCACTAACTTTTTTCTTTAGGTCTATCGTTTGCAGGTCCCACATCCCTGAGGTCATAATCTCGGACAGTGGAAAATAGTTTGACTCTGCCAAATTCAGGTCCTTTTGCAAAGATCTACACATTAATTTAAAATTCACCCCAATCGCCCATCCCTAATCTAATAGGCAGACCAAAGTGGCGAACCGCATCATTTTAAAAGGGCTTAAGAAAAGATTGGAAGATAATAAGGGCAGATGGGCGGATGAGCTTTATAATGTATTGTGGAGCTACCAAACTACGTCCCAAAAACTGAATGGGGAAACATTGTTCTCCCTTACCTATACTTCAGAAGCTGTCGTACCGATGGAAATCGGCCTTCTAGTTACCAAACTGAGCATTCCCAAGAGGTTAGCCAGAACGAGGAACTTCGGATTAATCTAGATCTCCTGGAGGAGAAACAAGACCTAGCGTCCCAAAGGATTGCAGCATACAAACAACGGGTAGCTCAATATCATAATCGTCAAGTAAAAAAATGGAGTTTTCAAGAAGGCAATCTAGTGTTACGAAAAATAGACATAGTCAAAGAAAATGCTGGAGTTAGGAAATTGCAATCCAATTAGGAAGGTCCTTACAAGATCCCAAGGTCATTGGTGTAGGAGCTTACAAGCTACAAGATCACCAAGAAAGAATTCTCCCTCGATCTTGGAATTCAAACAACCTCAGTTTCTATTATCAGTGATATTTATGTACCAAACCATCTTTTTGGAATTTTCACATGTTTTCTTTTTATTATTATACTCAATTTGGACGATATGAAATATTTGATGTTTGCCAACAATCCATTTATTCAAAAGCCATAAGCACATAATTATTCTCCTTACAAATAAAGGGGACAGGCGACTATATGATTTGTCCAAGACCCCCTTTGCAGTGCAAATCGCTAGTTCACCATATAAAGATTGCCCCTGGTGCAATTGACTAATTGAACAATCTACTTGTTCACATAAAGTACACTGTTTCTGATTTATAAATAAAGAGGACAGGCGACTATATGATTCGCCCAAGACCCCCTCTGCTAAGCAAATCGACAATTTGCCAAATGAAGGTCCCCCATGATACAATTAACTAATTGAAAGTCGACCAAAAAAAAAAAAAGGAGACGAAGTTTAAGAAACAATAATTATTTTATTGATTTTATATTCGATTACATCAATGCCATAATCGGCTACAGAAAGTGGAGGTATGACCTCCTTGGTCCTACGAGGAGAAGAACCCTAGTCTCTAGAAGCCTCGGGCTGTTCAGTAGTTCCATTACCCTCATCTCCCTCATTAGGATAAATTTGCTTGATAAAATCAAAATCAAGCTCAGGATATTTCTTCCACGCCTCGCTCAGCACCTTATCTTGGTAATCGATAAGTTTGCCAGTGACTTGTTCAGCATCTCCAGCCCAATCCTCCTTCTCCTTTCGAAGCTCCTCACCAAGTTTGTTGTTATTCTCCTTCAAGCTTCGGATCTCCTCTTTCCTCTCCTGTAGCTCTGCTCGTGCTGCAGACAATTCATCTCGAAGCTCCATTTCTGTAGCAATGAACTTCGCCCTCTCTTCCACTATAGCCTTTTTATGGCCATCCTTTACCCTAGACAGCTGCTCGGTGAACTTCTTTTCCAACTCCTGTTTATGGTAGACCTAGCTCACATTCATATCTTCTTTCTGGATCCTTATTCATTGGCGAAGCTCATAGATGCACCGAGCAGTCTGCATCCATAGTTGAAGGCCATATATATATATATATATATATATATATATATATATATATATATATATAAAAGGGGAAGGAGAGACCAGAGAAGAAAGGCGATCTACCTACCTAAAATATATGGCCACATGTCGTTCATGCTAACTGGGCATTAGATAGCCCAATCACCATATCGTCATCTGTAAGAAGCAGTGTCACCTTCATTGCATCAATGGTGACGTCTGGGTTGCATACTAAAGCCCCAGTGTTGTGCTTCTGCTCCACTGCCTGATAGAACTTCGTGAGTTCACACAATGAAGGCTCATCCGCAGATGATCAGACCCTCTTCACAGCAGGCTCAGATGAGCCCTCTAGGGCATTCCTTTTGGCTGACTCTTCAGCGCTGACCTCTCTTTGTACGTCTTGAGGCTCGGATACAACGATGTCTCGAACCTTCGAGGCTTAGGGAGCTTTATCTTTGCCTGCTAGGGGGGAGGGACCGATCCCCCAGATGATTTCTTTTGCAGCTCCTTAGCCTTTCTCTCCTTCTCCCTTTTTTCCTTCATCAACTGAGCTACAGACTTCATTGCTATAATAAGAAACAAAGATAGTAAGTACACAATAAGGCGCACCCTTGAACCCTAATAATCACAGTGATCGATTGGATGAGATACTCGAAGTAAGCTCAGTGAGGTCCAAGTTCACCTCAAGAAGCCTCGCCACTACTCGCCTTTAAAGATTGGCAGTAAAATATTCCTCTAGGAGTTAGGAACTTGAGATTAGTCCCAACCCCTCTAGAAAATTAACCATTTATGCCTCTTGGGAAGATAGGGTCAATAGACGACTAGCAGGACTAATGGTAGGGCTGTCCACCTAGGAGTTCATAAGGTCGCCCCAGCCATCTTTTATGGTACACAATGAAGAACTTTCTCTTCTAGTTCTTCAACGAGAAGGGTAGAGTGAAGATCCTCTTCTCACTCTGGAAACTAAAATGGTTAAACCCCTTCCTCGACACTAAAGGGTATAACTCCCTTACCACTCTATTGCTTAGAATATAGCCTTGCCTCTCCCCTAAAATCCTAAGCCCCACTAGCACTTTCTAGGGGTTAAGATGTAGTTGGCACATTGGGAGACGATACTCCCTTAGCATGGAGGAGTACAGAGCATCCAGGGGGAACCTTAGACCCAACTCAAGGACCTCCTAGTAGACCATCCTCTCCTGATCCCTAAAGGTTGGTTGGCGAAGGTTTCAGGTTCAAGAAGCCTAAGGTTATACTCGGCAGGAATTTTAAACAGTATCCTAATGGCCTCTAGCTGTACCAAACTATCTTTTTGGAATTTTCACATGTTTTCTATTTATTATTGTACTCAATTTGGATGATATGAAATATTTGAAGTTCGCCAACAATCCATTTATTCAAAAGCCATAAGCACATAATTACTCTCCCTACAAATAAAGGGGACAGGCAACTATATGATTCACCCAAGACCCCCTTTGCAACGTAAATCGCCAGTTCGCCATATAAAGATCGCCCCTGGTGCAATTGACTAATTGAACAATCTACTTGTTCACATAAAGTACGCCATTTCTGATTTATAAATAAAGGGGACAGGCGACTATATGATTCGCCCAAGACCCCCTTTGCTAAGCAAAGCGACAATTTGCCAAATGAAGGTCCCCCATAATACAATTAACTAATTGAAAGTCGATAAAAAAAAATGAGATGAAGTTCAAGAAATAATAATTATTTTATTGATTATCATGTTCAGTTACATCAATGCCATAATCGACTAAAGAAAGTGGAGGTATGACCTCCTCAGTCCTAAGAGGAGAAGAACCCTAGTCTCCGGAAGCCTTGGGCTGTTCAGCAGTTCCATTACCCTCATCTCCCTCATCAGGATAAATCTACTCGATAAAATCGAAATCGAGCTCAAGATATTTCTTCCGCACCTCACTCAACACCTTATCTTGGTAATCGATAAGTTTGCCAGCGACTTGTTCTGCATCTCCAGCCCAATCCTCCTTCTCCTTTCGAAACTCATCCCCAAGTTTGTTGTTATTCTCCTTCAAGCTTCGGATCTCCTCTTTCCTCTCTTATAGCTCCGCTCGTGCTACAAATAGCAGACAGTTCATCTTGAAGCTCCATTTCTGCATCAATATTTTGCCCTCTCTTTCACCATAGCCTTCTTAAGGCCATCCTTCACCCTAGACAGCTGCTCGGCAAACTTCTTTTCCAACTCCTGTTTGTGTGGACCAAGCTCACCTTTATATCTTCTTTCTGGATCCTCATTCATTGGCGAAGCTCGTAGATGCACCAAGCAGTCTGCATCCATAATTGAAGGCCATATATATATATATATATATATATATATATATATATATATATATATATATATATATATATATATATATATATATATATATATATATATATATATATATATATATATATATATATATATATATATATATATATATATATAAGGGAAGGAGAGACCGGAGAAGAAAGGCGATCTACCTACCTGAAATATATGGCCATACGTCGTTCCTACTAACTGGGCATTAGATAGCCCAGTCACCAAATCATCATCTGTAAGTAGCAGCGTCACCTTCATCGCATCAATGGCGATGTCTAGGTTGCATATAAAGCTCCGGTGCCATGCTTCTGCTCCATTACCTGATAGAACTTCATGAATTCACACAATGAAGGCTCATCTGCAAACGATCGGGCCCTCTTTGCAGTAGGCTCGAACGAGCCTTCTAAGGCGTTCCTTTTAGCTAACTCTCCAGTGCTAGCCTCCCTTTGTATGTCTTGAGGCTTGGATACAATGATGTCCCAAACCTCCGAGGCTTGGGGAGCTTTTTCTTTGCCTGCTTGGGGGGCGGCCGATCCCCTAGATGATTTCTTTTGCAGCTCCTTGGCCTTTCTCTCCTTATCCCTTTTTTCCTTCATCAGCTGAGCTACAGACTTCATTGTTGTAATAAGAAACAAAGATAGTAAGTACACAATAGGTCTTACCCTTGAACCCTAATAATCACAGTGATCGATTAGATGAGATATCCAAGGTAGGCTCGGTGAGGTCCAAGTTCGCCTCAAGAAGCCTCACCACTACTCGCCTTTCAAGATTGGTAGTAAAATATTCCTCCAGGAGTTAGGAACCTGAGATTAGTCCCAACCCCCTAGAAACTTAACAATTTCTGCCTCTTGGGGAGATAGGGACGATAGACGACTAGTAGGACTAATGGTAGGGTTGTCCACCCATAAGTTTAGAAGGTTGCCCCAGCCATCTTTATGGTGCACAATGAAGAACTTTCTCTTCCAGTTCTTCAACGAGGAGGGTAGAGTGAAGATCCTCTTCTCACTCTAGAAACTGAAATGGTCGAACCCCTTCCTCGACACTAAAGGGTATAACTCCCTTACCACTCTACTGCTAGAATATAGTCCTACCTCTCCCCTAAAATGCTAAGCCCCACTAGCACTTTCTAGGAGTTAGGATGTAGTTGGCACATTGGGAGACAATACTCCCCTCAGCACGGAGGAGTACAGAGCATCCAGAGGGAACCTTAGACCCAACTCAAGGACTTCCTAGTAAACCATCCTCTCCTAATCCCCTAAAGATTGGTTGGCGAAGGTTCCAAGTTCAGGAAGCCTAAGGGTATACTCAGCAGGAATTTTAAATAGTATCCTAATAGCCTCTAGCTGTACCGTCACTAGGGCATAAGTAAACCCTTCCACCCCCTTTCTTGGTTTGATCTCCTTACCCTTCTTTGAGAGATAAGGCACTACAGACTTTTTGTTTTTCGGTTTGCTAGTTTCGGCCACCTACTTACCCTTTCAGCGATCTACCCCTACCTTACCAGATTGGGTGGAGGAAGCCGCTATACGTAGGGGAGGAATGGACTCATATACATATATCCTATCAGGGGAAAGGGTTCGGGAATGGTCTGACACACTAATACCCTCGTTAGCTGAGGGCATAGAACATATTCTGGGAATCCTCAGCGTCGCTCATGATTGAAGAAGAAAACTCAAAAAACATCAACAGGAGATAAGAGAAGATGGAGGAAGGAAACTTACTGTGATTGAATGGAAAAGATGAAAGTGGTAAGCGAAAATTAGAATGAAGACAATGGAGGATACAAGCAAGGAGAATTTTTTAGAGCACTAGACAACGGCAGAACTCAAAAATGAAACCTGGGTAGTGGTAGGACCCCATTTATAAAAACGAGGGGAGCAGCAGAAAAGTCTATGGATCCTTCCATGCTCAACACATGGCGGCTCGGTATGAAGAGATTCTACAGCTGTCATCATTTCAAAATTTAAAAAGCAACACTTCCCACCAAAACTGTGGATTCGAACAGTCCGCCAAGTTGTAAATTCAACACTAGTGGGGGGACATGTGATAGAGATCATCCTAAAATATTCATCCAAGGAGAGCTATGGCTCGCCCTTCTTTTCCAAGAACGGCTGAACCTTTCCTCTGAGGCTCGAACTCCCAAGTCGTCTGGTGAACCCCGATCCATTATGGCAAACAATCTACACATAGACACTTCTCTACCACCACGACCTCCACTCCAGAGATTGTAGGAAACACGTTCTCCACTCCCCCATGACTTAACTAGTCGGAATTTCTAAGACTTGTTCCCTAAGTCTCCCACTATAAATACCCTCAGACAAAATGGGCAATGTACATTTTTCAAAGATATAAGAGATATATACTCTCTTTTCATTATATTACATACTAATTTAAGTATCAGAGTGTTCGCCCAAATAGATCACCTGGACTTTCATCTTATTGTCTTGTAAGTTTAACCAGTTCAGACACCACTCAATAAAGGTTCGGGATTTATAGCTCACATCAATATTAATGTTATGTCACTCAAAATTAATAAAAAAATAAAAATAAAAATGAAAAAAATTAAATTAAACAAATAAAGAAACGCAATCATTTTGTACATAAACAAATAATTAAAAGAAGTTCGCCAACTCGTCTCTCTACATTGAGCTCCTCAATTCACCTCTCAATATGAAGCTTATCAACTCGTCCGCTATACCAAACTCCTCAACTTGCCTCTCCAGATCGAGCTCGTTAGCTCACCTTTCTACACCGAACTATCAACTTGCCTCTTTAAGCCGAATACCTCTACTCGTCTATCTATACTCAACCCTACTTGCTAGATCTCCGCTTACCTCTCCATCTCAAGCTTGTTATCTTGCCTTGCTAGACTTCTGCTCGCATCTCAAGCTCCTCAATTCGCATATCTATACCGAGCTCATTAACTGGTTGATGTGGAAGAAATATTAATAAAAAACTGCCATGTAAGCTTCGATCATAGCAAGTAGACTTTTGCCAAAAATTACACGTTTGTGATTCACTTTGGCACAATTAAAAGTTCATGCAAAACTTGCAATTTGAATTTTTTTTTAAATTAACCCAAATTTTAAATAAAAATATCTAATAGTAGTAGTTTATATTTCCTTAAAATATTTTTTTTATTTGAATTTTTTATGGTTAGGAAAAAAAATTAATTGGTGACAATAGCTGATAATTATCAACATGCATACAACTAAACATATTTTTTATTCACTCTAAAAAAAGCTACATAACACATTTTTTGTCCTGTCAAATAGCTGTTAAATATAATACAGTACGAACACTTTCTTAAAATTAAAATGTTGGTACTTCACTAAATGTTGGTATTTCATAGTTTTGAAATAGTAGTGTTGGGAACAGCAAAAGAAATTGTGACATTTGGTTAAACACTGTCCTGAGAAAACAGATTAGCCAATATATATAGTTTCAGATGGGTTAGAGAAAATCGAGATCAAGTAAAACCTTGTAAAAAGAAACAGGTCTGCCAACACATGCTTATGGGTGGAAAGACTCGTTTTTTACAAATTTAAACCAATCAAGAACACCAGTAGCATAAACAACTGCTAAAAAACCGCACTCCCCATCAGTTTGCATCCCAGAAAGGAAAACATGATTGTGGATCCCATCAAAATTTTTTTCCGAGTACTGTTGCACCAAAAAAATAAAAAAAAGCATAGCCAACAATCATTACATTTTTAACATGGGATCATTTCAGTATTATTGCCGAAATTGTGAACAGCTCTGATTTATACTGCATTCAGCAGCATCCCAACTTAACGCCCTTCACATTTCTTCTCCCACCACTCCATGAACTTGACTTGCGCAGCCATGGTGTCCAGTCTATAGAGCTGCAGCCAGTGATTTGCAATTTCCTGTCCGAAAGTCCAACCAAAGACACCACCAGCAAGAAAGGACAGCCCAGCACCTGCAAAATCAGAGATCAAGATCAGAAACTTTGTTCCTAACTCTCTACATATTTCTACCTTAGATAAATCGCCTGATTGTTTTCACAGCTTCCCATGGATCGTTGAGTCATACATTCATGCGACTAACATCCTAGAACTAGCTGTCCAAAATCCAAAAAATAGCCATCATATTCATTACTTGGTACAGCTTAATTGATTATATCAATCAGACCAAGTAAAATTCCAGAAAATTTTTAAATCATTAAGGAGAAAAAAGAAGTTAAATCTCAAATATTAAGTCCAGAGAAACTAGAACTTGTACATCCCGACACCCTCCCATAGATATCATAAAAATTGCAAGTTGATCTTTATAGTGGTTCCTCAATCAATTAGATCCTCTACTCTGTATAAGGGATCTATCTATTTTAATTTTTTCATATTTCTACTTCTCCAAGGTTTCTCTTTGCTACAGTTTATGTAAATCATTGTTTTGAAGCACACTAATATGAATGACTATAATAGTAGCTCTCCGTCGATCTTCTTTGCAAGGCAAAAGTTCTCTATTTCTTTATTGAGTAGCTTGGGATTTCATATCACCACATCAGGATTATAAGACGATAAAATTCATCACACTACAGATTGAAGAAACTTCAAACAATACACAAAATTATGCATAGCATAACCTTAGAAAGGAAAATTAATTGTTGTTGAAAAAGCATGATAAGACTGCAGCTTAGTCTTGCTACCTTCGTATAATCCTGTTACACCTGTATAATTATTGTGTATTCTTTATTATAATGCATTTCCTTAAAGATGCCATCCTCAACAGATGCATTCTGCTACATGTCATATAGCAATCCTTTAGGAAGTAGATAATGGAAAAACAAGAAGTTTCAGAACAAGTTAAGACTTGAGAGATTTAGAACCATAATCGTAAGGCTTATATGGGACATTATAGAGCACTTTCTAGCCCTTCTAATGTCTTAAATGTATGTCTACTCAAATAAACTTAGTTCTTGGTCCGCTATTTCTAACATTAGGGTTTGGAGCTGTTTTAGTAAATTCTACTAGGTTTCAAGTACTAAGAAACAGTGGAGGGAAGGAATATTAAGATGATTTGGACGTATGTATTATAAACCAGTAACTATGCTAGGTACAAAAGTTTGAGCACGTTGAAGTTGATAGGTTGAAGATAAGAAAGTAAGTGATAGACTTAATTTGATATAGAGAGTAGTAGTGAGACTAACAAGGATTTAGCGCCACCAGATTTTTCTGAAGATGTAGCCTAATTTGGAAGAGTAGAGGATAATCATCCCTGTTTAGGCTTAGTTGAGCTTATTTGAGATTTCCACATAGAATTCAATGTCTATAAGTATTAGGAGCCTAAGCTTCTATGGGTTTAGAGTTAATTCAATGTTAATCTACGCTTGCAATGCTTACTTCCAGATAATAACGGATAAAATTTGGAGAGAATTCCCCACTTCTTAATATTGTGTAATGCAATTCAACCCTGAGTGTGCCTCAAGTTCACAAGTAAATTTTAGTGCAATTTAGATTTAAATTCCCTTCAATCTACCTCTAATGAAATAACATCAATCTAATCAAAAAATTTTCTCAAAATATTGTTCACAGATACGGTTTACAAGTTTGTCCTTGCATTATTTTGCTTGCTATCTTAATTGTTTACAAACTCTACTTGTAGTAATGAATTCCTACTTTTTCTAGCTTTTTAAATTAACCCAAACCTTACATTAATAGGATTCAGTAAAAGCTAGCAAGCATAAATTATGGTGAAGGATAACACTATCTGCATTTTCCAACAAAACTCAATGGCTTATAACTCTTTCATCTTAAGAAAAGTCTCCATATAGATTAAGAGCAACAAAGAAGGCAGTATCTACCATGTAAACTCCTTGAATATTTCCAGGCAACACCAGCAGTTGATACTGCTCCAATAACACTTCCTGCAAGACCAAAATTTGCTGCTTCCCTAGCAGTCTTCAGCTGGAAAAAGAAGAAGAAGATGAAGAGAGGAAAGGCATTAAGTCCAGCAAAGAAGACATAGCACATACCATGGCATAAGAATCATATGAAAACATGTAGTAATGTCTGGGAAGGTAAGGGTCCATGAAAGTTTCTTGTAAGATATAAAATCAAGAGTTTTGAAAAACAAAAAAATAACTTCAAACAATATAGACAAATAATTAAAAATACTTTTTCTTTTTGCCTTTCAGTAAAATTTACAGTAGAGACCGGGAATAAATCGCAAGTGACCAGAGTTTATTTGAAAAACCATTTAGAAGACCAAGCTTTCCTATAGCTTCTACAGAACAGGGACTAGATTGTAAACTAAAAATAAATTATATGCCCAGATAAACTTTTTATATAATTCGGGGACTGGATGGTATGAAAGGCCAGGAACAGCAAACCATTTAAAAGTCTATTGATCAAAAGCCACTAATTTGCAAGTAAGAAGAACCCAAGGAGTCAAAGCAAAGCACTTCTGCAACAATAGCTCTCTTCTCACCTTAGCAAACAAAACAAACATAAAACACTATGCTTACAGGCATTCACATGCATTTAAGTAGGCCAGCAGTCATTTGGCATGCTGCTATGCTAATAATTCATTTCTTCTCACCTTCTTAAAAATAAAGTCAAACATTTAGATTCACTTAAATGCACTAACAACCCTATAGTCGCTAGGAAAGAAACAGCTCAAGTTCTGTACTAAGAATATTAAAATATAGTGTTTCCTTAAAGACTTCTAGGCAAAGAGTTCAATCTGATTCCTGCTAAAACCAAAAGGTTATTAGCAGTATTCTCACTAGCAAGGGAAAAATTGAAATCCAGTCCCTCATTGAATCTTTTTAGATAAGTATCTGAATGGGAATTTAACCAAAAAGGGTTTTCATCCAATTCTTAGGCAATACTTTAAAACAGATAGATTCTTAGAGCACTTATCCTTCTAAATTCTGCTCCTTCTGAAAGAAAGTTCCACAGTGCAAGAGAAAGAAGGAAATTTAAGAGACTTTTAAGGGATTTGAATGATACGAGATTTAAAATTTGAATATTAATGGATGGTGCAGCAGAGCAGGCTTTAATGGCTGCTGCAGTCTTATCAAAGGCCGACTATGTGATGAGCCTTCCTACATCTCCACTTCTGCCCCTCTTCAGAAAAACTTCTTCTACCCATTTGCTAATAAAACAAGTAAGCAATTCTCATGTCTCTTCCATTCCTTGGTTACACCATATAAGAAAACATTTTTCTTTATCTTGATGGTTAAAACATGCCACTAGTAGTGTAGCGTACCAAAGTAGCAGCATAATAAATAGCACGAAATAGACTTCAACATGCATGTACATAATTTTCTTCTCAGCAACAGAATGAAGTTCAATCACACCTCATCCAATCAGTAAATCTACAAGCTAGTAAAGTTCATATTTACAATGAGTACAGCATAAAAGCCAATTTGGAAAGACAAGCCATCCCAACACCAAAATATGAGATACCCAGATGAAGATACTGTAAAGCTAAAAAAAAATGGATCGAAGAACAAAAAAATAATAAAGGGCAGGATCCAAAAAAGTCTAAAAGTAGAAACATGAAATCAAAGAAAGCTCTCGATAAAAAATGAAATGAAATGCGAATACAAAGAGACAGAGATTGAAAAGGAAAAAGATAAGATTACAGTGGGGCCATGAACGGGATCTGTAGCAATAAATTCTTCAACATCAGAAGTAGACCATGAGGGAAGAGGCTTATCGCGCTTAATGAACCTTGAATAGTTCTCCAGAAAAGAAAATCTTTCTCCCCAGAACTCTTTGTATCCTTCCCAGTGCTTCCTAAAGAATGATTTTGAAGCATCTCCCATCTTCAAATTCTTCGCCGCTGATTTTTCTCTGTTCTAATTCAGGAAGCGATCGAAAGAGGAGAAGGTGAATTGAATGAATCGATGTTTGATTCGAATAGTATATGATAAATTTAAAGAGAAAATCGGAGATCGATGTGGGAGAGGCGATGATGAAATTTTTTAGATTTATTATAATATATTATGATATTTGATTAGTTTTTCTATATATAAAAATATTTTAATTAATTTCTATATTAATATTAATTATATTTTTTTCGTCTCGAATGTCATATGAATCATATATATTAGATATATATCTATGGCTTAATATGCATATATGTTCGATATATATTTATCTTATTGTATCAATAAAATTATATATATATATATATATATATATATATATATATATATATATATTACTATTTGATGTTATGGAATTTTTATTAAGGCTATGTATGGGAAAATTTTTTAAGAAAAAAAATAAAATTATTTTTCACTCACTAAAATATATAAAGAAAAGAAAATTTATAAATAAAAAATTATTATTTTAATTTTTTATTTCTAAAGTTTAAATTTAAATTTGAATTGTATTTAATTATTTTTTTTTCTTTTTTTTTTTATTTTCTCTCCATTTTGGAAAGAAAATAAAGAGAGAAAAATAGTACATATTTTCTTTCCTCTCTTTATTTTCCCTCCATTTCCAAATAATGGAAAAGGAAAATAAAAGTTATTTTCCACTCATATTTTTCTTCCTCCCATATTTTCCTTTATTCCAAACATAGCGTAAGTAAATTATAGTTTCTGAAAAAGTAGTACCATATTTTAAATTCTAATTCTTGAAGAAATTAGTATTATTTACAGTTCCTGAATAACTAGTACCATATTTTAAATTTTAATTCTTGAAGAAATTAGTATTATTTACAGTTCCCAAAGAACTAGTACCATATTAATCAAATTCTAGTTCTTGAAGCGTTATATTTTAAATTATAGTGAATAACTAGCACAATATTTCAAATTCTAGTTTCTGAAAAAACTAATATCATTTACAGTTCCTGAAAAATTAATTAAATAAATAATTAAGGTATAAATTCCTGAAAAATTTTTGGCCTAATTTCCTGAAGAACTATAACTATATTTTAAATTATAGTTCCTGAAGAACTATCATTATATTTTAAATTTTAGTTCCTGAATAACCAATAATCTCTATAATTCCTGAAGAAATAATAATTTCTACAGTTCCTAAAAGAATTGATAATTTCCACAGTTCCTTAAAGAACTGATAATTTCCACAGTTCCTGAAAGAACTGATAATCTCTATAGTTCCTAAAGAACTAATCAAATAAATAAAATAGATATCTCTAAAAAATTCATATTTTATATTCCTGAATAACTAATAAATTTGATTTAAACTACACGCGTTGAATAAATTGAATGTCAATAAAGTATCTGCATATGACCATAATATTAAGATAAACCTTTTTGCTTTAATTTTTCTGTTTTGAGTGTTTCATTGTTATTTATATGTATTGGCATGATGGGTATGACTTATTTGATTAACCAACCAAATTGCAACTTTTAATTGGTTATCAATTATAACAACACATTTTATGCATAGTTTTAAAGTTATGGCTCATAATTTTTTTTTTAGCATAAAATCTGACCCTAAATTATTCATTTATTGATCGATTAACTTGCTTTGTGGGGAAATGGTGATCTTGCGTTCATATTAATAGGTTTACTTGATTCATTAAATTGAAATTGATTCTACTAGTGTATATATTATTATATATTTTTCGGTCTTAGCATCTCAACTCAAAATTTGTTTTATAGACAATACAGGTCTTATATATATATATATATATATATATATATATATATATATATATATATATATATATATATATATATATATATATATATATATATATATATATATATATATATATATATATATATATATATATATATATATATATATATATATATATATATAGATATAGATATACATATATATATATATATATGTATATATATATACATATATATATGTATATATATATGTATATATATGTATATCTATATATATATATATATGTATATATATATGTATATATATATATATATATATATATATATATATATATATATATATATATATATATATATATATATATATATATATATATATATATATATATATATATATATATATATACATATATATATATATATATATCAACTCAAAATTTATTTTATAGACAATACAGGTCTTATATATATATATATATATATATATATATATATATATATATATATATATATATATATATATATATATATATATATATATATATATATATATATATATATATATATGTTTGCTGAATAGCCTACAAGAAAGTTGTTTGTGTTATATATGTTTTGAATTTACTTATATCAATATGCATTAGATGTGAAGCAATTAGAGATTTAAATATGAGATGAGATGAATATAAATTATATAAGTGATATGGTTTAGTTAATTTGTGAATTGATGAATTTATTTCCGGATTGCATATATTGTTGGATTTATGTTGATATAGAGAAACATAATTAATGCTTGCCTTTTCTTGGTAGGATAAATTATGAATTTAATATTTGTTAAAATTAATATTAATTTATTTTCTGATTAGTCTATTTAGATATATTTTAAATATATGCAAATTAAGTTATTTAAATAAAGTGAAGTATAGTGAATTAAAATTTGGTTAATAATTTTTATATATTCTTAAATTCAATGAGAATAATTTTTAACGTGAGTTGTTGATAAGAAAATGCATTTAGATACTAGCAAAAGCAAAAGCTATTATCTATTTAAACCTCATTTAAATGAGGATTTAAAGGTTGAATATCTCACTATTAATGATTTTTATATTTTCTAGAAGAGTTTTAAAGATAGATATAATCACTTGAAATATGTGGTACTATCATAAACTCAATATGATTGGCTAAATCTACGCCTACAAGACTTGAAGTCTATTTGATAATATAATTCAACCATGTTTAAAATTACTTCATAGCTGAAATTGTGCAGTAATAAAGTTACATGCTCTTGTAGTAGCAGTATAAAAAGTGAAAATTTACAAATATTATTTTTCTAGTGATTGCAAAGAATAATTGTTAATAAGAAATTATCAAACAATGCCCACCAGTATAACTGCATTCTCTGAAGTGAATGTTATAAATCATTTGGTAAATAATGAAAATTCTGAAAAAATAATTGCTAATAAGAAATCATCAAATAATATCCACTAGTACAACTGTATTCGCTGAAGTGAATGCTATAAATCATTTAGTAAATTATGAGATTTTGAAAGAGGAACCGCCCATATAGAAGACACAACTCAATTCAATATTGATGATTTTATGTAAACTCTTTGAATGAGTAATTTGCAAAGATTTTATAAGTTGTGTATTATAATGAGTTATTTTATTACTGTTTTATTCCTAGTATACATGCACAATATATTGCGTTGAACCTGCAGTTCAAGCATTAAACTTATAGTTCAATAATTAAACCTTGAAAATTTGGCATGAATGCCATTGTGTACATCATATATACTCTCCCTTGAAACTTATATAAGGACATGAGCCATAAATTTTTTTATGCCATGAATATATTAAATCTATCTCAATGTGCGATAATAGGTCCACAAAAGAGACTATAAATTTATTTTGATGAGGCATATTTTTCGACATTAGGAGAGGAAAAGCACCTACAGTGCTAAAAAATATCGAGAAATTTATTAGAAGGAAAACCTTTTAAATAATTTTGGTCCATGTACAAGTTAGAGTGAACCAGAAGTTCACAAAATAATATAATTGCAACAAATTGTAACTTAACTGTCAATTGCATTTATAGATGCTAAAAGAGTGACAAATTCTCATATTACAGCTGCTAATACCCTAGCAAGGGTTGTGATTCCAATTGCAAATAGAAAATCAATCAATCTCACTACACGCCAAAAGCGTGGATAGTAAATTGGAACTAAAAACAAAAATCCGCGGAAAAGAAAAGCAGCGCCACTCATAAAATCTCCTGAAGAGAAACCTCCTGAAAAGGAAGATCTCAGTCAAAGAGCTATAGCCAATTATGAGACACAGATTGAGACAATGGAACAATTAGATCCTCTAGATATGGCTTGTGGAGTTGATGATCATATAAATAAAAACTATAAGATCTCAATTATTTTTGTGATATAAGAAAGAGTCGATAGAAATTTAATTATCGTCGATGATGAATTTGCTTCGATAGTAGCTCTTGCTGTTACAGGAGAAAATATGAATCCATAATCTATAAGTATAATTGAATATTAGCATAAACATGATTGATCATCATGGAATGAGGTAATTAAAGTAGAGCTAGACTCGTTCTATCATTGATTATGAGAAAAATAATTCTCTTATTATGAAAATGATCATGTTCCAATACTTAATTAATATGACTGTTAATGAAAGGCTTATTATACGCCTTATGAAAGCAATAAGAGTCCCAGAAGGACTAAGTATATCATAAATGAATACACATTAAACATGTGACATATATTTCATTAAATTGCAAAAATCTATGTATGGATTAAAGCAATATGGACATGTGGTATGATTGTTTGAGTAAATTCTTATTGAAAGAAAGATATGTGAATAATACACTATGTCCATTTGTATTCATAAAAGACCATAGAATGGTATATATTATTATTGCAGTATAAGTTGATTTAAATATCAATGTGACTCCTAATGAACTCAAATAAGTATGTACCTATTTGAAAAGTGAGTTTGAGATGAAAAATTTAAAAGAAATGAAATTTTATATCGGCCTGCAGACCGATTATTAAGGAGTTTTAATACACCAGTATACTTTTGTGGAAAAGATATTTAAGCAATTTTTGCATGGATAAATCTTCTCCCTCAAGCACACCAATAGGTGGTCTGCTCACTAGAAGTGAAGAGAGACTCTTTTAGACCTAAAAAAGATAATAAAGAGCTATTTGGTCTTGAAGTACCATATATAAGTGCTATAGGGTACTCTTGTATCTTGCAAATTGCATCAAACATGATATTGCATTTGTAAGAAAAATTCCTAACTAGATATAGCTCTGCACCTATAAAGAGATATTAGAGTGATGTAAAAAGTTATCTTCAATATATTATTAATATTATATTCATATTTGAAATTGGTCTGTATACGAATATTGATTATTTGCTTAATCTCCATGATGGTAGATTTTAGACTGGCTATGTATTCACTTATGGTGGTACTGCAATTTATAAAGATTTTTATAGTTATAAATTACCTCACTAAAAGATATTCCCATTGTATTTTGAGAATAATGTAATTTGTATTGCACAAATTAAAGGTGGTTATATTAAGGGTAACGAAGTAGACGTAAATTTCACCCAAATTCTTGTATATACATAAGCTCCAGAAGAGATATCCACCAAATTCACTTGAGTGACAATTTAACAGACTTATGTACTAAGTTTTTACCTAATGTGGTATTTAAACGACATTATTTCATCAATTAATATATGCCATGTTAAAATCTGTCATCATCAGGGGGAGCGAATTAGTATATGATTGTACTCTTTTTCCTTAGTCAAGTTTTTATTCCATAGGGTTTTCTTGGACAAAGGTTTTAATGAAGCAATCTATGCAATGATAAAATAGTGCATAAAATGTACTCTTTTCCTTAGCTATGTTTTTTCCAACTGGATTTTCTAGTAAGATTCTTAACAAGGCATATTTATAATGCAAGTAATATCTTAAGGGAGTACTATAAATAGTTTATTATATGTAAATATTACTTAAATATCATTAAGTATACGGTTTGACAATTTAACAGATTTATTTACAAAGGCACTCCCTACAACCACATTTGAAAAGTTAGTCAACAAAATTGGTATGCGCCGATTAAGAGATATTTGATAGAAATCATGTTTTTATGAGGGGGAGATTTTGGTACACTGTACTCTTTTTTCCTTAGCCTAAATTTTGTCCCATTGGGTTTTCCTGGCAAGGTTTTTAACGAGACAGTGTTATGACGCAAATCTCTATAAAATTAATGTACTCTTTTTCCTTCACTAAGATTTTTTCCCACGGAGTTTTTTCTTAGTAAGATTTTGACGAGGCATATTCTTTGTAAAAGATATCAAGGAAGAGTGTTATAATATATTATAAGATTTGATTGATGTCTTTCCATATACATGAATATTTTAGTTTCCATATTAGTATTAATTGTATTTTCCTTATTAGAAAAGTTTCCTATTTCTTTTCCTTCTGTACTCTATATAAAGGGCTTAATACTATTGAATGGTAGAACTAGAAAACTATTCTCTTCTCCATTTTCTTTGTTTTTATTCTTCTCCATTATATTTATAACAAGGTTTGTGTTTTTGTACACATTTGGCCAAAAAAAAAAGTGTTTTTGTACACGACGCCATCCGGAAGACCAACCGGGTTCGCTTGCTAGGGAGCTCGACCGTATTATAAAACTAAACCGGCCCGGATCTTAGTGAAAGTACATTAAGGTCCCTCCATTAAGGATATTCCTTTTTTTTATTTTAATATTTATTAGATATTTTTTTTATTTTTATTTTTTTGAGGGAAGATTTCAAGTTAAATACCTAGCCTAGCACAAATTTTATATATATATATATATATATATATATATATACACACACACACATGAAGCTTGATCAAATAAAATTTTAATAAGTTGAATCTTCTATATTAAGATTGTATAATAGAAGCTTGCAAAGAAGAAAAGACAGTTAGGAGGGCTAGGCACAAGTCTCTAATGGTAAAGTCAATGAAGGGCTTTGCTAGTGACCGGAGAATGAAGTTTCTATTTTTTGGTCAAAGAATTTTTTAGAAAGAAAAAGAAGACAAGAGAGTAGAGAGTTTAATCTACTTGAATTACATGTTGATTATTCCTTCTTGTATTGCTATGCATGAGACAAAAGTTGAATACCTGTAACAACCCAAATTTTCATTTATTTTTAGAAATCTCATTTTCATACGAAGTATAATTATTAAATTATATATAGACTTCATTGTATTTAAAAATATTAAATTTTAATTATGAATTTATGTGATATTGAAAATATGTTATTAATCATAGTTTATATTTAAATTTTAATAAATGTAAAATTAATGTAAAGAAAATATATTATTGTAAAATAGTTAGTTTAAAATTTTATTGGTTGTTATAAGTTGATTTAAGAAGAAATATCTAAAGCAAAAATAATATTTTTAGAGTTAAGTTAATTGTTCACTCAAATTATTATTTCTTGAAATTTCAATTTTAAGAAAATATTTTATTCATTTATTTATGAAAATACTTAATTAAATTTTATTTAGCTAGTATGAAAATTCTTTAAGAATTAATTGTTTATTAGTTAAAGTTTAAGATCATTGTTAATTATTCTTATTATCATTATTATTAGGAATAGTTCTATATTAATTAAACTTTCATTATATATAAATTAAGGTAAGGAAATTATTTCATGGAATAATTAACTAAAATAATTTGATTTATTAAAAAAAAATAGAAACTAGCTCATCTGATTGGTTAAGCATCAACTAGTCAGATGGTTGTGTGCAAGCTATCAAGAATTATAGAAACATAAAGAGCATGAGAGAGGGGCAAGGGAGAGGAAGCTCCGATCAGCACGTCTCCGACTAACGGTGGGTTGCACCTCCACTACCATTGGCTAGCCCACCGTCCAGCGACTGCAGGTGAAGTAACAGTGTCATAGATTGATGACAGATGACAATGTACTCGCAGGGAGAAGATTTTCCAGTGACTCTAACTATTTGAGTCGATTCTGATGGCTAAATTAAGCAACGTCGGTGCCGTTCGCATCCTTATCCTAAGAGCTTTTGATCGATATCTATCTCATCCTTTGAAACTCGCCAAAAGTGAAGATAGAATATTGGGCCACCAAAACTTTAAAAGCAGATTCCGTTGAGATAACAGCGAATGAGGGAACATTGACAACAATAATGAACTCCTGGTGATGAAACGAGCCGAATGGTACCTTTCGCGACCTTCAGGACCACTGATGATAGAGGCATGTGGTCAACCAATGATACCTTAGCAGCAGCGCGTGGTGGTGACGCACGGACCCAGATACAACAGCTTTATCTCATCCTTTCGATGCAAATTTTGACCCTCATTTGATTGAATTCTGCTTGGGTAAGTTCGAAAATCTCGAATTCTATTGAATTATTTATATTCGAAATGTTTTATATTAGATATTGTGTTTAGATTTTTTATTATTGTTATGAATATTTATAATTATGAGTTAATATATATTTTATTTATATTCTTGGAATTAAATTAGTAAATTTAATTATCATCAAGAATATTATGAATTAATTGAAAATAATTTTTATAAAGATAAATCAATTGGATATTATTAGAATTTATTGAAAAGAAATTATATTATCGAAAATTTTGTTGTAATTAATAGCCTTTATTTGTACGAAAGATTTAAATAAAATAATTTTTACAAGTTTTATATTATTTTTAAATAGATATCAAAATAAGTAATTATATATCTTCCTTAAATATGATTCTACATATTCATATATATATAAGTTATATTAATTTCAATAATATAGTTAAATTAAGTTAAAGTGTTTACAAGGTAAATTAATAAGCAAATAATTGATACGAAATATGAGCTTATATAATTAATGAATTTCTTTATATATGGTAAATTTATAATTTTACAAGAATTTTAAGTTATATTAATCGAGTATTAAATGAAATATCTTTATAAAGATTCTAGTGGTTTTATTATTAAATATAATAATTGGAGTTACTTATTCGAGATAAATTTGTATATTCATGAATTTCATTTAAGTTATTAGAATTAGTTAATAATTTATAAACTTCATGGAATTCTATAAATTTGTTTATAATTATATATATATATAAGTGGGATTGGAAGTTGAAGTTGGTTGATATTTGAAATTAATTTGGATTAAGTAATTGGGTTGTTATGATGATTGTGAGCTTGGAGGAACCAAGAGGGGTCATTGTTCTTGCAATTGGGTTATGTCCTAATTATAAGGGAAGTTCTGCCGAAATTCCAATAGAATCTATAAAGTCATTAAGTACAGTTTTAGAATGTTAAGCTTAGGAATTGTTTGTATTCTAATATACTTCTTCTATTGTCCAGTATCGGCATTCTACTTATTTCCCTAGATGCCATACGTTACAATTCAATGAGAGAGCTTTTGGGTTCTGTCAAGTCTATGAGTAATACTATTTAATATATTCATTGACATTATTGTGTGTATATATATATATATTTATGCATTACATATTAATTGAATATTAAGCATGTGCATGTGTATGTTGCAATAAATTATATGGATTGTTGTATGTGATTGTTGGATGGGATTGGAATGAAACAAAGCCACATAGGTTCACAATGTGATGATGAGGTTATGATGATTGATGAGCTATGACTAGTGTATGATGGCTGCGGACTCACTCAACACTGCATAGCTTAGGCCAGGGATGGCTGCGGCTCTAGTATTGGATTAAAAGATAAAGTTAGACTAAAAGAGCCAAATATAGCTGGTAAGCTCCCCATATTGAGGTTTAGCGTGGTTTATGTGAACCGTATCCTATCCTCATTTATTTATGTGACTTACTTGTCTCTGTGACATGATGCACTGGCATGAGCATTAGTAATCTATCTATAAGATACCAGGTTGATATATTACTTACTATCATTCATTAAGTCAAACGCTCATTTCTGTTTAATATATTTTTCCCAGGTTGTGAAATGAGCTCATGGTGAAGAAATTTTAGTTGAATTATTATGCTTTTGATTCTTTGGCAGTGTACTATAATTAATCAATCAGCTATGTAAATAATGTTCATATTGTTTGGATGATTATTCTAGAACTCTGCAATGTTATCTCTGTTATCTGTAATTTATTTTAATTATCAATTGTATAATATCTTTTGAGTTGATAAGTTATTTGTTAAGCAGAAACCAGTTAAACGGTATATGATATTTTGAAATAATGGTTTTATTAGCCCAGCAAAGCATTGATGTGATTGATGTTTGATTAGTTATGCTTAATATGTGAGTCCATAGCCCTGGTTTTGTAACAGTTATAATTGTCACGTGATAATCTTGTTGTTTAGTAAGTTGTCAAGTTTACTACGGACACTGGTAGTTACTTGCATCAACAATGCCCTGGTGCCCGTTCAGTGCCTTTGAGTTTGGGTCGTGACACCTTTTTTGGAGGAAAAAGAACGTCTTATGATAAAGAATGTCCCAAATTGATGTGATTGGTACATGGATAGTGAGCCATGGGTACTTATCTTATCCTTAGAGATGTATTAAGTAAATGGCGGCATTAGAGCTCCAAGGCGTATTGCCTACTTGAGGTATCTTTGACAGTTGATGTAACGTTTGCACCAAGAGTTCTTAGCCATACAAAGTAGCTTACCAATAAAGTTACCTGGGACAGAAATAAGATGGTGTCTTGAGAAAGCTTCGCTAGCATGGGTCAAAGAGATTGAGTCTCCTAGACTTATCCTTTTTGAGCCTTCGCTTTGGGCTCCAGCTTTAATATTTCACTTGGCTCTTTGGCACAGATGGGCTTTTGATTTTTCTGGCCATCAGGTTATTGAGTCATTTTTGTCTCTCATCATATATATATATATATATATATATATATATATATATATATATATATATATATATATATATATATATATATATATATATATATATATATATATATATATATATATATATATATATATATATATATATATATATATATATTATATATATTAAAAGAAGAATAAGGAGTTTGAAACCTACATATACATTGAATATACATATACATTGATTTTTTTTTTAGAAAAGCTTAAAAGTTGTCAATGGAAGTCATAAAAATACTTTGCTTTTCTAACAAAAGATATGTTAACATCAGTACATGAGAATTTATTGGTATGACTTCACAAACAAAATGCATTTTCAATGTGTAGTGGAAAGATTTTTTTTTTTGAAGAAAAAAAAATCAACTTTTTAAAACTTGGTATTTAACTGTAAATTATTATAACACTTTTCAAATTTATCATAATTAATATATTAATTCTTATCATAATTAATATATTAATTCTTATTATTTTTAAAATTAGTATTTTAGCCATTGAAATTTATCAATGAGCCAACACTTTAGTTTTTGTTTATATAAAGTATAAAATTTCTTCAGCACTTTAGTTATATATAACACTTCCATCTTCAATATTTTAAAATATAGCACACTTGTATTTAAGTTACTATATTATAAAACATTACAATCTGTTAAAATTGTATACTTTTTCATAAAATGTTACTTCAGGAATTTAGGAACTAAATTGCTACTTTTGAAATGACTGAAATGCCCTTCGGCTTGGGCTTAGGAAGATTTTCCCTTGTAATATTTTATAGAAGAGAAGTTCAAAAGTTGAATAAGTAGATAAAAGATTAACAAAGATCTAAATTTGATATTACCTTGTTCAATTGCATGACAAGGAAAGCAACACTGTTTAGCGAATGAGAAATGACACATTTTCAATGTCCAAAGCATCTCAAATGCACATATGAAGTAAAATCTAATTGGTTTTTAATAAAAATATTCAAAAACAAAATGGTGATAATAAGATGGCAAAAACTCTCTAACATTCCACTGCTACGACAAATTTGAAAAGTTATCAATGATATAAAATCGACTGAATAATTCCCTCTCAATGGGACATCAAGAACTTTATAGATTTATACTAAAAAGCTTCACTTTTAATCTTTCATTTAAATTCTTTTATAATGAGATTTTAATTAGCAAAAAGTTACATAAAATCTCAAGAACAACTTCCCTGATATCTGCAAAAGTAGAGCACTTCTGTGGGTGTTATAAGTTATCGTTGCATCCTGACACCATATGAACTAGGTATCATTCACAATCTCAGATCCCCCATTTTTGTGATAGTTTGTGCTCTTGCTTCTGAAACACCTGAGTAAACAAAAAAAAATACATTATATTGAGATCGAAAATTACCATATTTTACAAACTGTAAACCTAAAATAAATACTGACCCCATGCTCCCAAGCACCAAACAAGATATTTACAACAAAAAACAATTTTGATGCTTAGTTGATTTACTAGAGCAGGCTTAGCAATAAAAGAGGTCATTATAATAAATACTGTGAAAAGGGCCATTGCATCACATCAATGAGTTAAATGTCAACATACCCAAAAGTCAAAACTCATTAATTCTTCAAGTTCTACTAAACTACTTACTAATTGAAATTCCAATACTTACTAATTATAAACATTACTAGCTTGGTAGGAAAAAAAAAAAAAAAAAAAAGCTTCTTTGGTAGTTGATGATGTTTGATGTTCATATTCAAAAGAGAACAGGAATTTTTAAAACCTAACATTTTCACTAATAAAACGATCTTATCTTAAGAGGAAATGATGGGGAAATACAAAATTCTTATGTGTAAAGTCTATACAACAATTCTGACCTAACTTTTTCTATAGGTCACTATAAATGTTCTCTGTGATAATTTTCCAATGGGAAGAGAATAACCTTTAGCTTTCAATAACTAAAATTACTTCCAATAAATAATTTTTTTGTGCACAAAGATGTAATTAAACTTTTTTCTGAGAAAACAGTTCTAGAGAGATTTTACCTGTCATGTCCTCCAGCTTGGCATCGCACTCACGAACTACCTGGACAAGATGTAAAACACGGTACTGGAGCTTTGCATTTTTAGCAGCAAGCTTTCTAACCTGGAAGTAATATTGGAATGTAATGAAGCACAAGCCAAATGATTGTGCACCAAAATATAAACATGCCTACCTTTTCTTGTTCTGAAGCTAGCTCTGTATTTGCACCTTCTAGCTACGATTGAAGTTCACTTTTTATTTTCAGAAGTTCCTCATTTTCAGCATCTGAGTGAGTTTCCAAACTTTGTTAACAAAGTAAGACCCTTGACCTTTTTCTAATAAAATAGTACAGAGTTAGCACAGTGCCTATGAACTGACACTCACCTTTTGTGCTTGCAATGGCAACTTCAAGTCTTGACAATCAATCCTATAATACATGCTTATTAGATATAAAATACAAATTAAATTTTAAAAAAAAGGGATGGAGGAATTTTTCTCATTAGTAATCATTATTTTGATGCTAATATTGAACATCCAAGAACATTTCAGAGACAAAAAAAATATAAAAAAATAAAAAGAAGAACACACATAAAAAAATACTCGTGAGCAAAATCATACTTTTCTTGAGGAAAAATAGAGAAGCATCATGATGTTCTTCATATAGATAATCCCGATTGAAAAGAAGATAATAGGAGGAATTTGGTCAAACCAAAATCAACAAGCCCAACCATTCATCCTACAAATAACCATAAATGGAAAGATTTTAAGGTGTTGAGTCAATGTGACTTGATTCCAAGAAACAATGTGGATGGTTGAATGCATGGAATTAGAAATCTATATTTTTGTTGTGGGAGGAGGAGGACGAGTTAGAATTTTAAATGATGAGGTGAAAGTCAATATAACCTGACTTCAAGAAACAAAGAGGATGGGAGATACGCATACAAAGATTGAGTCAGAAGATAAAATGAGGAGGGGAAGAGTCAGTATAACTTGACTCCAAGAAGAAAAAGAGCATGGGAAATAAATGTGAAGAGATTGAGAATATAAGGGATGAACTCTAGTACACAAGGCTTAATAAGTGAAGTTTTCAAGTTGACAACTCTGGGTTAAAGGCTTGATATATCCCCTATAAGGTGTCAAGTTCGTGCCTCATTGGGATCAAATTGGGAGGAATTATGAAAAGTGGCAAGCTAGTCCTATTGATGTAATTCATCTAATATTCTGATGAACCAAAAAAAGGATTAATGAGAAGCAAAACAAGTTAGAGACTGCCATTGATTAGAGCTTTAAAAGATGAGGCCAAAGGGATAATGAGAATTGAAAATAGAATAACATATGGTAAGTAATTATTATTAAGAGACAGAATTAATGAGCTGGTGCTTATGCCTTGTGGGCAGGATTAGGACAAAGGTGCATAAAGTGTAGCCTAAGGAAAAAGTAAGATAACTTTCGAATGGAATGAGAAACAGAGTTTCATAGATGAAGAAAGGGCTGCTCCTTATAGATTTCTTTCTCTTATGCTTTACTCCTAGCAAGTACCTGCTTTAAATATACCTCATGACTAGAGTTTATGGAGCTTGAGTTTCATGCCATAACTACTAAGTTATACCACAACAGGTGCTACATAGTCAATAGAATAAAAGTTGGTGGTTTGAACGTGAACATTGAAAGATGAGGGAGATAAAACAAAAAAGTTCAATAATTAAGGATTTTAATGAACTTTAAGGGAACAAATAAATAGAACGCTAGAGAGCATGGAACATATGACATAAAATGGCCAAATTGCACTCACTGTCCCTGAACTTAGGTCTAGTTTCATCGTTGTCTCTAAACTTCAAACGAATTTCAATTTGATTGCAATGATTGTCCCTGAGACAATTTTCTAGCTATTAACTTCCTGAAAATTTGATGGGGCTTCTTAGTCACCAATTTTAAATTTTTTTATCCTTTCTAACTCATTCACATCAGACTCCACTCTCTTCCTTTTCTCTCCCAATTCTCTCTTTTCCCCATTTCTCTCTCATTTTTCTTCCCTTTCCGGCCATCAACCTATTAATCTAACTATTATCATCACAACAAATTAGCAATTTAAGATCTGAAGTCCTTAATATGGCTATCTTCATCAATAAATCAATAACACAAATCAATAAATCAACAAGAAAATTAAAAAAATATCAAAAAGGAAAAATGGAAAGCAACAGATATGGAAATAGAGAGAGGAGAGAAATCAAATCTATCCCATCGGTTTGCCCATTTCTAGTCATCGTTCCTCAACACCTCTAGCATCAATGGGAAGCCCAACTTTCGGCGAATTCAGAACTACAAGAGCAGTTGTGAAAGGCCACAGAATAATGCTGCACACGCTGCCTAAAGTTACCATTATGCAAGATCTTCCAATGCATTTTTCTGTCTATTCTGGCCATGTCTCGCAAAGATTTTGGTGCCGTTGAGTTTGTCTTCCTTTAGGTTTTGTTTTGATACCCACTATGTAGTCACTCTATCATAATAAAGAAATTGAAAAATTAGTCACCAGAGCTTCCTAGGCCATTCCTGGCCAAATGCTGGCGAATTGAGGCAAGTGGCTGGGATTTCTGACTTCAGGGCACCAAGACGCTTCCAATGATATCTCTCTCGCATGAAAGCTCTCTCTCCTTGATCTAGGTTTTTCCCTTTTCTTTGTTATTATTTTTTGCTTTTGCTTTTTCTTTTTGCATTGATTGTTGAATCTTTTTGTTGATTTTCTTCAAAGATTTGGTGAAAAAGAGGCCTGATTTGTTAACCTAAGGCTTCCGTGAACCGAATAATTTGTGTTTCTAATTTTGGTAATTTTTTATGGATTTTTTTAGGGATGAAAATGTTGGATTAATTGGTTGATGACTGGAAATAGGGAAGAGAAATGAGTGAGAAATGAAGAAGAGAGAGAAGAGAGTGGAGTCTGATGTGGATGCATTGGGAAGAGTGAAAAATTTTAAAATTGATGATTAAGATGCCATGGTTTTCCGACAAACTAATGGCCAGAAAACTATCTCAAAAACAATTGTTGCAATCAAAATTAAGTTCATAGATTTTATCGTTGCAAATTGAAATTTGAGAACAATGATGAAACTAAACCCTAAGTTCAAAGACAACAGATGCAATTTAGCCACCACAAGACAAAATGTATTGTGGTGGATAGTTATTAAAGGCGCAAGCACACTAAGGCACTAAGAGGTCTTGGAGCCTAGGTGCAAGGCACAAAGTGCAGATACATGCTTGAGTGACATAAGGCACAAAAAGATATAATTTTAATAAAATTTTAATATGAATGCCTAATATTCATAATAAACTCAACATATTAGTAATATATGATTGTTTAATCAAGTAGACACAAGTTAATACTATCAAAAGCATTAATTTAAAGTTTAGAATCTAATCAGCAACAACTCAAAAAAAAAAAAAAAAAAAAGAACATCACATATTTCTAAATTATAAACAAGTTAATTCATTATTTAAAAAAATGATTCATTAATTAAATATTTTTCAGACTTGTATTTAAGTTGTTCATATCAATCTAAGATAATGTCTTATATAGACATATTTTAGACCCTCAAGAAATCAAAATAAATATATTATCAAATATTGTTGTATCTTTTAGAAAGTTAAACTTAGAAAAGTAAATGGTAGAGAGAAACAACAACTGGAAACAAAATATGTAAAGGTAAATAAATTAAGGCAAGACAGATGACCAATCAAGGTAAGAGGAGAGATGTTTAGGGTGAATAAATATTAGAAATGGAAAGATTGACTGTGATTTTGAGTCAACTATTCTCTTTTTCTTTTTCCTTTTTGTTTGTTGGATTAACTTCTTTTTGCCGTAATTCCTTTTTCCTTTTATTGAAATAATTGAGTGTGGTTAGGCCTATCATAAGTTATCTTCAAACTTAAATCAATAGTTCAGATTATTTCACACTTTATTTTTATGAAAAAGTACAAATACACATAAAATAGGAATTTTATCACAAATGTGCGCCTATAGGGCACCTCACCTAAGGCTTAAGGCATGCACTTTTATGACATCGCTGCTTTTAGCAAGTTGAGGCACAAGAGGATGCGCCTTGCGTGTCAAGACAACTATGGGTGGAAATGTCTATATGCATGACAAAGGTGGAAAGTTTCAAGTGAAACAAAGGGCAAATAATCAACCCCTAAAGGAGCCTTGATAGCATAACAAAGATGTGCAATGGACAAGTTATTTAGGCCAAAAAGCAACATCATAGAAATATGTGCAATTACTAGAATGCAGCTACACATTTTAAAGCATAGACTACTAAGAAGCCAAAAGAAAACAAAATTACAAAATCATAATAACAGCATAAAAAAGACTTAGATGTGAAAGAGGGCTAAGTATATCTACTTTTAATTCTTGATAATGGATAGAAAAAGCCAAGACCTAAATCCAATAAAACATATCAAAGATTCTTTGGGTCTATAATCAATCCTTACTTATACAATGCCGAAGAAAAAAAATCCATCCTTTGGGTCTTTAAATTTTGTAATCAATCCTTACCTTACTTTGGGCCTTAAATTTTCTATTCTTTAGTCTTTACAACTAAAAGAAATAGAAATTACCAGCAGACATAAGAGTTTACTAAGAAGTATTTCTCCATCTAGAAACCATAACAACACACAAAAATAATATATGATTCAGAATTGAGGTTCAATTTTTTCTTCGCAACCAAACAAATAGTAAATAACTTTGGTTGATTCAGCTAAACAAAACCCACATTCTAAAACCCAAGTTCTTCACTCATACTACCTATAATTAACCCCAAAAACTTAACTTTCACGAAATGAAATTAAAGAAAGAAAGAAAATAACGAAGTCCAGAAAAGCTTTGATTACAAATGAAGAAATAATAGGACAATCAAAAGATATATTTTGGGAATTGAATGAAACCTCAGCTTCAGAAGCTCTTTTGTAGAAGGGTATAAGGACTTCTCCAAGATCACTTCCTCCTTCTTGAGCCACTGGTGTCGCCATTTTATGAATTTCTTATTCTTAAAGTTATAGAATGAACACTCCAATTCTTTGTTACTCACCTAATGACCTTTAATATAATATACGAGATAACACAACAGTATTTTTATTTTAACATTAATCTTTATCCATCACATTTAAACCCTCCCAATATTCATAGCCTTTTTGTGATACTAGTTTTTTTTTTTTTTAACGTGTCGCACGTTATTAGAATTATTATTAAATTCATGATTTAATTTATTTTTAAATTTTTTAAATAAACAGAATTAGTTATATTATTATTAAAAAAAGAAAATTAATTGTATGAAATTAAAAAATAATAATAAATGTAAATTTATCATAAAAAAATTTTGTAATAAGAAAAACAACACTTAAACAAGACAATAAAAAAAACCAAAATTAGAAACTAAATAAAATTTATATAAACTTAATATTGACATCAAGAAATAAAAAAGATTTGTTCCTCATCTATCATACTCATTATTATTATTTAAACTTTTTAATTTGATCTCATTTAAGAGAAAGTATATATAAACCATAACACTGAAATCTAAGCTATTGAGAAAATTAAATGAAATACATATTATTTATTAACAATAATATCAAATAATAAAGTATTCCTAAATTTAATATAGTCTTCAATTTATTAAAGAAAATCACTAAAAATTATAAGTAAAACTAATATAAAATACTTGAATAGTAATTTTCTCTCTTCAACCTTCATATTTATTCAAGCAATTTACTCATTATCAACCTTTATTTTTTTCGACTTCAAATCATGTTGTGTATCTTTAACGAAATCAATAATTATTTCTTTATTTTATGATCTCAGTGTATTTAAACGATTCTTCATTACTTGACATAATAGATAGAAAAAAAAAAAAAGAAAAAACTAAAAGTGTAATTGCTAGAAATAGAGTAATCTAATATAAGTCTAAAAAAAGCTAAAAATCTAATTTATATAATAGTCATATCTACATATGAGAAATATATTTAAAAAATTTAGAGATAAATGCATTACTTTTAAATTTTGAATTAATTAATGTGATAATTAAAATAATATGTTAAAATTAGTTTTTCTATTTATTTAATTTAGATAAATTAGATAAATATATCTTTATTTTCTTTTAATTTAATATAATCAGTTAGCTCTATCTTCTTTTAATTATTAATGTGATAATAATTATTAGTTTTTTGTTTTTCTCCAACTTGAAAAGAAGAATGGTAATTTATTTGTATATTTAAAAAATTAAAGTGGATATTATTTGAAAAACATAATTATATTTTAAATTAATTTTGTATTTTTTAATTTGAATTAATTAATGTGATAAAATAATAAAATAATATGTTAAAATTAGTTATTTATTTATTTAATCTAGATAAATATACTACTATCTTCTTTTAATTAAATATAATCAGTTAGCTATTAATTAATTTAGATAAATATATATCACTTGTGAATTTAGATAAATTAAATAAATATATTTCTATCTTTTTTTATTTAATATAATTAGTTAGCTATTAGTTAATTTAAATAAATATATATCACTTTTGAATTTAGATAAATTAGATAAATATATCACTATCTTTCTATTTTAGTTATAAATAATTATTATTTATAAGTGAAGATATTTTTATGGATGGTCACTTAATATTTAAATTTTAAATTTAAAAAATCTATTTTTTGTTAAAGTAATTATTATATTTTATAAAGATTATTATTGTCCAAAAATATTTTTCCTAGTTAGCCACTTTTGTATATAGTATAGATAGATAAATAAATAAAAATTTTAATAAAGCTACAGGGCTTCATGCCCGACATTAATAGTGTAGAGTATGCATGTGAAAGGTACAAAAGTAACTCTATTTTTCAAATTGATATGATTTTAAAGTGTATATATGTCTTTTCTTATTCCTATATGTGTGTATTTATATACTAGTTTTTTTTCAAATGTGTTTTACACGTTAATTTTCATTATAACTCGTTACGATTTATTTTAAAATATAATTTAATTTGCAAATATTTATATAATAAATATTAGTATAAATGCTATATGATATATAAATAATTTAAATAAATATTATGTAATATTATTTTTTAAATTATAGTACCTATCAAACAATAAAATTTTTTTATAAACAATATTTTTAGTGTAAATAAATTTCTTTTTATTTGACTTTTCACTTTTAATCAATACTTTAGTAATAAATGCTCAAATACCAATTTATAATATAACATACAATTATTCATGATAAATACATCTCTCTATTAGGTATTTTTGGTCATTTTGTTTTATTAATAGTTATTGCAAAACAAAAACGCATAGGAAACTTATTTCTTTTAAAATGAAAATAACATTTTTATTTTTTTTCTTTTTTGTGTTAATGTGCATTTTTTCTTTTATTTTATCTTTGCATTTTTTTTGTTTGACTCTTAATTCAATAAATAATTATATAATTCTAATTAATTTATTAATTAATAAATTACCAATCCTAAAATATAATATACTAATTATATATTATTTTCTTAATTGAATAATGATTACTTATTCTAAAAAATAGCATAATATTTTTATAAATTATTTTATTAAGTATTAAATTATCAATTAAACCTCTATTTATAAAAACAATTAATTAAAAATAAATAAAGGTATATAATATAATTAAATTACACTAAAACTTGAAATCTGAAAGAAATATTAATTAAAACTCATAAAATATATATATGACATATAGCAAAACCCTAAAAATAAATATATCACTACTTAATTTACTACCAACCAAAAATAAATTGCTGTACGTACTTTGTTAGATGTAAAGGGACATAATTCCAGAATTTGAATAAATTTTTCATAATTATTATAGATAAAAATGATTTTTTTTCTTAGAATAAATGGCTTCTTGTTATTATTATATTATATGACCTTAAATAAAAAGTTTTTAGAGGTGAATTAAAAAAAAAGAAAAAAAAAAGAAAGGGAAGATAAATGTGCATATGAATGTTTTGCAAACTTTATAATAATAATAATAATTATGTTTATCCTAATTTGTGAAAACTATTTAATATATAATATTCAATAATTTTTTATTTTTAAAATTTTATAACTAATTAGAAAATAAAATGGTAAGATAATATATATTATATTTAAAAATTAAATTGTATTTTCATGAATAATTTGATATATGAATTATCACTATAGTTGAAAAATAATTTAATAAATGGCTATTATTTATGAACTAATAACTTTTTATTTTTCCACATAATGTTTATCCTTTTTTTTTTTTGCCATTAAATAGAATTTCACGAATGTGAAAATCAATTTTGAAACTTTTTAGAATAATCCTTTTGTGTTAATACTTATTCTTTTTTTTTTTTTTTGTTTACATTTTTTTTTGTTTGATTCCTAATTGAATAAATATTTATATAATTTTAATTAATTAATTAATAAATTTTCAATCCTAAAATATAACATATTAATTATATATTTATTTTTCTAATTGAATAATGATATTTATCCTAAAAAATAACATATTATTTATATAAATTAATTTATTAATTACTAAATTACCAAACAAACCTCTATTTTAAAAAAAATTAGTCAAAAATTAATAAGACTATCTTAGTAAATATGTTTATCCTTCTTTTAAAAATTTATTAATATGTCGTTTACATATATAAAAGATGCTATTTAAAATAAAAGGCACTATTAGAAATATTTTTATATCCTTGCTAAATTAATTTTTTAATAAAAATGAAATAACCTATAAAATGTATATCCGTAATTATATATAATGGAAATAGTTTATAATTTTTTTATTCGCTTTGAGTAAAAGTGTTTTTGACAATATTGATTTATTTATAATTAATAAATCAATTATGACTTTCTAATAAAAACTTGAAAATATAATATATATGATTAACTAAATTAAAAACTGAAAATATTCATTATATTATAAATGATTTTTAATTAACTTTCAATTTTGGTACAACTTAAATCTCTTCCATAATGAAAATTTTAAGTAAATTTAAGTATTTATAGAACTATAAACAAATAAATTTTTTTAGAAGAACATTATAAATAAATAGATTTTTTTAGAAGAACATACCATTATAAATAAAAATAGAAATTTTTAAATTTAATAATAAAATAATAAGATTATGCTTATCATTATTAAATGAACTCTCAAATAATATATATTTTTTGTTTGTTGCATCTTTTTATAGAACCAAAAGTAATTTTTCTATTTTACAATAGAATTTTCTCAAAGTTAAATTAAAATTTCTCTAACTTGCTAATATTGTAATAATCAAAGTTAAAAAAATTTATCTAACTTCTTAATATTTGAAAAAACATTGAAAAACATAAATTATTCTAATTGAATTCTTTTTTATTTACAGTAAATATAATTAATTATATATTAATAATAATTATTTTATTTTTTCTTATTCTAGTTGAATTCATTCTTTTTTTATTTAAATTAAATTTGTTACAACGTGTTTTAAGATTTTTTTATTAAACTTTTTTTATTCATTCCCTTCCAAAAAAATATGGTATGTTCAGTTTTGTTTTTAGTATTTCATGTATACAATTGTTTTGTTTTATTTTTTATGCATAATTATAAATAAAATTTATGTATTTATTACAAGAATTATTTGTTATATATTAATTTAGTAAAATTTCATAATCACTTAAATTATTACAAGAATTATTTGTTATATATATATTTCATTCTGTAAAAGCTCTTATTTTATTCGTAGTACAATAATGATTTTTTTTTTATAATCATACTTAAATAATTATAAACTTTTATTCATATCTATTATATTAATAAAGAAAATAAATTATAATAAACTGAAAAGAGATTTTTTATCTTTTGATAAAAATAATAAATTCTTATTATTCAAAAGAAGAAGATATAATTAATTTTTAAAGTTGTTCAATCTTTAACGATTATCTCAAAACACATATATATTTGAAATTAGCGATTTACTAATCAATTAATTATCAATTCTAAAATATGATATATTATTATACTTTCCTAATTAAATCATGATTACCTATTCTAAAAAATAACATTATTATTTAATAAATTAATTTATTAACTATTAAATTACCAAACCTTTATTTATAAGAACAATTAGTAAAAAATAATAAGAATATTTTGATAAATGTGTTTTTCTTCTCCCCTTACCATATATATATATATATATATATATATATATATATATATATATATATATATATATATATATATATATATATTGCACGTATGGTGTGTACGTTCTTAGTTAAAAATGGGTTAATAGAGAGTGAGTTGGATAACGTGTCACTTTAAAATTATCATAGTCTCCCACATTGGTTGTATAAAATGTCTATAGAGGAGTCCATCTTTTGTGGATGGACTAATGAAGAGTGGGTTAGGGTGTCAGTTTCCCACATTGATAATATAAAGTGTTGAGATATAAGGGTTAATGTGTCTCTTTAAAATTGTCATAGCCTCCTATATCGGTAATATAGAATGTGTGTGAAAAATATAATTATTAGTGTGTCTCTTTAAAATTGCATTATTTTAAGATATACATGTTCCTTTCTTATCCATTGTGTATATGCATAAGTACATTTAAAAAAAATGAAATAAAGCTCATCTTAGAGCATCCTCAATGGGCTCTTTATACAACTCAAACTCTTTATTATAAAGAGTTGTTTTATAAAATATGAATCCAACGGACTCTTTATTTTTTAAATATAAAGTAAAGAGTTGGTTTGACTCTCCACATATGGAGAGCCAAATTTTACTCTCTATTTCTATCACGCCCCGAACTCGAGAGCACGTGACCGGTACTAGAACACGAAAAATGCACGTAGCTACCAGTACCCGTAATAAGCCTGACCTCACATTACACAACAAGCCAACACATGATAGGGCTATGGGCCTACCTGTTAAGCAGGTCCAAACCAACATCAAGTTAAATCAAAGCCACTCTGGGCTAAACTCAATTATCTCATAAATATCATTTATCATACAATTGGATTCTGCTTAACAACAACATCTCAATTCAGAATATACACAATAACAGATAATTATATAAAATACAAACAGTAGAGGTAACATTGCAGAGTTCTAGAATTATGATACAATTACGCCTATTATTTACATAACTCAGTACTTGTATACAAAATACTACCGAAGGGCACTTGGCAGTTGTACTCAACCACAATCCCTTCATAAGCTCATTTCTCGACCTGGAAAGTATAATTTGAACAAGAATGAGCGTCTGACTCAGTGAATGATACTAACTAATATATTAAACTGGTGTCCTACAGACAGATTTCTATTGTTCGTGCTATGCACTATGTCACAGAGACAGACAACTCACACAATCCATCAAGAATGAGATACGGTCCATAGTACCACACTAATACCTAGCATGGGGAGTCGATCCCCCTATCCTGGCTCTCTGAATCCAATAATCTGTCTTTTATATCCAATGGGTCCGGCAGTCATTGGTCTATACCATGCAACCCTGAACCTACTGGTATCGGCCCTAGCAATGAGCAGGCCCGCCCAACATCCACCAGTCATAGCTCATCTTTTCAAACATATCGTAATCATAACAATAACCATATCCATGTCCATATCCATAATCCTAGGTGGTACTGTATCCTCTCCATCTCCATCCATCAACCACAATCATTATATAACATAAAACATCGGTTCATCAATCATAATCAAATGTTA